>CM060846.1:356928011-357458011 GCA_030762175.1 Metallyticus violacea | reverse complement strand
CTGGAGGTTCTCTTCTGTGTGCAAGAAAATTCAAAAGTTTCAACTACAAATTTGCAATTAGAATAAAATACAAGCCAAAGTTTCATGATAAAAATCTTAAAAGTACCAAGCAACATCCTTATAAAATTCAACTTTGATAGGAGATTTCAGAGGACGATCCCGATAGAAGAATGCAGTTTTGGAGCGCATTAACAAATTGTATACTAAGATGAATGTATTTGTCAGCAGCCACAGGTCAGACGTAATACCGCAATGAATGTAGTACCACACGGAGTATGCACATAAACTTAATGTATTGTTGGTGATCATATCATTGGTCCTCTCTGTTTTAGAGAAACGCAAAACGCTAATTAATTTTTGGATTTGCTTCGAAATCACACAGTACAGTTAACAAATTTGTCAACCAGAGATGATGGAGCTCCAGCTCATTATGTGCGTCATCAATTATACCAGGTTTTCCCACAACGATGGATTGGTAGGAGAGGTCATATAAAGTGGCCAGAAGAGCCCTAGATGTGTCAGTCAGTAGTATGTCGAGAAGGACCCAACTACTGCACTATCGAAAAATGAAAACGGTGCAAGATATTCCTAAACCTAGTTCAGTCATCCCTTAAATTGTTTCTATGGTCGACTGGCACACTGTCATGCATCTGAAGGCTACCAGTTTGAACACAGATTTAGAATTGAGATAGCTTGGTTATTTGTTTGAAAAGGAAGGAGCATTTTATTATTCCTTACACATTTTCCCTTGGTTTATCAATAATAAATTTGTAGAAAAGAATCTACTGTGAGTACCTTTTGAAAAGCTCTTGAAGAGCATCATTTGAAAACGTAAAACTAAATTAGGTATTCTATTTAAAACAATAGAGTTGAAGGTACTTACCGTTAAATCGGAAATAGAAAAAAGTAAGTCATGTTATTTTTGCGTTCTCAGTATATGGCTATCCCCACATATCAGATATCATGTCACTGAACTACGTGCTTTTAAAGTAATTTAGGCGGTGCAAGGTTTTTGACTAACTTGTATTCACTAAAAGAATTTAAGTAATATCATCGTCAGTAGTAAAATAAGTTAATATTACTAAATTACTGCCACTATCTAATTAAGGATTTCTGTACTAGTTATTAAACTCGACCACTACTATCCATTTGTGTCGTGCAGTGCAACTGTAGATTGTAACAGATGGAAAGTGGCTGCTCCAGTAATACACGATGAAGCATGTTGGTGTTGTTGGAACCGAATGACACATTCCGCAACAAGCCATCTAGGTATTCCATTTATTTGCAGAGGAAATCGCCAATCCCTACAATGAAATGGGTGCCCAGTTATCATTCATTTTGTATGAGTTCATGTACTGTGCAGTCAGTTAACAACTGCGTGCATTTGAGTTGTTTATTCCAGCCGGTGTTGGTTGAAACACAACTGTCAACCTTCGCCAAAAAATCTCAAATTAATACAACAAATGAAGTGCAAAGTAATAATGTACATGTTTAGTAATAACGCTGCTAATGAGATATCCAATCTTTGGCGATGAAAGTATACTATGGACGACGGTATTAGCCTCCAAACACTTTTCTTAACCTACTTTCAAAAATTGTCTTTTAAATTCTCTACAGAAATAAAAATCGACTTCATAATAAAGGTTTCCAAGGAAAAACTCATGATAAACGATGCAAAAATATACTGTGTGCAACGCAACAATAAATCTGAAACTTTAACTATGAAGATTGACCTATTTTTAGTTATTAAACTTTTAAATTCTCGCGGGGCCTATAACACAAAAACACCGCTTTTACATCATAACAGCCGTTGAAATGATAAAAATTTTTTCTATTGAATCAATAGAAAAATTGAGCGTGTGGAGCACAGAGCTGCAAATGAAGAGCATATCTTCTTCTGAAGCTAATGCGTCAACAACTTTGGGGTGAATATCTTTTACCTGCGGAAAAGCTTCTAAAACAAAAAAATGCTTTTTAATTCACTCTTATTTGGATAATAGTACAAGAATGAAATACAGATGTTTTATTAATATACTCTTTTTAAATATAAATTATAATAAATTTTCATGTTTCAAAAAGGAAAATGAATACCTATGCTTTCATCTAATATAAAACAAAAAAAAAAACACACACAAAACGAGAACGTTGCGTATACTCTCGAATGAAGAAACGAATAACGCAACATACACCCAGGAACAGCTGCACTACGATTATGACACTCAGCAAGGTCAACAAGTAAACAAGCAAAATTGCTACTCCCTCCACGCGAGGGAAATGAGTGAGGGCTTGCTTATAGGAAAAAATCCGCCCCGAGATAGAAGACATCAGTAATCGCACGGTATATTTAAGTGGAATGCTTTTCTTGAAATTCTAAATTGGCTGATCAAACGAGTACCTCTGGAGTCATTGCTTCATCAAATAGGACTGAGCCTTCAATCTTTCAATCTTTCATCTATGCAATATGAACACTGACTGACTGCTTGACTAGAGCGCTTTTTATCACCCGCCGCTTGGTCAGCGAAACTGAGGTAATTTTTACAATTAATGATTTAGATTTTGGTACAACCAGATAAATTTCCTACCGTTTGATCCTTATATATCCTTACTCGTGATAAGCAATCCTAGGAAAATATATTTTTTATATTGCAGGCTGCAATAGCTGCTCTAAAGAATTTAACAAAAAAGTTTCGGCACATGTTTTATGTAATATCTAATGATTTTAGGAAACCAATCTTTTAATCATAAAACGTCTTCTATCTTCTCCAACTGTTCATTACCACCACGGGTGCCAGAGGTCGATAAGACGCGAGGAGGTCTGGCTTTCGATTCCCACCAGGACCGTCCTCTGTGACTGAGGTTTCTCTTACTCTTCATAAGTGGAAAATGCCGGGGAAATATCCTAAACTTAGATTCAAAATTATCAACTAACTGTCCAACAGTGACCAGTGATCACATTCCGCTTGCCATCACCACAACTTTGTTACCGCCACGGGTGGCCGAGATCGTTAAAGCGCGGACTCGTGAGCGGGAGATCTGAGATTCGAATCGCACCAGGACCGTCCTACCTGAGTGAGGTAGGTTTTCCTCAGTCCTCATAAATGGCAAATGACGGGGAGGTACCCTAAACTTAGTCCTGGTGCTTAGTGTTAAGCACCATTCATTCATTTTTTTTTATTTGGTTTATTTATGTTCGCTCTTTAACATCTCAGGTCATCAGCGTTCCATTAAATTCAGGGCGTGAAATGGTCGACAAATTTTGCTCAGAGGCCTCTTCTTTCCGGCTCGAGGTTCTTTTTCGTGTTGTAAATGTAGGACAGGGGACTCACGGCTTTACTTCCCTTCCGAAGGAAGCCATACTTAGGATTTTTACGCCCGAAAAAATCCATCGATCCTGGCCGGGTTTGAACCCGCGACCTTGGGTTTAGAAGGCAAGTGTGGTTACCACTACATCACCAGGACCGACATTTTTAATGAATGAATGGCGTTCACATATATTTGCGTTTACACTCATGTGCTACAACATATTAACCCATTTCGCTAACTTAGCGATGCCAAGTATAATTATATCATTTGTAAACTTAATTAAAATAGTTAACATTTACAGAAAATTCCATTCTTACACTGAGAACAGAGATGTTATTATCATTATTATTATTATTATTATTATTTATGGTTAAACTGTTGTAATTATATTTTATTTTTTTGTTAAGTAGAACCATTTTTCTGCATTAAGATCTCTAGCATGCCTTATTATACGAAGAATACAATTTTTTATCCTCTTTGAGCGATCTGCAGTCTTGACATAAATCTAAAGGACGAATGTTGGCTCCTTTAGGCCTTATCTAGGCAGCTCAATATCCTCAAAACATACAATTCTTAGAAACAGCCCCAAACTAGACCTAAAGATCAAATTGTCAACCGTCTCCTCTATACATGGTCTATCTGGTTCAAATCCGTTTCGGAACTTCACAACTTTCGCACGCAGAAATATCTCGTTCACTCACAATATCAATGTCTACAACAGCCACTAATAATGACACAGAGTTAAAACATGAGCTATGAAGTAGAGACAGTAGGGAAAATATTTTAAAACTGAAACGAAATACGTTTCCGCTCTTCGCTGTAAATTTCGTTTGCTAAAACATTCTCTATTTTCTGGTAGGCACGGATTCCCAATTTAAAAAGTACACACACTACACGACCGTATTTTTCCACCGAGTTTCACCTGTCGTGCACTGGTCGACGAGGGGGTGGTGACGCTCGGAGCGTGGTGCTCGTGGACCGAAGATCGCTCTGAATTGGCTTCGACATCCTTCCCCGGGAGGATCGAAATCGGAGCGCGGAAAATGAGCATAGACATGAAAACTCGGTGGGCGGGTTCGAGTGAGGGTGACAATTTTGATTACATCTAAAAGGAAAAACAGATCACTCTCTAAGCGCTTGCAACACATCGGTTATCGGTTCTAATCAAAGATATGCGTTATCTCTCTTACCTTCCACCTGTCTATTGAGATATAAGGAACAGTACCCATGAGAGATTAAATTGAATTATTACTACTACTCCTCACAGCATGAGGGTCATTCAAATGAAAACGACCTAAGGTACCACAGCGTAAAGAAGACAAACTGTGCCGACTTCGCTCATTCAATTATCTCGGTGGTGAACTTACAAAACTATGGCGCGGCGATCGTACTGGGCGTTAGAAATACGACTGGCTTACAGTACAGCTCTTCGCGGTAAACAATTTTATGATTATGTCTACATTCTTGGGGACTGTGCAAGTACGATCGTTGCGCCATAGTTTTGAAAGTTTACCACAGCATTTTAATACATGACTTAGTGTTTCTATAAATGTAATTCTTGTATTTCTGTGTTTTTCCTAACATTTCTTATGTGTAAATAGGAACAGGAATTATCTAGCTTGATCCGTGCGCATCTTGGTGGTCTAGTGGTAACCATACTTGCTTCGTAAATTCAAGATTGCGGGTTCAAACCCGGCTAGGGCCGATGTATTTAATCGGGCGTAAAAATCCTAAATATGACTTCCTTCGGAAGGGAAGTAAAGTCTTGGAGCCCGTGTCGTAGATTTACGGCACGTAAAAGAACCTCAAGACTCGGAGCAAAATTTATCGGTTGTTTCACACCCAAAATTGAATGGGACGCTCATGAACTGAGATGTTAAAGAACGTCTGTAAATAAACCAAATAAGCAAATTGACCTTGCGCTGGATAAGTTTTAATGTATGTATTCGGAAGCTATTGTTGAAATAAATATGCTGTTGTTAAAATTAATGTGAATTGGCGTGTACCTTAAAAACAAATTGTTTGAAGAAAATAATATATTCGTAGATTCAAACTTGTAACCGTTTAATAGTAATAAATGTAAAATATTTAAACAACAGTAATCTTTCATACAATGTGTAACTTTATGAAGTGTGTAGGTCAAGTAATTTCTATTCTGTTCAATTCCCAATTATCGTCAATGGTAAAGGGACAGGCTAATTCACAGTAGTACTTAAGATATATTGTTTCGGTTAAAAATGAGTCGACATGGCGACGTATTTTGTCGCAGGTTACAATTTACGCTACAGTGGAAAAAAAATCGTGAACATCTAAGAAAAAAAGCATTAAAGTGAGCTAATGTGATTACGACACTGATGTTTCATAATGTTAAATGCAGATTCTTTTACAGAATGAAAGAAATCCACAGAGAAGCTGGAACCTCGAAACCTACGAACTCATTCTGGAAAAATTTCATTCACATATACTGGTGAATACGCATATTGTTTTAAAATGTAATAGATTATAAAAATATGCAGTGTTAGTCACGTAAGCAGATTTTATTTTGTCAAGGGAGCAAGATAACATTTTTGTTCAATTACAACAAGCGTTATAAATCGTTTAACACTTAAACCACTTTTCCAATGAACTATGTAATTGTGCGTCTCAATGGATGGATTTTTTTGGGGGCGTAAAAATCCCAAGTATGATTTCCTTCGGAAGGAAGTAAAGCCTTGGTTCCCGTGTCGTACATTTACGGCACGGTAAAGAACCTCAAGTCTGAAAGAAGAAGCCTCAGAGCAAAATTTATCGGCCGTTTCACGCCCTGAATTGAATAGGACGCTGATGACCTGAGATGTTAAAGAGCCTCCATAAATAAAAGAAATCAAGATCTCTTCTATAGCACAACTGGAAGATGGTTTGAAATGTTTAAAGAGGGGAGGCAAACAATTTCAAAGGAAGCGACCTGCCGCTCCAGTTTGTACTCTAGCGGAAGAAAACGTCACCGCTGCTATCATTGTGAGAAAGGATCATTAGATAACATTTAAGATCACTTTCAGAAATATTGAACATTTCATCGGGTGCTTGCCACACGTTGGTAACTGAGAATTTGCACATAAGACGTGTTTGTGCATGGTGCTTACAAGACTCTGATTTGGGAGCAAAAGGACTTTGGTGTGCAGGATTGCATGTAGTTGATGTTACTGTAAGATGCGGAGTTACTTTAACTGCTGATGAATGATTACATCATTTAGATCATGAGAGCAAACTAGTCGTACATGCACTTACAACTGTAACTGAGCAATACTATAGAGGTGTCCACTCTGCAAGAATACATCACACGCAAAAGTTACATTTCTATGCAACATGCTGGATGATGTACCAGAATTATGCACGACCGCACATCGCAAAAGTTTTTGCTAAATATCTAACAAATATTAACGCGAAGTATGCACCTCGCCCTCCTAAAGTCCATATTTAGTTCTGTGAGACATCTCATTTTCCTCATATTAAAAACACTTCTTGGAAGGCATTTTCCATCATTAGAAGCAATGGTGAACGCTGCGGAGGCGATTTTGTAGAACATATCAAAAATGATTTCTAGCAAGTATTTGAAGACTGGCAGAAACGCTGGGAGAGATGCACTGCATCTAACGGTGACTACTACAGAAATATTATAAAAATTATGACGTTGAGCAACGGATTTTGTCAGATTAATGCTTTATTGAAAAGCCCTCGTATAATTTAACGCAATTTAGAAATAATGCTTAAGATCACAAAGTCCCTTATCCTACTGTGACAGGAGATGTTTTATTTCTCATGTATTGAATGAACAGCGTGTTGCATTTTTCTGTTCAAGTGCCCTCTTGTTACAAACAGGTACTTCGTTAAAATAGTGAGGTACAAAGAAGAATAAATCGGTTCTTTATGTCAGATGCTGGCATTTTTACCTCTTTTCAACTTTGAAGGGACATCTCGGTGACTACAATTTTCGAAGTGAGGATGACGTCAAGACGACTGTAAAACATTTGCTAAACTAACAGATCATCCAGTTCAATAAAATTATCGATAAATAACTCTCACGATAAATTACCCAAGCCTTATGAGGACTACGTTGACAAATAATGTGATAAACGTGCAACAAAGTGTACATTGCATTATATTAACTAACGTCATGGATGTAGAACGTGTGCTATAAACATATCTCGTAAAAATACCTGAAAACCATAAATACAAGTGTTAATCCCAAAATTAAAATTTGTATTTCTTAATAGAAGTTGCATGCAGGATGGCGCACCAAGTCATGCCGCTACGATTGTAGAGTCTAGCTTAGGGAATGAATGAATAGTTTGTTAGATTGATCGGACAATACCCTGAGAGTTTATAAGACGGATTCAGTGTATAACTTACACAATTAAGATCGTACCGATTGAGATAATAGAGCAGATTTGATTATCTATCGGATGACGCATTGAACCAATGTGAGTAATTCCGTTGTAACATATGAAAAGCAATTTGTAGGACATATGCACTAAATTGTTGCATACAGAATACATTGTTTGTGCTTCTTTCAGCATGTAGAAATGTCGCGCATCTGACCGTGAAATGACTCCAACATTACTCATAAGCATCTCAATAATTAAATAACTTAAATCTCTGTAACGAATCGAACCCGGCCAGGACCGATGGATTTTTTCGGGGCGTAAAAATCCTAAGTATGGCTTCCTTCGGAAGGGAAGTAAAGCCGTGGGTCCCGTGTCGTACATTTACGGCACGAAAAAGAACCTCAAGCCTGAAAGAGAGGCCTCTGAGCAAAATTTGTCGGCCGTTTCACGCCCTGAGTTGAATGGGACGCTGATGACCTGAGCTGTTAAAGAGCGTCCATAAATAAATCATTCATTCCGTAACGAATGTAACAAAATTTGCCAGTACAATTTTGTAGAGTATCAAGTTTGAAAGTCACGTGCATATATTCTTGTAAGATGTTTCTCATTTGCTACTGTAGTTGTTGTTTACCTTTCTACAGGATAAAGCTAAATTATATTTTTTTAAAAAAAAGGTACCAACCTTATCAGATTTAATTGTTACCTCTCAGTAAGAACACAAACTTTTTTTTTTTTAAGAAGTCAGATAATATGACATTTATTCGTTGTAAAAAGTACTACATAGCATGTATGCAACAATGTTTTAATGTTTATTAAATGTGTTTTTAAGAGTATATGAGTGAATGTTATCCTGCTGATTGAGAAGTTTTACATCCAGGCGTATTATAGACTATCCCGTAAAGACTGTCCCCTGGTCGACTTGGGTGCTATGTGCCTCTCGGAGCGTTATGACCGACTCGTGTTGCATTATGTGCGCTGGACTTTAGCGGTGAATGTCCGGGACTCAAATACTGAAAGTATAACATTTTTATTCTGTTTTCTTGCACAGAAGAGAGAAATAATTGTTATTCTCTAATATTTATTGTTGTTAAAATCCTAATTATATAAATTTAAATTACAAATTGCTGTAAGAATCTGTTTTTTTGTGGATAATAAGTAAATGCGAATAACTTAATGTGAAATGACAAACATAAGTCATTGAATGATGATTTATTCTTTGTGGATATTCTTCATATAAAAGAAAGGCAAGAAAAGGAGTAGATCTGGAGCAATATGTACACAATAGATAAAGGTAAACAGCCTTATAGGACTGGAGAATGCGGCGGGTCACTTGAGAGCACCTGCAGTTCCCACCAACTGTAAAATGCAGGTTTACCTGTTACCAATCAGCAGGAGGAGAAGATTCACCCGGTATACTTCTAAAAGTGTGACGTTACGTGGATTAAAAAAATTCAAATTACGCAATGTGTACCATTATTTTAATAAATCAGGGTAATATAATTGCTGTATATGTCTAATTCACATGATAATAGGCCAGTATAGAGTCCAACCATGGACGCATATTCTTGCTGTAGTACACTCAATTTTAAAAATTCATTGTCTGTGTCCATTTACTATGAAAATACTCAAGTCAAAGGTGTTGTAGCAATGTAAGTATTACCTTTAGATCATTACAACATTACAAATAAAAATTGTTTTATATATTATAATCAAGTGAAAAGTGCAATCCCATTCAAATGTTTTGCTGACGTTAGAAAAGAAATTTAATTGTACTAATTCAATGTATACATAAAACCTCAGTAGAGGACCAAGTTGATTAAGAGAAAGGATAAAAGCTCCACCAGAGATACCATCAAGCATGGTAATCCATAACGTTTCAGCACGTCCTACTTTTTTGACATTGCTTCTGTGGGATGGGAATAACAAATGGAATACATGAACAGCCTCCCTTCGTTCTATGATTACAAATTTGCATACCCTTATCTGTCTGTGTTTATCGCTTACTTCAAAATAACATCACCTATCAGTTAACTTCATTAATTTACGAAATGGATTAATACATTGTTAATAAATCGGATACCTAAATGCATCTAAGCGCATTAATGACATGGAAGTCAACGCTGGCTTCTCTCACAATTTCCCAGAATGATTTATGGGTTTCTAGTGCAGCACGAGAGGCAATACCAGATCGGCAAAATGCGTGAATGCAAATCACTTTCCATTTGAATAATGTGCTGGGATGGACGGACTCACCCTACAGAAATACAGTTTAATAAGCCTCAGCTCTGGTGCATCACAGAAAAAGGTAGGGGATGGGGTAAACTCTATCCAGCAAATTGGTGGAGCGGGCAGAGTACAATCGAATGACGACGTTCTTTCTGGCAGAGTAAACTGCGAGATATGTAGTAGCAGTGGCGTAGAAGCGTCTGAACCACCCCCCTTTTTTTTTCAAACTGAAACTGCGTTATTTGCATGAAAAACAGTTCAAGAGATGCTTTAGACAGCACAGCGGTTACGCTGTCATTAAAAATCCTTTTGAGCAGCTATACCTCTGGAAACGGGGTAGCCTATTCTATAAGCGCAGGCTCGAAATGATAAAGTCAAACTGAACTATCAAGTGCTTATTTGGTTCTCTCATGTATGAGTTCTACAAAAGTAGTTAGACAATTACATAAATGGAGACACTTCCGACATCCTGGCGGAAGAAATGATAGCACTAAAAACTAGCATTTACTACTATTAGCAGAGCCCTTTCAAATACCCTCGACGTGTTTATTACTCTTGATATATGCTCCAGTTTATTTTCATCATACTCTTTACTTCTAAGGTGGTATCTTCTCCACTCAGTTTCTCTTATTTGTTCATCATAATACGGAAAAAATACCTGCGAATATGTTATGAATATGCATTTCGTTTCTAACTACTACTACCGTTATCATATGTGTATTTCAAATTTCTGCACGATTTATTTTGGTATCTAATACATCTTCTATGACTTTTGCACATATTCCTATGAGAAAAATATAATTTTGATAGTGGTTATAAAAAGGAGGTACGGAAAAGCTAACCACATTACAAGAATCTAAATCAGATAGACTTTTACTGCCAAATTCCTGCACATTGCCTCCGTTACACTGCCACTAACTCGACTAGTTCTCACAGTATAACAATTGTTACGCTGGAGCTCTATAAAGGAGTCCAGCTGTTGGTTTATGTTTCTCTGCTCGTTCAATGATTTTGTTTGATTTGATTTATTTACAAACGCTCTTTAACATCTCAGGTCATCAGCGTCCCATTCTATTCAGGGCGTGAAACGGCCGACAAATTTTACTTAGAGGCCTCTTCTTTCAGGCTTCAGGTTCTTTTTCATGCCGTAAATGTACGACACGTGACCCGCGGCTTCACTTACCTTCCGAAGGAAGCCATACTTAGGATTTTTACTCCCGAAAAATCCATCGATCCTGGCCGGGTTTGAACCCGCGATCTGGGGTTTAGAAGGCAAGTATGGTTACCACTACACCACCAGGACCGACCCGTCCAATGATACCCGAAAAATATTATGTGCATACAAAACCAATGTTTTGTTTAAACTATTAAAACTTATGTTAATATATTTTTGTGTTTTATTTATCCTTATCGTTCGCACGGGGTTTTGCTTCTCGACCAAGGTCGGTCCCGCGCTCACGGCGCATGCCTGTGCTTGAACTTCCAAGCAGTCATTTAGTCCTTCATTCCTTCGCGAAGATGCCAAGACAACCGAATCTAGAGCAAAACTTAACTCGCACAAGGAACTTCACAATAAATTCCTACAAGTTGAGGTTTCAATGTCTTCTGCACATACAGCAGCAACAAAATTGTTAAAACTCAAATCTTACACATGTTCATTGTCTATGATATGTAGATCATTGTCAGTGGTTTCTTTCATCCGTGACTGAGGGTTGTGTTCTTTTCAGATAGGCGGGTTCCAGGAAAATGACTTGTCGGAGTACAGGAGCGGCCGAGTGTGGCATGTCCAACTGCCGGGACGCAAAATCTCGTGTGAAGTCCTGCACAGCAAGCCACGAGATGCAGAACTTTCCTCTTCGCTGATTCAATCAGCTCTATTTAACACAACTGTAACTAAACACCTTAGTCTAATAAAAATGTTCAGTCTTATTGTGGTACTGGATGTTTCGATTTCTTATAACGTATCACTCATTTTGAAATTATTTAAATTATAAAAATCTCTATACGGTTTTGTTCTCAGCCTTTCAGTTTAGATTTTATATCTGAAATTGTCAGATTATAAAGCCCTACTCACGATAAATCGTGTCAACTCACGACATCTGATCATCCATGGCATGACCACAAGAACGGACAAGACTGGGTGTGATTGATTATATTTTCCATGTTCGCAGCTGATCCCAATGTACGTCACTTGTTCATGAAACTGTTTACTGTTCTTTACAGGAATACCAACACCAAGAAACATAGTTGCAAAATTCTCGTTTGTGCCGCGTTTTCCTAACGGAGCCTCCACTAATGTAATTCTTTGTTGCACAGAATCCATCTCTGCAACTCTTACGGGTTGCAATACACTTCCTTTTTCTTTCACCAATGCGCCAGTATTTCTTTATTATCTGGCTCGCCGTGACTTTAGCTGTTTGATGCTCGATGCTGGTTCGATGTGGGAAAGCGAGAGATTGTTTCGCGGGCCAACCAATCTTCTGAGTTTCATAAGCATCTCTGTGTAGCTCTTTTTCAGAGACGCTTAAAATCATGTGATCGTCAACAATGCTTTCATCTATACTTAATTAAAGATTTTGATCTTTAAAATCAAGTTAAGCCAATTATATGTGGCCCGTTTATGTAAAACTAAAATTTCCTGAAACATTGTTACATTTCTTTATATCAGATTTTCATACTTATTATTCCGGCTATTATCAATACAATTATATTTTTATTACAAATTGCACTAGATGTTGCTGACTTTAATTCTTAATGAAGATTTTTCCATGATATGTTCCTGAGCACATTATAAAAGACTTTTAATCCAATAAAACAAAATAATGTATGTTGGTAGATTAAATTATCTTTGTGTCTGAATTAGTCCTTACTTATAAACATAGGATCTGATTCCAAACCCCCTAGTTACTTCATTATTGCGTTTATTCTTCTAGAGAGCATTTTTACTTACATTTTATATGCAGTATTAAACGGATTAATGCCCCACCTCTTCTTCTTTTTTAAAATATTGTCCACAATTTTGCATCTTTCCACTCCTTTGGTATTTGGTAGGTCAGGCAGCATTTGAAGCGAAATAAAGAGGCAGATCAAACATGTAAAACAATAATATTGCAATCCTGGACATCATATGCCTAACTGTGGATCTATATAATTTTATTATTGTGTCAGCTTGCAATATCATAATTGCCTCCCTGATTAGATTATCGGTTGGAACAGATGTGTGTAATGAGTGAGCGTAGGTGCATGACGTATACCTCATGATAAAATTATCCTCAACACTCACCTATACAATGGCGGCATTCCAGTAGCTACGAGAGAAAAGCACTGTTGCCAAACGTCTCTTCTTTAAAAATTGCTTTTCTATAAATCTTTGAAAAATCGAAGAAAAGTATGCGTAATCTTTATCATAGTTGTCATCTTTCTGGTTCAAAGGGTGGCATTTATATACAAAAAATAATGGGGTAATGTTCATGCACAAACTGTAACAACACTATACCACTTTTTGTTAGAGTATAACGTTTCTCATAACGCTGGTCTAAACAGACAATGTTTAATGCAATGAGAGTGAAAATGAACTCAAAGTCTGCAACGCTTAAGGTTGCGGTATTCACTCTTTCAGTGATAACTGATATTACGAGATTCAAACTCGAGACCTTGAGATTTGCAGGCAAACACACTGATCACAAGACCACCTGTTTCACACTGTTTTTTTTTTTTCTTTTTTTTTTTTCCGGGACTGCTCCACGTGCAGTTTAGCCGCAGTTGACCGAGCTCTGCAGTTCCCTTCTCGTTCCCATGCTTGAAAGTCTACTGGGGAGCCGGAGGGCAGGTCAGTACGAGTTTAACTGTAGGAACGTAATCTTTTGTATGTGTGCTCTGTGTGTGAGACAGTGCTTTAAGTATTTATTAGGCGGCGTAATACAGTGTATCAATTAAGTTAATGTGTCTCAATTCAGTATTCCATTCCCCAAATGGTATTTATTTACGATTCGTATGTGCTAACAGAATCGCCTCGTGATAATCCGGAGATTATTTCAAGAGAGATTTACTGATATTCAACTTCCAATTCAAAGTTCGATTCACTGATTGGTAAATAGATTTGGTAAAACGAAATAATCTTGATAAATCAGCGCACACAATCACATACAATACCCAAAGAAGAAAGATTAGATAACAAAGGATATGATTTGGAACGCTTACCCAAAAATCACTTAGACGTTCTTCTCAGCAAACGGGAATTTCCTAATCCTCTTTTCGAAAGGCTACTACAAAGCTACTGAAGTTAAAATTATTGTAATGCAGTATTTAACTGGGTGACCCTGCATCATTGAGTAGATTTTGTGAAATGATTTTGCATATCGTGCATTACGGAGAAATTGACATGAATCTAATTTCCTTTTCTGACGAATCTTTGTTTCACCCAAGTGAGTACGTTAATTAACAAAACAAGAGAAACTGGAGCTTGTAAAAGCCTAACCTGCTTCACGAAAAATCCCTGCTTGATCAAAAGATAAAAGTGTAATGCGCCAATAGTGGCGAGAGAAAAATAGTTCCTATTTCTTTTACAAACATTTAAGTGTAATAGGTATATGAAACAAATATTTTGCAACTGTTTTTCCGTTTTTTAATGGTGTTTAACGCCCGTTTTTACTACTGAAGCACCAGAGGCGCTGAACACTGATACATAAAATGAAATGATATATTGTGAAAGGATTTTTTTTAAGGAAGGAAACGTTCCAGGACTAATTTTAAGGTACCTCCCCGCCAGTTATGAAGACTGAGGAAAATCTGTAAAAAGTCTCAGTCAGGGAGGACGGTCCTGGCGGGATTCAAATCCCAGACCTCCCACTCACGAGTCCGCGCCTTAACGACCTCAGCCACCCGTGGCTGTTTCTTTTTCCGTGAATTTACTATGAGAAAACGTAGGTTTACGACTTTTCAACAAGACTCTGCAACGGCACATACAGCCAATTCGACGATACAGTGACCACTGGTAACATATGGCTCCCTGGGTTCCCCGATTTAACGTACTATGATTTTTACCTCTGGGGCGAGGGACATAAAAGGAAAACGTGTATAATACAAACCCACACACATTTGATGAAATGAAAAATAATATTCGTGAAGAAATTTCTTTCATTTCTCAGAGGAAACGCAGAAGGTAATGGTTAATTTCATATGCCGATGCCAGAAATATATTAAAAATAAAAGGAGGCACTTCCAGCAATCTTATTATTTGATTATAGTAAGTAGGTGTACCTTTAAATGTTAATAGTTAACAACGCGACGATCATACCTACGGAATTTCTGACTCCTGTTCACCGCGGTACCAACTTTGAACCCTCCGACCAGCCAACCGTTACGCGCGGAGCGGTCCTTTGAAGGAAAAATCACCCAGTATAAATGTATTGTAATTGACATAATTAGATTCACAATTAAACTCACTATCAAATACAGCACAAGAAGTAGGAGTAAGTCTATGAACGTGAATCATTAAGTTAAACATGCAGACGGCCACTCCTAATGAGCTGAAAAGCTGTAGCTCAGTATTAATTTAATTCAATAACACTTTTTCGAACATGTGAAGCGCTCTCGTATTACTAGTATGTTGAACAGCCTGTACCGTTGTAATCGGATGTATTCCAGTGGACGAGCTGAAATATTCTAAGCGCTGTTCCTCTAGCTCTCTGCAAGAACGGAACAACGCTCTGATGTCATCAGGCAGTCCCTTGGTCTCATGAGCTGATAGATCGAGCAGCTCCTGTGCGTTAACGTGAGATGAGGCGATTGCAGATTGTGCGCATGTTTAAGCTTTCCGTTGTGCGTGTTACAACAACGGTGGAATGCCTGTCAGAGGGGTCTTTTTATACTACAATTCTGCTGGAAAAAATGAAAATAAAACACTTCGGTAGATCTACTACAGACCTAAACTTAACATAAAAATCTACTAGTGGAGAAGAGAGAAAAAGAACATTTAGTCGAAAAGGGTACGAAAACAATGTGTGTATGTAAAATTCAAAAGAAAACGATAATATTTCTTCATAATACAGTACTTGCAATGCTGACCATTAAGAGCAGCATGTTTCCCACATGGAATGATTCGGCTTGAGAGTGTGAGAAATTGTGTACAGAAAACAGCGACGTAAGAATTTCATTATTAATGCAATGAACGAATATTATATTTACAATATCTTCTGTATGTTTTTTTCCGTTCTTTTTGCCCCTTTGGTTTTTTTTTTGTTTTTGTTTTTGTTTTTGTTTTTTTAAATGATCAATGCAGATACTTCCGAATTAACATTCTTCTGTTACTTTTATAAAACTATTTGTGACCGAAAATAATTGCTCGTGAGAGAAAACAAACGTAATATGAATATTAGAGTATGTGCATAAAGTTCAAATTAAAGCTATAAGTAATTATTAGACATAATTTTTAACTAAGAAAAATAAACTGGTTAATAATATGTTACGACGTCATTTATTAAGTTTTCTCTAGTTACTGCAATTGGATAGTATGTTCTGCTAAACATAATAATGTAAAGGTTGTAGTTATTTCAGTATTTAGAAAAAAAAAGTATGTGCTTCCGATATATTGGAAAAACCATCGCATGTGAAGGTGACAAAACTGTTATAACTACAACGCGTAGATGTATAAAAACACTCAGAATAGTCAGATTTTAAATGTTGGTACTTAGGGGATTTTTATGCCGTTTCGGTTCAGTGATGTATGAAGCATACGAACTAAAATAAGCCAGGTCAATGTAAATTATCAATGCTCAGCAATGTATGTTTTCAAAATCCTCATTGTGGATAACAACTTTAGCCATTTGTAAGAATGATTAGCATTTTTCTGAATATAAAACTACAGAGAGAGATAAAACTTGCTCTTCCCAAATATTCATTTGCAGTTTTCATGCTTCACATATACAGCTGTCATTTCTTCAACTAACCAGTCCCCAATGCACTTAGTACGAATAACGGTATAAACATCCTGTATCAGTGGTGCAGTTCGCAAACATGGAGTTTTACCTCGTTGTTTGTGCTGCGAAGTTTGATTGACATTGTCCATTTTATTGTCAATAACTGCATGTGTTTATTACAATTACTCTGTAACATGAATCATAATAACGGCAAGCAAGGTGTTTTTTGCGTTACATTGAAAGAAAAATAAGAAAAGTGCAGAATTGTTGATAACGGACTTTGAACTATAATTGACTGGTGTTCAACCTTCAACAGGTCAAGCAACTTGAACAAACCATACCTGCCATTGATCTTCCACAAAGCAATTGACCACGAACCGTTATAAAAGAAACAAATTCTCATTTAATTTCTCAATTTTCAAATTAGTGCTCCAGCTAAAGATCTCCCGAACTGGGGATTCATATTTATAAAATCTGTTACACGATCTGAGACATGTCGACCATTACTTTTGCTACATGAAGATCACCAGACCGTGATTTGGAATTCTGCGAATGGTTTCTCTTGCAACATGAAAATGATACTCAAGTTTCAATAACAGTTATATACAGGGTGTAAAAAATTACCGCGCGGTGGTAGGTAGATGGGCTCCATGTGATCATATTTTGTTAATAAATCATTGTCCAGAAACGCTTTGTTTGCGAGCTAGAGCCTCCAAAAAGGGAGGGGTATGAATGTAGATAAACAAACCAATAGACTCCGCGACAAGCAGTGGAGGTCGCATATATTGGTTAAGGGTTTTTTACCAGTGGTACTGCTTCAGCACCGTAGCCCTTCACCATACCCCATAACCAACGGTAATATTTACAGTATTATTCTGTTCAGTAATTTCATACTTTACTTGGCTATCATCAAGTGGGTATGAACAATGGCGGTCCTTGCACAAATGCAGAGTATACACAGCTGCTTAATGAGAGAGGCCCGCCGGCTCTATCAACAATGTTATCCCAATAGGCGTTACCCAGCCCACACCATGTTTTCAAGACTGGAGAGGCGTTTAAGTGAAAGAGGTAGCTTAGATCCTAACAAACACCTTTGTGGACGCCCGCGGATACGCCCTACACCAGTTTGAATAAGCGTATTCCAGCGTTTTGAAGATCAGCTTTCTACGAGCACTCAAGTTGTAGCACACACCATTGGTAAACCACATGTCAGTATGACAATTTTTGAGCAATGAGCTACTTCGCCCCTACCATCTCCAGAAAGCGCAGGCGATGACTCCGGAAGACTTTCCTTTCCGTGTCAACTTTTGCCCGGACAACTAGACAGGTACCTCACTTCCAACGATTTATCTTTTCTAAGGAGTGTACTTTTACCAAGAACGGCATGTTTAACTCAAGAAACTGCCATGTGCGGGTGGAAGAAAATCTTCATGGGCTGTATATCCGAAAGACACCAAAATCTCTTCCTGAAACGTGTGGGCAGGTTAATGACCATAGAATAGTTTCGTACCTCATACCTGTGCGTCTTAATGGTTCCGAGTCGGTCCTGGTGGTGTAGTGGTAACCACACTGGCCTTCTAAACCTAAGATCGAGGGTTCAAACCCGGCCATGATCGATGGATTTTTCGGGGCGTAATATCCTAAGTATGTATTCCTTCTGAAGGGAAGTAAAGCCGTAGGACCGTGCCGCACATTTACAGCACGATAAGAACCTCAAGCCTGTAAAAAAAGGCCTGTGAGCAAAATTAGTTTGCCGTTTCACGCCTTGGTTTGAATGAGACGCTGATGACCTGAGATGTTAAAGAGCGTCCGTAAATAAAACAAATCAACAGCAACATAATGGTTCCGATTACTTCAGCTACAAGTCTTACTCGAGTTACTGGAAGAGTCACCTTTGGAAATCTGTCGTGCGATGTAGTTCCAGCATGATATCGCTCCAGCACACTTTGATCATGCGCGTCGTGGCCACTTGAGTGACACATTTAGCAATAGATAGAATAGTCTGGCCCCTTTGCTCACCTGACCTGACATCATTGGATTTATTTTTTTATTTATTTTTTATTTGGAGCTAAATGTAAACCCTGGTGTACAAGACTACCGTGGAGACACAACAAGATCTTGTGACACGACCTCAAGTAGCAGCTGGAGTCATCCGAGATACGCCGGGAATTTTCCAAGAGTTCCACATGATATAACTAGGCGATGTATTGAAATTGTTGGCAGTCATATTGGGCACCTTTTGTAGTTGATTAAAATGCGTTTACTTACTGTATTTAAAATTTATATTTAACTTCTTTCCTAGCTTTTATGATCTGTACTGCCTACGCCCTCCTCCACATCGCAGTGACGCTAGCACGTAAACAAAGCTTTTCTGGATATAAGTTTATTAACAACATATGATCACAGGATACCCATCTATCTGCCAGCAAGCTTTGTAATATGTATTTTTAAACCCGGTAGATCAATTAACCTCGTTCAAGTTTAAACCGATAGAATGGTGTTTATTCGGTTAACGAAAGCAGCTATGAAGGTATCACGGAAAACATATAATATGACGTTTTGCAGTGAAGGGATTATGGGACACTACATCTTTGAAGGAACGATTACCATATCTTGAGTTGGTTATTATAATACGTGAAAATAGTTCTCCTTTTGCCGAGATTTTATTGATATATAAAAACAAGATAGAGCACCACCTCATTATAGACCGCCACGGGTGGCCGAGGTCATTAAGGCGCGGACTCGTGGGCGGGAGGTCAGGGGTTTGAATCCCGCCGGGACTGTCCTCCCTGACTGAGATTTTTTCCAGGTTTTCTTCAGTCCTCATAATTGGCAATTGTCGGGGAGGTACCCCAAACTTAGGCCTGGAACATTTCCTTCCTTAATAAATCCTTTCCCAGTTTATCATTTCATTTCATGTATCATCAATATCCACCGCCTATGATGCCTCAGTAGTAAAAATGGGGGCTAAACACCTTTTACAAACAACTGTAACTGTAGATTAAAAGTGAATTCTGAAATAAGCAATTTGATGAATTCTTTGCCCTTCGAAACAAAATGATCACCCAGGTGGGGTTTCGCTTTGTGGTATTGTGAAAGATAAAGTTTTACTGATACGTCACAAAACTCAGTTATTTTGTTAAGTTCTTTTCAAATAATGTGAATAACAAATCGAGAAATACTGTTCCATTTTCAACAAACTTCGTAAAGAAATGTACAATACAACGTAATAAAACTTTTGATCTTTATTAACACTTTTTGTAGAAAGCGGCCTTTTTCCCCAGCCTGCATTGCAAGTCACTGGCGATATTCAGTTAAGTTCTTAAATGTTTCAAAAGTTCAAAAGCTAAAGCTATAAAAATATAAATCTAGCAATTGTAAAAACATTCAAACTGAATATCTATGGTGCTCGACTAACCGCAAGCCACAAAACTACAAAAGAATAACAACGAATTATAGAAGTAAAATGGACAAGAGTTTCGGTCTCTACAGTATGCGTCTCTAGCTGTAAAACAATTTTTGTATTTTTTGGTTGCAACCATATGTCAAATTTATGAGGAACTTGCTGCATATTGCCAGTAATTTTGCTGCATCAATATACGGGCTATGATTTTTCCCGCGCTCTCAAACCTTCCTATTCATTTATTTCCAAACATTTTCCGAGTTTCGACAGCATAATGCTGGAGGTGTGAAATTACAGTCGACAGCATTATTGCCAGAGCTTTCTACAATCGCTTTTGAACATTTCCAACGTCCAATCCAATAAAAATTAAATTACATATCGTAGCTTTTCATGCATATGAATAATAGCCGTCAATCCAAATTAATACTGCCGTAGAAAGTTTCATAAGTGCATAAACATAGAACGACTGAGAAATAAACGTATCATGTTTGTGTTGCACAAATGTAAATAAAAACTGAACTTTCAGGCGGTTACCTTGAATCATTAGAGTAATGTATACAAAAAGTTGAAGATAAAATCTCTCTTAAAACGATTCATCTTCCAAAAGTCGAAGATTAGATCTGTTTGAACATTTTCTGTTTAAGATAATTCACTAATTTAATTCTTTAGCCTCATAAAAAACATTTTAAGTATAATGGAAAATGAACATGACACAAATTTCACCTTTGAATAAATGCATTTTAAAATTCCATTTCATGCTTTTGCAAAAAAAACAAAGAAATTGACATCTTTATACAGAGTGTAACAAAAATCCGGGGGAAAACTTTAAAGCGAGTTTCTCAGAATAAAGCAAGAAAAAAATGTCACATAAAAATATTTCCAGAAACGCTTGGATTGTGAATTATCATTGAAAGATAGCATTCAACGCGTCCTTGGGATATGATTCGCAAATTAAGTTAAACAATAAGTAAATATTTCAGGCAATTGAGTGATGTGTTGCCACACATATTTGTTTACATTTTCACTCGTGGTTAGTCAGTGCCTTACGTTTGACTTGTACTGCAATTCAATTGCATTTGAGCTGCTACCCATGGCAAATGACTCATATTTGATAAGGCAGCTATAATTTTTATATACGGTCATACGAATGATAATGGACCCGAAGCTGCACGGCTGTATGAGGTTGAGGCGATCATAATACTTTTCAGCATCTTTCACTCAGCTGTTTGAAAAAGCCAATCGCTATTTTAACAAACTTAAGTCTATGGGTCATGCCTATAAACTCGTTGAGCGTTATTTTTCAATAATAACTCATAACCAGGTATTCCCGGACATACCTAGGGTGCCAAAACTTTCACAGTAGATATTTATTTAATATATTTCAAAGTTGGGCTGAAAAACAACGTTAATGTGTAGTATGATGTTCTATAAACAGATGCGATTCACATTACGTTATGCTGGGGTTGCTACAGCAAAATGGAGTCAAAAATATCGTTTGAACAGCGGAAAGCAATTTTGAAATGGTACTGGAAAACCGAGAATGTTGTTGAAGTTCAAAGGCAATGGAGACGGGTGTATAGCGCGAGTAACAAATTGCACGCATTTGACACAAATTTGAGACTCATGGTACCGTATACCGTAGAAAACCAGCTGCACTGGTAGCACTTTGGGAAGGAATTGAATCGGCATGTGCTGCAATCGCTGAGGACACTTTCGCAAACATTTAATCAGTAGTTCAATGTACTTAGAAGTGTATCGACGCCGATGATGGACATTTTGAGCGCTGTTGTAACTGTAAAAGTCTAAGATTATTAGTTCTCATAATTTTCTGTTTGTGTGAATTCAGTTTTGTTATGTTAACAGAGTTTTTTCTTTGATTGAAGTGTGTATACGTTCACTAAAACCACCACGGGGGGCCGAGGTCATTAAATGGCGAACTTGTGAGCTGGAGGTCTAGGTTCGATTCCCACTAGGACTGTCTCCTCCCTGACAGACGCTTTTTCCAGGTATTTCTCATTCCTCATAAATGGCAAATGCCGCGATGTATAATTGAACGTTCAAAATCATAAGGAATTTAGCAATATGAAAAAAATTGATTATTTTGACAATTGTTCACATCCCAATGCCCTAAATAACGCTGTTTCATCTGCGCTATTCAGTTCATAAAAATAAATTTATGTCTCATTTGAACGACTCATAGAAAATTATATTCGGCGTTCACAGGTTGAACCAGTAAAATTAGTTCCAGGGCTTATAGGCCTATCACCTGACGATTCGCCCGTAACTTTGAAGGAATATTCAGAGCAAACATTGACCCCTAGCTAGTAAATACATAATATTTTATAAAGATCTATAATCCTGGGAACTACACTTTACTAAACCTATATATTTCAAATTCATAATTTACTTAAAATCCACCGATAAGAGAACAAAATAAGAACAGTTGTTTAATGTGAATGTTTGTTCTGTTGCGTTCTATTGTGCACCCTAAGGGGAAAAAATAACACACTCTTAAAGCGTTGATTTGTCAAGTTCTGTTCGCTTCATTGTTAGATTCGCGCCATATATCTGCGCGGAGGTCATAATCCTTTAACCATATTATGTTTTCATAAGTCACATCAAGTTCTCCAATGCAGATATATACTGGCAGTCGAGTGGTTAAAAACAGGTGTCTAGCAATGAAAGCTACCGAGGTTCGAAACCTGCCCATGCACGGATTGTTTTATTTCTTGCAAGAAACAAAAAAGTATTAATAATTTTGTATATATGACAATATAGCTTCCAATTCTAAGGTTTATTTAAATTTTAAGGCATTTATGCTCAAACACACGCCAAAGGTAAAGTAATATATGTTTTCAAAGTAATTCGGAGATTAATATTTATTTTAAACGAAATAAATTAACTTTTATATTTTATTTTCAGCATTTTACTTTCAATCATTTATTAATATGGCGTTTATTTTGAAAACGAAGATAACTTTTTTGTGTTTTAGCACCAATGCCTTCAAATTAAAAACTGTCTTATATTAAACATTTATTTTATTTGCAAACTCTGACAAAAATTTCAAGCATAAGTAGGATTCGGAATTAAATGGATCTTATTAATAAACAAGTGCTTTTATCCGCTCAGCCAACCAAAGCAGATGATTCCAGGAAAACCATTTCCTGTTTATAACATAACTTAAACATGAACTGAGGTGACATTCTGAAACCAGCGGTGTGGAATTAGATGCAAAGTAGGAATTCTGCAGTCGTATTTGCTTCACTTCCAAGCTCACCGACGTTGGCCATTGGTGAAAATCTGGGTATAAATTTACCAGGTGTAGAGGTTCGAGCCAAGGGGGAGAAAGGAAAAGAGCGTTAGCGGAATGAAATCAGGAAAACGAAACAACTACGAGGAAAAAATATTTCCCATCTATCCACTACAAATGTCACTATGCCCCAATGGATTGAACACGGTCCTAGCAACTCTGTGATCTAAGTTATGTTATGAAAGTTAATCCTTAAACTTTGTCACAAATGCCTCGCAAGTATCTACCATACGCGAATATTATATAGAGCTATTCAAAATGAGGGGACGAATTCTAATACTTTATTTCTGCATAACTGTAATTACAATTTCACTACAATATTTTGCAAATGAAAGAGTAACGGACAAAGTTTTATATGTGCACATTAACTAATACTTGATTTCATGCCACACGTTGTGACATGTTCACATCAATTTGCAAGACCTCATTAACTATTCGTTGCCTCAACTCTTGAAGTGACACTGGCATTGTGGGTACATAAACTGTATCTTTCCCATAACCCCACAAGAAGAAATCCAGTGGGGTAAGATCTTCAGATCTTGGGGACCATTACAACAAGTGGCGCATCCACTTTTGTTGCAACACCAATC
The DNA here is from genome assembly GCA_030762175.1 of Metallyticus violacea. Classification (NCBI taxonomy): domain Eukaryota; kingdom Metazoa; phylum Arthropoda; class Insecta; order Mantodea; family Metallyticidae; genus Metallyticus; species Metallyticus violacea. Next base: position 357,433,898 of record CM060846.1, on the reverse strand, counting down.
CATCAACGCCTGAGACGTTCATTTAGACACCACCTTATCTCCAAATAGAAATGTGACAGGGTGCCACCCTACTGCCAAATGAACTCATTCCCATGTTGTGTCAGTTGTGACAGTATATCCTTGCAGTATATCCAGGTATGTAAGTCACCGTGCAGAAAGCATTTAGCTTCGGACTGTCTCTTGCATTCTCAAAGTATTCCGTGTGGTTCCACAGAACCCCAAATACGCAGATTGTGTCGATTAACCTTCCCAGAGAGATGAAATGTGGTGGCTTCATCTGAGAAGACGAAGTTGTTGTTGAGCAGAGCTAGGATGTCAGTACAAAACTGCAGCCTCTTTTCACGATCATTAGGCTTTAGTTCCTGTAACAACTGAAGTTTATATGGACGTAAACCCAGACGTTTACGTTATCTCTCCACACAAGTTGACTGGGGTAATGCAAGCTCAGCTGGCCTGTGTGTTGACTTACCCGGTTTCCGTGTGTACGCTTTTCGCACGCTGCACGGTCTCCTCACTTGTACCTAGACGCCCAGTGCTTGCTGCAAATGCACCCACTCTCTATAAACTGTTTATACCACTTACGAATGGATACGCGAGTTGGTTGTGTTTTGTGATGTAGCACTACTATAGCTTTGTTTCGTGATAACGGAGCACACAGAATGACATTTTTTTAATGGTGTTAAACGCTCATTTTTACTACTGAGGCAGCACAAGCAGTACAGAATGGTTTTTCTACTGGTTACAACGCCATTTTACACTCACAAGTAAAATGCACATCACGACTAAAAGTAACATTTGAGATACCATCTGACTATGCAGAAGGAAACTAAAACCCAAAATTAATCACTGCTACAAATTCCATAAACGTATTCCTTGTACTTCTAAAATTATAAGAGGTGTAAATTGATCACATCATTTTGAATAGCGCCGCATTTAGACGATATCTAATGTGTGTTTAGGGGTTACGAGGAAATAGAGTTTTTCAATGAGGATTTAATATTCTTTGGAAGAAACAGCTTTCCATTGTTTTTTAAAGTGCTGATTGTTTTGTTTATAACAGTTTCCCTGTCAAGGGTCTAAGATTCACAGCTGAAGTTCTTTAGTAACATTCTGACAAATTGTAGAGATACAAATATGTGGTAAAGCCAATCCTATGCTTCTTTTTGTTATATGGACTGCTGTTTTTATGCATTTCTTCCTTTTGTTTGCTGATGAGAAAAGTTGACCGCTATTAGCACGTCAGTGGATTGCAAAGCTTGGTCATTCCCATTCTAGCCGCTGTGCTACGTTTTCAATTATCCGACCGAACATCTGCCTTCACAAAGCCGCTTCCGCCATTGAATCCGTCTTTATCCAAGTCCTGCCAGGGGTATTGCTTTCGCATTATTTGCGAATGGAGTTGGTGCTTAGCTTTGGTGCCGAGGGTGTGTTCACTGGACTAGGCGCAACATTGCATCCATCAACACCTGTCAGGCCTAACGAGAGCACTCCATGTTATGCAATAAATTACTAGGTCTCGTTTAGCTGTACGAGCTTCAAAGACCTTTGACGAGCTTTTATTATCGCATCGCTTCTTCTACAAGAATTACGTCTGTTTTAGACGATTACAGTGCATTTTGCACACTGACAATCCCGTCACAAAAGTCTTATAATGAAAATCTGCTATGGTTTATATATTCAGAAAAGGAGAAGATATTTTAGTCCCATATTAAATCCATTTATATTCGACAAAACATACCTAATCGTAAGTAAAAAGTGAAAATGTTGCGGGACAAACAGCACTACTGAAGTACGGGAAAAGCCTTGATATTCTTTTTTCCTGGAATTAAGATCAAAGCTATGCCCCCCTAGTTGTTTTTGTTTCGTTGATATAATACGCTTGAGGAATGAGGTGCACCAGAGTTCGTGTAGGAAAAAGTCACGTCTCTAGAATATCTTTTAGTACATATTTAGTGCTAAAAGGAATCGGATGTGGAACTGAGAATAAATTATTCATTCATGCTTTATTTCTTAATTAAGACACCCTCATATACTCAAAATAAAATGAGAATCAGGAAATATTGACAGCTTCTGCTCAATCTTTGATTTACGAAAGTAAAAATGACAACGCTGGAGAATTTTCAGGTTACTAATGGTGGTTTGTTACTATTTAAACGAAAGAATAACACTAGACACTCGGAGCTCGGTGGGATGGGACGAGGTTAGCCACACACTTCACTTTATGCTGTACTGCTTATTCCGTATTTTAAATATTTTATTTTTCAATTTCAAAATGTGAGCACAAAGCTAGTCTACTTACTAGCTAGTAGGCCTGGGTTAGACCTTCGGTTGAGAAAAACCAGTTGAACGACTTTTTTTTCCCATATATTGTTACTCTGAAAAGAGAATACGAGATACAGTGTGGATCAGCCAACAGTTAATGCATTTTTTACGAGCAGAGCGTGGAGCACTCTAACAACAAATGCGCCGATGTCTCCCACTCTTTGCTCGGTAATAGTGTGAAGATGTTTGGGGCAGCGCTGTCCAGTAAAAGCTGTTACATTATGCTAGTTGGAAGTGCATTATTCACGAACGCTGCCGGTGGTAGTATCTTGAAGTGGAAATTATAATCACGGTTAAACACACTATTGAGCAAAGTTATTTATTGAAATCACATAAGCACAGGTGCTTTTCGGAAGCAAAGCCGCTTGCCCGCGATTTGTTTAAAAAGTTTCTGGGGAAAAAAGTTCCGGCTGAAAAAAAGCGGTTTGTAAAGAAAAGCGTTAAAGAAGATATATTTAAATGATGGGAGTTAGGACTGAAGATCGTTTTTACTTTTAAAGAGTGACTAGCTGAAGATTATAACCATCTTTTTCCTCAGATATGGGTTTTATTTGTGGGGAAATCTAAGGCTGAAAAAATGTAATAGTAATCCATGAATTACTGAGAGTCCATAAAATTAAATCATGAAAATGAATGACAAAATAACAGACGGTGGATTAAAGCGAATACACAAAACTTTCATCGTAAATGTCAGGCAAACCTCAATCAAAAGGGACGTCACTCTCAGGTATGAAAAGACATTAATATTAATATGAGTGTTGTGTAAAGATTTAGGTTAATTTATTTATATATTCCCACGTGTTCTACTCACCCGAGAGCGAACCAATTGTGTGATACAGTCAGCCCATGCATTGCTTGTGTGCCCCTCACTGTACCTATAAGAATATATGTAAACTCTTGACTGGTCCGCTCTGTGACTTTAATGCTGACGTACTTAAAATAGATTTACATTATCATTTAACATTATCTCCTCCTAGAGATTACGAAAATGGACACCCCGCAACACTTATCACACACGTTTATTTCTCAAATTAAAGTGGCACCCCGTGGATTTGGTTTGTGACAACGTCCGGCAGTATTAACTGAAATATTTCAGTGCAAGGTCCAATACTATTAATCCCAAGTGGCAAAGTCAAGGTTTCGATTTAAAGCAAGTAAATGCGTTGTTCCTTTTACTTCCTAATTGTATTATTCAATTTTTTTAAAAATGTTTCAGTAGCATTCTATCCGAAATAGGCCAAAGATAATGATCTATTGATACACTATATTGAAAACAAGACGAACCCTTTATTACATAAAAATATATTATTGATATTGTTCTTTTTAAATCCTATAAATTTAAAGTACGTATATTCATAAAATAATAAAATTATTGATAAACACGTTATGTTTCTAAGGCAACCAATTGCCATAAGCTGAATAACACTATCAAAGGTTGGCAAATTCCTCTATTTATTAATGATAATAACAATAGTAATAACCCTGTTTGCTGTCGTAATCTTGATTCTAAGTATTATATATATACTCACATTGATGATGGTAATAATAATAATAATAATAATAATAATAATAATAATAATAATAATAACCCTGTTTGCTGTCGTACTCTTTGATTCTAGTTATTATATATATTAATGTCATAGACGTTTTCTCAGTTGTATACACGATAATGAGATAACTAAAGGTTTGCTACCTATGCTAACACAGATTTCATTGTTTTAGCTGAAGGTTTTTTCATCCTAATAACAATCACGAGAACAGTATTTATCTTAAAGTTCAACTCCATTGGAGATAAATGTTTTATTTTTACAATTACAAGAATCAAAGTTGAAATTACGTCTCATTTTTTCCAGTCATGTATAAAACCACAGAAACAGAAAATATGCATTACATTTCTACACTGTTCCCTAAAACCAGATCTTTTCTCAGTGTTTCATGGACAAAACTGTATTCCTGGTCCATTTTCATGAATTAAAATATTGTTTGGCTTATGTATATATTCATCAGGAGGTATGGATTTTTAATTCATACAATTTTTTTCGGTTCTATAATTATATTATTATATGCAATTTATTTTGCTCGACTCAAAATACAAAAACAAGCCCGAATGGTTTCAAAAAGGCATACGCAAGATCAGATGCCGAAAAAATTCAAGCTCAAAGTTTTCCTTTTTCCTAATTTTTCAGCCAATTTCACAGAGCATGCATTCAGCAGTACATTCATTACTGATAAGCTGCTACTTTTTATCGACTTGTATTCTTTTCTTTATCAGCAACTTTTACTTAATTATGTTCATTGTTTTCTATCAATTCTTTTGTTATATTCATTACTCTTTTCTCTCTCATACTTTATACAAAACTGATATTGGTAATTAATAGGTTTTAGAGTGCTAGAGTGCAATATTTGGTTTACAATCTAATAGCCAACAAAGTACCATATTTTATCAACACTACATTTCGCCTATTGACAATTGGACCATTACTTACAGGACGAGCTGTAGAAATCACCCCAATGTTTATAAGAGTGCTAGATTACACTTTTCTATAGGGATTGAAATGTTTACATTCTTTCTTGTAGAGTCTATACATTTAGACATATTTGGTTTTGGGTGTAAGCATAATCGCTTTAGTGATTTTATAGAGTAGTGAGATCCCAGCAAGGAAACTTTGTATTCTTTAACTGGCTTTATATCGTCTGGGTCAGTTTTGTTATGTGGAACTGTTTCGCCTGTTTTGTCCTTCCTATGAAAATTTCATTTTCACTTTTTCTTGTATGTGACGTGTTAATGGCACCAGAAAAATACTTTAAAATGTTAATAAATAAATTCCTAAGAACTTTGTGTCTACACTTTTCACAGTGAACAGGTTTTGGTTTTCCACTTTAAATTTTCACTTTTTCTTGTATGTCACGTGTTAATGGCACCAGAAAAATACTTTAAAATGTTAATAAATAAATTCCTAAGAACTTTGTGTCTACACTTTTCACAGTTAACAGGTTTTGGTTTTCCACTTTAAATTTCATGCTTTTTGATATAATTCTCTTCGAGGGCCATTCAGAAAGTAAGTAACTACACGAACCTCGCAGTTGGCGGGAGACAATATCAGAGTAGCCATTTTCTCCTAGCACAGCGCGGTAACCACGGCCGTCACAAGGCTGAAACTTTACTGCATTATTCCCACATACTTCCTCGCAACTCCTGCGCATTCGCATTCCTATCCGACAAGTGGTTCCATCTCCAGGCGCGATTGGGACTTACTTTCTGGATGCCGTAATATTATGGGTATTTTTTCCACCGTGACCATTTACTATTGCAATTCTGTTTTACAGCATTGTATTTTTATTGTGACATCTGTGTACACTGTAATTGGAATCCCTTATTCAAGCAGCGAGAAACCATTAGCTTCACACTTCTCATTACTACCTAAATCCAGCTCAATAATTTCACTAGAAGCGTTTCTCATTGAGCTCGCCTTATGAAATTTTGTTCTTTGGTTCTCTTTTATGTCTGCTATATCATCGTGAAGGGTTCTAAAACTCATGAAACTATATTTTTTATCTTCTCTGTGTTATTATTGTGGTCAATGAAACCAGCAGGGACCGTCTTAAATATATTTTTGTATCACTACTCTGTAAGTTGCTGCATTCATTCAACTCATATAACAGCTTCGGTTATATTGGCATTTGGTTACTGTGTATGTGAACTAAAATTTATGACTATGTTTTTGCACTAATTAGTGTCATTTTTGCGCAGTTTCCTTCTTGTATGAAATCTTTTCATCTCATATTCCTTATCCCATTCACCTGGTCACGCCAGAATGATTCTCCAACTTATTGATTGGTACCTTGTCTATGGAAAGATCTACCATGGATGACGTAACCATTCTGACAGACAGGTAAGTGGTTGCCTTACTATCTCTGTAAGAGACGTTTCCAAGACACCGCGGACTTATACTCCTTTTGGCTTTCTCTTCAAAATTGTTAGGCCCGGAGGCTACTCCGAAGGGTAAGATATGTGACCCAGGTACCATATATCTTAAGTTTTATTATAATGTATGTGGCTATACTGGTGTAAAGTGGCTTTTTGTAATGGTCTTAATGAGTAGGGGAACATGGATTTGCAAGTCAATACATTTTAATTGTCATTTTTGGCAGCACTCAAACAATTTTTATGTATTACTTAAAAAGAGGTTGTTTTATTAAACGCTTGTGCGCATGGATTATTGTATAAAATCTGTTATTCAATTTATTGTATTTATTTAAGGTAACATGTTGAGAACTGGTACCTTTTTGGAATAGATATAGCTGATTGACACGTCATATAACTTTGTAATTTTCGAAATAATTTTATTTGAGTTTATATTTACAATCATTGTTGTATAATAAATCATCTTGAATTTGTGAATAAGTATTTTCCCCCATAGTAAAGTTATCTTTGTGTGACCGTACCCTGAAGTTTTTCTCCCGGTACACTTCCAAAGCTAAAACTTGAACTCGCATCGACCAGAGGGTGTCGACTATTGATTATTAGGTTACAAAACCGTTATATGGAGCAAACCGAAGATCGCTTTCTTTATTAAAGAGGCATGCGAGCATATCAAATGCACACTTTATCGAAAAATATTACCGATATTTGAAAGTAGAAAGTAATTTTGTTTGTCACCAAAGGATTATATCTTTTCATCATATGCTATTTAAAATTGTTATTATTCTCTAGAGAGTTGTGTTATCCCAGACTTGCTAATTTTGTAATTGCTATCCTCCAAGTTCAGTATGTGAATTATTGCTGCTCAAATAATATCGCCGTGGTTAACATCAAAATACAGGGCCATTCATTTAAACGTGCTTTAGTGTTGTACAGAATATTCAATAAATGTACTTAACAGAGCTGCACCACACTTATTTTAGTACCTTATAGGAAGAATTACACTTAATTAACACTTTCAAATTATAAATATTTCAAGGAATGCTTGAATAACTCAAAAATGACCACATCTGCACTTAACATATATTTTCAGTCAGCCTGATGTTAGATTTAATGTTAAAACATTTTTGCCCAACCTACAAAGTATTTGACAAGCTCAAACTAAATATTTAACATCTTTAGGATATTTAAATTAACAAAGATAATTATGTTATCTTTCTATATTTAATATTCTTAAAAGCAGAACTTCTTACTAAAGCTTAAAATTTCAATGTATCTCACGTGGATATTTAAGCAATTACAACTTAACTGCAAAAACACAGGATACGGGTATTAATGAAAATGAAAATTGTAAAAATTACGTACAATACTTTAAAGGCGAACTAAAATGAGAAAATCGCATTCAATGTAACATTTTGTATAAGCACTATTCTAACTCGGTAGTGCCACAATAGAAACATTTCCTTTTCTGCCCTAATAATTAGAGATGTTAGACATATAACTCTCTACAAAGATACAATTGCACAAGAGAGCTATAGAATTAATGCTGGACGACTTGAATTGAATGACTCAACAAATGTATTTCATGATAAACGTCAACCTTTGTGCAATCAAGAACCTCCAGGAACATGAGCTAATTCTAATATCTCTGTTATGAGACACGTTTCCTAAACAAAAGCCCTCCCATGTGTCTACAGAAATCCTCAGACTACACTTACATATATGTATGTCCAATATTCAACAACCAGAGAATTCAAAAGGCGAGCTAATCTCTTTACGGCATTCAACGTATCTACATGGCGGCTGTTAAACGAAAGCATAATTGAAAATAACAATTAATTGATTAATTAAGACAATGTGTTGATACAAAAATCTAAAAGGACGGTGAACCATGAGATTTCCCTCAGTAATAATTGAATTTCAACATGGTTCAGTTTACGATGAATAACACATTCGCTTAAACGACAATACACGTCTACTCAATCGTGACTGGTGACTGTAGCGCGAATCCTGCGATTTGTAAATGTGAATATCCTAACACCAAACCTCATAAATGTAACGTCTTTATTTTTTCAGCTCATTTCGCATTAGTATAATGTATATTACAAAGCGTAATCGAGAAGTCACTCCGTAGACATTGTCTAATCCAGATTTCACTAGGGAATTGAATTTTGGTGGGAGTACTGACAGAGCGTATAATTGTGTTCACTTAACCACCAAGGCAAACACACATTCCAAAGTCCAATCCTTAGCAACGGTGGGCTGATTAACTGATAAAACCGGTTTCTAAGGAAAAAGGAGTGTCAGAAATGCAGGAATACCAACTTACTCCTGTGCTGTGCACATCACCCGAATGTGGAAGAACTTGTCGATTACTCGTTTTTTATATAACAGAGAAAACGCGCACAGCTTCATGCAATAAGCTACTGTCTAATTTTGTTACATCCGTAGATGTTCAACTTACAATTACTTAAAGTACGCCATGTATTATGTGTTTTAAAAGAACTTACTTTCTACAATATGACAAGTTCGAAAATGAAGTGAGTATAGAACATCAGAGAAATGTACAATTAACATATATGTAAACACACGTCGATATAAAACAGGAAAGGATTAGTAATATATTATTGCGATGTGGATATCCCAACACTTTGATAACTTCTTCCCCTACTCCACAAAGTGCGTGTACCTGATAATAGTTGATTCCGCTAAATATATGACCCCTACGGATAATCTTATCTTATTCCGGAATCTACAAATCCCGTTTTGAGTTCTATATCCTTTTGTAAACTACTTAAAACTCGTAGTTCTATGCACTTTGCAGAGAAAATGCCCCAGTTTTGACCAATTGCCTTTCTGTGCAAACAGATTCCAACATGCTAACCTATCCCTATTAGGCTTAGCAAACTTAGCTCCCAGCGCAGTCAAACTCCACTGTTCGGCATTTGGTCGGTCTATTAGAATGTGCTGGCAGTTTTCTATCTCTCCACAAAAAGTATATATTCTCTGTACAGCCTAACTTGCTTTTTTAATCGCTTTCTATGCCCCTAATCTAATTCATGCTAAACCCGATTCATTTTGGAAACTGGTGCAATATGTATACAACATATCTACCCCATTAGCTTTTTAATTCATTGCCCAAACTAAGTGGTATTTTCTCTCTGTATCCGGGCTCTATATCCTGTTGATTAATATCCCTAAGCTTTTGTTATACTTCTTCCAGAATTAATTACGATTCCTTGCTTCCTTCTCCCTCATCCATCCCATCTCATTGATATCTAAACTCTTTTGCTTTTCGCTGCCCAGCATCTTTGATACCAATTACAGATATGGTATTATTCACGAATTTTTTCCATGCTTGTATCCCTATCACTTCCTTCCCGCTTTGTCGGTCCTGGTGGTGTAGTGGTTACCATACTTGCCTCGTAAACCCAAGATCGCGGGTTCGAACCCGGCCAAGACCAATTGATTTTTTCGGGCGTAAAAATCCTAAGTATAGCTTCCTTCGGAAGGGAAGTAAAGCCGTGGGTCCCATGTCGCACATTTACGGCACGAAAAAGAACCTCAAGGATGAAAGAGACGCCTCTGAGCAAAATTTATCGGCCGTTTCACGCCCTGAATTGAATGGGACGCTGATGACCTGAGATGTTAAAAATCGTCCGTAAATAACTCAATCAAAAAAAAAATCCTTCCCTCTTTCGATATACTGAGACACTGGGATGGAATGTTTTCTTGGAAGAGGTTCAATGGTAAGGGTGGAAGCTGTATATGCACATTGCCCTGGACTCATTTCACTAAAGGGCTATGACGGTGTTACTTAAATGTTTGACAATATGGAGGCAAGAAGTAAGTTTGGCGTGCTCTGTAGTTTTCATCACATCTAATTCTACGTTTAGCCAGTTAGAGAACACCAGATATCTCAGTGCTTACGGACGGCATTGTCTCCTCTCATGATTTGTGTGTAAATTTATTTATCACAACCTGAGTTATTGTTTTCTCCATTTCTATCCTGAGCTCTTCATCGATAACGATCGGTTTATCAGTAGCACCATTGCTGACGTTTGCTTTTCAGATCACATATAGGAAAATCCGCAAAGCGCCGCCGTGGCGCTGCAATAGGGACGAAGAGGATGGCGAATAGACAACCCCATGTGTACGACAGAGAGGGAACGAGTGGAAAAACGTAATTTTCAATTATCGTGTGAACGAGTGATCATTGTAATCAGTGAAATCTCCGCATAGAATCAGCACATCATGGGAAGAGAGAGCTGCAGCGTTGCGGATTATCATGCAGCGTAAACTAATCAATAATTGAGTCCAAGTGAAGCAAGAGATGTTATCCTGGGGGGGGGGGGCTTGTCATGGTAGTGTCACAGTGTTTACACCCGGTATCGCATCGCAGTCCACCCTCCCAGTCTTCCCGTACTATCGTGCAGTATCGGTTCGTTCCAGTATACTAGCAATTCAATTTGAAACAAACTCAACAATAGCTGTTGATTGAGTTGGCGTGCGGTTCGGGGCGCAGGGGGAACTGGGGGTACAATAATCTACTGGACCAGCGACACGGTGATGTGTTTGCTCGACCCCGATACCATTCGGGCCAACAAGAACACAACCTGCCCTCACGACAACGTGATACGGGTGATGCAGATACAACCCACATTCTCGTTTAACTTTTCGTGCATTCAGAGCGAACACAGTTTACTTTTAGAAACTCTAGGTCTGGTTAATACAATGAGTAGAAATTGCATCTAGGACTATTTCACGGTACTGAATTTGTCCTTCGAGCTCCCTGCCAAGACCGCATGTCTAATGTCTCGTCCACAATAACATTTACCATAGTTTCCTTTTACCATAGTCGGTCCTGGTGGTGTAGTGGTTACCATACTTGCCTCCTATACCCAAGAATGCGGGTTCGATGCCGGCCAGGACCGATGGATTTTTTCGGGTGTAAAAATCGTAAGTATGGCTTCCTATGGGTCCCTTGTCGTACATTTACGGCACGAAAAAGAATCTCAAGCCTGAAGAGAGGCCTCTGAGCAAAATTTGCCGGCCGTTTTACGCCCTGAGTTGAATGGGAGGCTGATGACCTGAGATGTTAAAGAGCGTCCATAAATAAATCAATAAAAAAAAAATCCTTTTACCATCCTCGTCTAATGAGTAATAATTTATATGATAGACTTTTTAACTTAGTGCTGCCTCTCGAAGCGCTCCATGGAAAACGCTAATTTGGGGAGTAGATACTTAGTCATTATTTCAGAATTATCTACGCAGTACCATGACAAAACAGTGTTATGTTGAAGTCGCCCTTTGCTGGGCATGTATAATGCAGCCAAGAATCAACATTTATCACATTTCAATTACATAAATATGCACTGCACTATAACAGCATAAAGAAAACGTGTTGGTATTTAATGTATTTCTTATTGATTTATAGAAACTATGTGTTATCACGAAATATAGGTAACTGTCCCATATTGCATTCGGCTTCACAGAGAGAGTGAGAATTCCGGTAAAACTGTACACACATTCAGACAGCTGACCCAAGAATGATTCAACCTGCAGTTGGCTTCAAATTGTTCCTTAGCCAATTAAGCCACCGCTTTCACTTGATTTATGGGGAAAGTTCATTTCTAATTATTTACTTCTGAACATTGGTGCATTTGCTCTGCAGTAGCGGGTGATATACTTCCCTCCTTTAGCACTGACTTCTGAGCCTGTGTTCTTATAAACATTCCGTAAATATTTAAACGATTTTACATCCACGTAGTTACAACTAATTCATATTTTTTGTGAACCTAGTGATGATAAATCATATTTACCTTCCACAAATATTGAGTTATTTTTGGCTTGCTTCCGTAAATATGAGCAGAGCGCGCTGAGCCAAGACCACATTTCCCCCACGTGGACAGACAGTCGCGGTTTGCTGTTAACGAGAATAAGCATTGTTTCTGTCTTTGTGTTGTAATAACTCAGTATACGATTAAGATATTGGTGTAACTTGTGTTTATGTTATTACAGCGTTTAATTTACTATCACACAGGTTGCTATTTGAGAACGTAATACATCCCGCATACTTCATGCACTTGCAATAAATCTGGGTAAAGTCAGACTGCAACATTGCTACATGTTGTGGAACCCAGGCAAGCAATCGTATTTTTATTTCATTTATGAGAAAGAATATTCTTATAATGTTACTCCAAGTGGTTTTAAGCGAGCCAAAACAACTGTGGATTTTTTTTTTTTTTGAGTAGTGTTTAACGCCCGTTTTTACTACTGAGGCACCACAGGCGATGGACACTGATGATACATGAGATGAAATGATATATTGGGAAAGGATATTTTTTTTTTAAGGAAGGAAGCATTCCAGGCCTAAGTTTAGGTACCTCCCCGGCATTTGCCAGTTATGAAGACTGAGGAAAACCTGGAAAAAACCCCAGTCAGGGAGGACGGTCCTGGCGGGATTCGAACCGCAGACCTCCCGCTCACGAGTCCGTGCCTTAACGACCTCGGCCACCCGTGGCGGTAACTGTGGAAATCGGCACCTGTTCCCTGGGTATAAGTCACAAGTTTTGTAAACAAACCTACACTACAAGAACATGCTCATTAGCTTTTTGTTGTACATAACACCCTCAGTCAGAGCTTTATTTCTGAAATGACCTATAGGTGCCGGACTTTAGTTATATAACTTGTCTCCTCATGCAGTGTTTTGTGTCTCGGTTATTAAGCATTTTGCAGTCGACGACACCCGTAATTCAAACCCGCTTTCTAAAACGTGTACAAATATTATCTTATAGGTGATGATAGAATTGTCTTCTTCAGCTAAATAGGCGTTATATTGGGGGGGGATCTCATTGACACCGTAATGTTTCTGATTCATTACTGACGATTTTCTGTGTTGTTAGCATACGTTCCAGATTTGCGATAAATTACCGTGATAAAACTGTACGCTTTACCTTAAGTTTTTTAGTTTTTCTTTTAAATAGTAAATTCAAATTAGTTCACAATATTGCAAAAAGCAATTTTGGAAGAAATAAATTTATGGGGTAAAGTTGTAAATAAGTTTTGCAGGAACATGGCGACCTGTTTAGTATTTAATACAGCGTTTATACACAATGTAAAAAGAGTTCCTCAAACATTTAGGCAAGTATTGCCAAGAGATTGACTGAAAACAGTCCAGAGAGACACTGAGCAATTTTTCTATGTTGTATATCAGAGTCTAGTGATAGCTAAACGGCCTTTAAGATTTATTTTAAAAGCTGTACACGTATAAAATGACAGTTATACAATGTTTTGAGAACTTAGGTTTAATTCATCCGCATAATTTTACATCCACGTTTATTAGAAGCAGCAACAGGATTTTCTGATATTGGCTTTTACAAGAAAATTTCGATAAACAAGAAACCTGGTTTTAACAATATAGATATATTATTAATTATAGTCGACAAAATATAATTTATACATCAACATAATTAAGTAAAATCGCAATTAAGCAGTAAATGCAATTTATAAAGGGTCATTGAAAACTCGCTGCACAGTCATTATGTAGCCAAGATTTCATACGGAAGCGAATTCGGATGGTAGCACAGACCACGCCCCGAGCATATGGTTATCGTGATCACTTAATCTCCAAGGCAAGCACATGCTCCAAAGTCCAAACCTTAGCAACGGTGGGCGGATTACCTGCTAAAAACCTGTTTCGAAGAAAAGATAGTAAGAAACTTAAAGAGTACCAACTTTCTCATGTGTTGTGTACATCACTCGAGTGCGGAGGAACTTGTCGATGACCTGTTATAATCCCGAGAAACTACTTAAATAATTGCAGAACTCCCGTAAGGAGTACTAAGGCAGAAAAAGCAAGACAATAACTTTTTTAAATGTTAAGTTGGAAACTATTACAATACAATTAGATCCCATTCTGCAGAAAAGAAGCAACAAACAAAAGGATGTATGCACTACATGGGTAGTTAACAAAATTCAAGAACTCCTTTTATTGTATGAAGATATCACCTGAATTGTAATGATTTGTTTCACTCGTTTTTTCTGTGGTCTAATTGTATTTAGAACAGGACGGGAGGAGCAGGAGATAGAGGACAAGAGTTGAGGGCGTCCCTGCAGCACGTTAGCCTTGCATGGCACCACAAGCACCATCTGACAGTCGTTTGAAGACACACCACTAGACATCATTATTGAACCCCCAATCGTTTGTAAAATCAGACAGCAGCCCTGTGAAAGCAACGACTGTGCTCCAGTGCAGAACTTGGGTGTCGAAGAGTTCCTGCTATTCATTCCAGGATTTAAAGACCAGAGAATGTCCTAAGGTCGTAACTACAAACTCAGAATTGCACAGGAAATGGAGGAAGAGTATCCACTGGCAGCTGGCCATCAGAATGAAACGAACATAAAAAGGGGAAAAGAGATAGGAAGTATAGTGTATTGGTGGAATTAAATAGGGAAATGAGAGAACCCCAAGTAACCAAATGTTCAAGGTAAATGGGCTAGTAAGTATCTAAAATATTAATACACATAAAACCCATGCCATAGAAACAAAAACTCATCTAAAGTCTGCTTATATCATACTTCAATGCTATTTTTGGAAGTTACCTGCGTCAATAGTTTAAAAATTTTATTTAATGAAAATTTATGATTTAACCAAGCCTCTCGTCGTAAACAGCTGTTGGCAAACACAGTAAAGAATATGTATTGATGGCTTATGGAGAGCGCTTCCCAACATTTCAATGATAAATGAGACATTAAATTGATAATGTTAATCAGAATTTCAAAGCAAGAAATGCATAGGTAGCTACTAGCTATTCATTTAATGAGCTTATTGGATACAACGTTCACTGGCCAAAAACCGTCGTGCTTCTGTGAACGAAATTTATTAACTTCCCAGCCAGTGCACCGTCCCTGCACTGTAGCCAGTAGAGCGGAAAGTCGCTCGCGCCCGAAATTGGTGGAGTAGTAACACGGAACATGTGAGTATTCCAAGGGCCGGTAAGATACAAACTTAATAAAACAGTGGAAATTATTATACTATGCATTTGTTGATTTTAAAATGCCCTTGGAAGTGTCCAGAGAGATGCTCTGTGGGTAAATTGTGACAAAATGGTAAACTCTGATGCAGATGTATAGCGAAGTGAAATTTAGTGTTAAGATACACAAACAGACGTTCGTCAAGGAAGTAAAATGATTACATCTTCTTTATTGTTTAATCTATTTATAAGTGATATTTGGGATGTTTTGTTTAGAGGAGCAACCCCCTAAAGAGATTCCTATGTTTTTGTATGCTGATGATCTAATTATTCGATCTCTAACAAGAGAAGTTTTGTTGAAAGGCACTCACAGCCTAAAAGAGCATTTGCCTGAAATGGGGTATGTAGGTAAATGTTAGCCAAACCTGATGTTCAAAAATGAATATATATATATATATATATATATATATATATATATATTACGGCAGAGATGAAAATGATGCTACAGTAGTCAACAATTACAAAACGTTAACACACTATTAAACTTATAATTATTTAATAGAGTCGGAAATGTAATAAACACTTATCGGTTATTAATTACAAAGCACGGGGTCCAATAAACGAGTTACTACGTGTTCTGACTCGAGTTGCAGATATACCAGACGCTAGATTTACACAATACTGTAATTGAATCTCTTCTGTTATGTGGAAGTGAAATTCGGGGATGGGTAAAGCTGAATTTTAGAAAAAGTGTTCTGGGGCTATTCAAAGGAACTTTAAATCTGTGGGATCTTGAAGGAGGTGGGTTGCTATGAACATACGGCTCGTCGTGTGAGTTTATATCTTTTCGGCAAGCGCGGGGAACATTTGCACGGAAAAGAATTTGCCAATGATGAGCAAGTATTAACAACAATTGTACATTGTCTTTGAAATAAGCGAGCAGATTTCTACCGTCAAGAAATCGACGGTTTAGTTGAACGTGCTGACAAATGTTTACAGCGTCTAGGTGACTGTGTAAAGTGTGCTGAAAATACAAGGTCGATCTAAAAAGCATTCATTCTTAACTGCCCCCCCCCCTTAATTGTTGGCAACAGTGTGCACAGAAGTGCAAGGAACCTTCCTGCGTGCGCAGAAATTGTGTAATGCTTGTAGGACACGTCGGTCCAGCGCCGAGACATGCCGTTACACTGTGAAAGCATCTTTAAGTTTTAAGTTGCAACGCATGGAGTCCTTGCTTCCTCACTCACACTTTATGCTAAAAGAACGATAAATTTTTAAAAGAGGCACAATAACATAAGCGCAAAAAAGGAAGAATTGTTTAGAACAGAAATGATATAGGCGCGGATTCTTTAACAACTCCAAACTAACACTAAGGAGCCGATAATTGATACAAAAAAGGAATGCGCTTTTAACAGTGTATATATATATTAACTTAAGCTAACCTAACCTATCCTAACCTAACCAAACCAAAAATTTCAACCTATGCGTTAACAGTATAACTTTTGAGGGTTTTTTATACCTAAGATATTTACATTTTTCCCTTTCTTAACTTAAACTAAGCTAAACTAACCTAACCAAATCAAAATTTGTAACCTGTGCGTTAACAGCATAACTTTCGCAATTTTATTTTAAACCCAAAATATCTTGCAGTTTTTTCTTGACTTAAGCTAAACTAACCTAACTCAACCAAATCAAACCAAAATTTGCGTTAAGAGTATAACTTTTGCATTTTATAAACGTAAGATAAATGTCGGTCCTGGTGGTGTAATGGTTACCATACTTGCCTCCTAAACCCAAGATCGCGGGTTCGAACCCGGCCAGCACCCAGATGGATTTTTCTGGGCGTAAAAATCCTAAGTATGGCTTCCTTCGGAAGGGAAGTAAAGCCGTGGGTCCCGTGTCGTACATTTACGGCACGAAAAAGAACCTCAAGCCTGAAGGAGAGGCCTCTGAGCAAAATTTGTCGGCCGTTTCACGCTCTGAGTTGAATGGGAAGCTGATGACCTGAGCTGTTAAAGAGCGTCCATAAATAAATCAATCAAAAAAAAAAAAAAAAGTAAGATAAATGTTGATTTTTTTTTTTAACTTAAGCTAACGTAACCTAAATTTGCAACGTACATGAAATAAAAGTAAAATTGCAACCTATACGTTGTCCTCTGTAAAGAAAATAAATTTTATATAGTAAGAAAAGCATGGAGAAAGTATGCAGATTTACATTTAAAAAGAAAAAAAAAAAGTCAGCGGATTCATAAGCGAACCCACTACCTGTCGCATAGTAGCATAATGCTCTAACTCACTGAGTCACCAGGTCGACATTGATGTAGTGCTAACTATCCGCCTACATAGTTGACACTCGTGTTGAGCTCAGTTTTTCCCGCTGCCCATCGCTAGCGTTCGTGAGAGTGGGCGTGATTGCAAGACAGGTCGCTGAAAGGCAGCTGGCGAGGAAGGTTGTTTGACGCTGCACTTTCATTTGTCTCGGTTAACGGAATGTGTGAAACAGAGATGTGCAACCAGAATTGTGTGACAAAGAAAAGAAGTATAATCATTTGCCAGGCTTCTTACTTTACGGACTGGCTTTGTGTGACTTCTGGCTCTTCCCGAAACTAACGTCAGCAATGCAAGAGTAAATTCACAACGCGACGGCGGAGTTGAGAGTCAATCCAGAGGTGAAAGACTTATTGCACTAACAATATGGCAGCCCAAGAGAGCTACTTTTTAAGGAGATTATGAAATGAACGGCACTAACTTAGTAATGGCATTTTTCTCTGCGTACGGTAGGATACTTTTCAGTAAGGCCCCGTACCCCCTGTGTGCCTCAGTAGTAAAAACGGGCGTTAAACACCACGTAAAGACAGCATTTTCTCCCTAAATTAATTGGGAGTAACTACTTTTTTATAAATCCTCCTCTAGTGCCCTCTTGCTCAAATCTACACGCCATATTATCAATGTTATGAAAGGTTAACTTGCATCTAACGTTTCTGTAAAATCGTTCTCATATTTACGAAAATACAGATTATTAAATTAGTATAATTATAATTTTTTGTTTCGTTCATACAATTATTCTAAAGGATAATGATTTACATTATGGATGAGTATTTGGTGAAGACATCTCATTAATATGCTAAGAGCTATTGCCTGTGTTCGCGCAGTGATTGCAGCATTACGCTTTGGATGTTCTGAGATCTTCTTTAAAGATTTTTAGGGATAGAAAATGAGTTTCTAAAACAATTTACCCAGCTCCATGACCACTTGGGGATCGGAAACCTATCCTAAACGCTAAATTAGAGTAATTTGTTTGCTATGGAGTAACCGCTTTCAAAAATAAATGTGTACAGGTAAATCGCGATAAATAACTGACCACTAATTTATACTTAAAAAATATGACACTCTACATCATTGTAAAACTCTGTTGGGCATAATAAAATGTAACATACCGACACTGGGAAAAACAGAGGAATTAAAGGTAATGTGCTTTCCTCAAAAGCTATCTGCCTGTTTTCGTTTACCATTAATGTTATTCTTAAAATAAAATAAGCAATATTTTCCTTTAGGCAGCTAAAGGATATATTGAACTTAAGCAATTATACAGTAACGCTTCTGAAGGAACTAAAATTACCTGACACATTACTTAGCATTCTAGAGATGTATATTGTACTGTAACCATTTCATAAAAGAAAATATGTGGAGATGTGTTGATGATGGTAGCAGATTTGATTTGCCCAGAATATTTAAATGTATCGAAATCATCCATCACTCCCGCGTGTTGTGAACGTTTTGAATGATATTAAAGTGTTTAATTTGGAATCCATACATGTGTAGGCGTGTGTGTGCGCGCGCCAGAAATGAAAAAAGATGTGAAAAATCTAATTGCTCAGGAATGTACCCATGTCAGGGATCATTCAATGGGAGGGTATGCACAATCAGAAAATTAAAAAATTGCGATTTCATTTTAAAGTTACGTTTTTATAAATGTATGTGTTTCTCGCGAACCGAAAACTAGAGCCCAATTAATGATAACAGAATTGGTTTAACTGCATCCTTATGGAATAGGTAAACTTTTAAAGAGTAACAACTCATCTCCAGCATACCACGGCATAACAGCCCGTAAGGCAGGTCTAGTTATAATGGATACACAGTTTTTGACGTTATGCAAAGAGTGCAGTCTATAACAGAGCATGGGTAGCTTGCAATGTGTCTGTACTAAAAGCATGCAGTAAACAAACCATTATGAGTCTAGCACACTCCACTGTTCAGTGTATTAGCGTCTCTTGATCTGGTCCATATTGACATGTGGAAGTATTTGCAAAATAATAATGCAGTCCTAAGTAATATTTTGTTTACTGATGAAACTTAGTTCATAAATCATAAAATGAATTTGAGGAACATGTACTACGTGCAAAATCCCACTGGCCTTGCGAGGCTGATCATCAATGACAGTGGAGTGTCATGTTTGGTGCAGTATCATTGGGAACCGCGTTGCAGGTCTCTAGTTTTATCAGGGAACATTAAAATGTCAGCGATACGCATCATTTCTGCAAGAATTTTACCCCTTCTCATGTAGGACGTGGAATTGGAAACACGTCAATGTGGTTCCAGCATGGTGGGTGCCCCGCATACTTCGCTCATGTTCCTAGAGAAGTTGTGGATGCAAAGTTTACAAATCGGTGGATAGAAGATGTGGTTACTGTAAGATAGTCAGCTCGGTGCCCCGATTGGACCCCATTAGACTATTTTTTCTGGGACGCAGTGAAAGATAGGGCATCAAGAACTCCCAGCGACATGAAAGAATATGAAACAGCGTGTTACCGCGGCGTGTCCGGCAATATCTGTAGAAACACTGCAATCTGTGCAACGCTATTCACAAGTGCATTGATGCAAACGTTGGTCACTTTGAACATCTGCTGAAGTGACAATTTCATCAGCTAAGACGTTACTGATTATTTCTGAGAGAATTTTCTCTGCTTCATATAATGTACAAAAATGAAGTCTCTTTGACCTATAGACCACTATTAATTTTCCTTAGGAGAGTAAAACCAATTCTATCACTAATCGAACCACTAGTTTTCCGTTGCTAGAAAAAGCGGAATGTTAAAAATGTAGCTTTGAGTTGAAAGCGATGTTTTTCTAATTTCCTGGATTGTGGATACCCCCCCCCCCATTGTGTGAGTTCCAGACATGGGTACCACATTCCTACGCGAATAGTTTTATTACATCTTGTTTCATTTCGAAAATATTTGAGGTTCCAGAGTTAGGTGAGATACCCGGTATATATATTAAAATCAGCTCTTTAGGCTACCTCTAACCGTAACGTGTTGAAGAATGTTACTTTCACGCCGCAGAAAAGAATCTTTCCTTAACTTTCTGGATTGTGTTCTATTTATATTACGATTACATTTCTGTGGCCATCTATTGGTTGCCTGAGGGAGGTTGCAGTTAAATCTCGTGAGCAAATTGGAAAGTCGACGGCTGGATCTACAATTGATCATGGTGTCGTCCAAAATTGACAACGAACTAAGGGACAACGGACCCCCAATTCTACAGCCTTTGTTAAAAATGTGTTATGATTTATATGACAAAGTAGTAATTATTAGTATTAAGCAACAGGAATCCCAAAGAGAAGATAGTCCCTTTTAAACTAAAACGACTTGAAAAGGGTATTCCGGGAGCTTGTTTCGGAAGAGTTCTGTAGCCGGAATTAAAGGCTGTCTTTGATTAAACTAACATTGTTATAATTAAGGCTAGTAATAATTAACATAAATATGATCATCTGATACATGTATGTAGTTTGTAGTCATTAGACAGCACCTGTGCTAAACAGTAATAAAGGTCCATTGTGTATTTATGTGAATGGAAAACGGTTCGGGTCGTTAAGCTTGGAAATGTTAAAAGTTTTGACCTTGGGGAAAAGGGTTATGTCCTGAAAAGAGGCAAGTCTCTTTTCAGAGGGTTTAAAGAAAACCATTTACCGAGACGCAGACAAAAGCAGAGAAACATATTCTTTCAATAACTAAGGGTAAAGGCACTAATGACTTTACGGGTGGATTTCTTTCGAAGAAGGAACAAATGTCAATCTCAGATGACAGCTCAAGTTTATAACCCCTCATGACAATAACATTCAAACGTCGACAGATTTTGACATGACTTTGCAAAACAAATAGATGTTCCTTATTTATGGCCGAGGTTTCTTTGTGAGCAAATTTGAAAGGACAGAAAAGTGAAAGGATATGTCAGATTATAAAAATTTCCCAACATTTAGGGCAGGAATGTCCGTTCTTAGAAATATTATAACGTGAGAGGTATTTCCAGAAATTGGTCCCACGCAACCAATAGAAATCTTACAAAATTGAACGAATCGGAGCGAGCCTGCATAATTATAGATATTAAGGAAGGACCAATAACGCAAATAGAATCGAACTGAGCTCCATAAATTTCGCGGATTTAATTTTCACGATGGGAGGTTCCTAATAAACAATAAACTTTACATCTGATATATAATGTAAGGGACACAGAACAGGAGGGACTTGGAGAGAGAGAGCAGCAGAATTTCAACAGCAGTGAGACTTAGAGAGAGAGAGAGCAGCTGGACTTCGACAGCAGTGAAAAGTTAGCGGTCCGGGATTCGAGGCTAAGAGCTAATGGTTAGATAGTCGGAGAACGGAACTGTAAGAGTCAATTTAAATAAGCGGGCAAAAGAATAGACAATCAAAATCAAAGTGAGCGAAGTCGGTAGGAGAAGAACAATAGTCAGTCAGTTCAACACATTTCCAAGCTTACGCGAACAATCCAGTATTATGTTAAGTGTAAATAAATGATGTCAGATAAGAACTCCAGCGTTTCCGTGTAACTTTATAGATTTCCTTCCCTTCCCTCTGACTCAGACGAATCACAAAATTCCAGAAGTTCCCTGAGGTAAAGGTTCCTGATCCCGACACAAGGGGCATCCAACCCAGAACTCAAAGAAACACAATTAATCCACGACACCTCTTCCCGCGAGCGGACCGCAATCTACCAGCCTATCCCCCAAACGGCCCCAGTTCTTCCAGAAAATTTAACAATACCTGCACTTTTTGCAGTATTCTCTACGCGTTCACTTAGGAATTATATAAATACTTTCACAATTGTTAAATTTTGTATTTCTTTACCAATGTGTCCATCAATAATTTCATCTCCAATTCTTGAATCTGCAAAGCGACTACCAACCCTAGTTTTGTTGCAGCATATTGCTTCCCATCTTCTCTTCTGTGCAGGCAATGGCTTTGATTCTGGTATTATTCCTTATATGTTCGTGGACTATCCTGCCTTAGTGTAATATAATTCCACGTTCCACCTGTTTCTAGTATTCTTAGCACCTTGCCTTCTCATGGTTGTGCACCAGAAAGTGATATATTTGTAAGTGTGATTTTCTTGCTTTGAAAAAGTTACTTTACATGATGTGCCTTGAACATTTCATAACAAGTCAATAAGGAAAATTTACCGAATATGCGATTTGGCCTAAGAGACATTAAAACATGTTTGTCAAGAAAAAATACCCATAAGCGTATCGACATTGCTCATAGTCACATTTCTGCTGATTATTTTGTTGTTGCTGTACATATTTCAACATGCACATTTTAAGCCTTCTCTTTTGCACTATAACGATACAAATTACGTGCTCACTTAGGTAGAACGACTCTTTTGGAGAGACACATGGAGTGCAATATTTTCAGATGTGCGTTGAAAAATCCTAGAGATAATTACAGTAACCCAACCTCCTCTAATAGTCCGGTGTTTAAAAATTCTTACATGATATGCATAAGTTTTTCAGCAGCGTTTCTTCTTGCAGTTTTCGACATCCTCCTTTGTAGAACTTCAAAAATGTTCTTGTACCAAATGCTGAATAGAAAATTATGCAATGTCAAATTGCGTAGTAAATTGTCTCTGGAACTGCTTTATCCATGCAGTTTTTTCCAGTACATGCGGACAATAAACACGCCTTCACTGTGTATCTGATCATAACGTACTGCACGTACTATATACTGCTCGTAACACAAATGCACGATGACTTAAGACCAGCATGTACGAGACGATAGCATCGCCACTTGTCCTTCCGCAACAATGCATCTCGTACACTAAAATACGTCCTTGTAAAATTTAACTCAATTTCTTTCATTAGTTTGGAAGTTATAAAGGGAGATCTGCCGCCATGAGCGTGCAAAACAATTATATAATAGGAATGCAAATTAACCAATAATTTACTCTTGTGAATCTCCTTGTTTTATATATTCCCGATCAGGTTCTTTTAGTTCAACGGATTTTATTCTTATTTATCATTTTAGCAAGTTTAGCAGCATTTTCCAAAACCCACATCATGTGCAATGTGTAATGGAACACTATCATTGAGGAACCACACATTGGCACAGTACGCCCTCTAGAAACACTTATACAAATAAAAACAATTTTCCTCCTCACAATTACTGTGAGCTGTTGTCACAATAATTTTTGTTATATGTGTCTGTTCCGAAAAATTGGATTAATCAAAAGATAGATTTAAAAAGAAACAAAGTTCGAATATAAATATATGTCGGAAATCATGAATAAAGCCAGTTACTCACAAAAATTGACACTTACGAATATGAATGGTTTACTTCGTGAATAAATATCAAGAAACCAAACTTAACTGAGAAATGGAACAAACTGTAATGAACACCTCCCTGGCTAATTTGTCATCCAGTTTGATATGCTAACCACAACCAAAGTTTGCTTCATTGTACTAATATGTCTTTTTCACATAAAGTGGCTGAAACACGACTATCCGATGCTAACAACTTTATAGATGATGTTCATGCCGTAACATAGAATAAGGCATGTCGAGGCTCGCGCGGCCATTACTGTGCAGGCTTTTTAAAACTGGAAACACGACAGGGTTCTTACAAAGATAATGGGTAAATTACATTGCTCCTAAAGAGCTGCTGCCTCTGTATGTACCATGTTTACCCTGCGGTTGTTTGCACTATATGAGTGTAATGGATTGGGCTTGCTTGTATTGTGCAATACAATCCCGCTCTCTTTTTCTCCTTCCATCTTCCACGTTTGTCTAATTAGTGCCGAGCTTGCATAATGCGTCGATAACGTGCACAAAGAGAGCATGGCTGCAACATGCGGAAAAGAGAAGAGTCCGTCCGGCTTTTAGGAAAACATGAACTCAGATTAGCCCTAGGTCTTGACCTTCCATGTCTCTGTACCAACAAACAAACAAACAAACGAACGCTGTTTTTCCTAACATCTCTCATTTAGAAAAATGTTACAGATTTCGATGAAAACTTTATAAAACTCCGAAATAAGACTCTAAGCATGCAGCACAGCTTTGCATGTTCATTAAAGCTGGAAACACAAACTTAGCTGATTTTCCGAACTACATTATTTTCTTTTTAAGAAGTACATAAAGCTGTAATCAAACCTTGGTACAAAAAATAAATGGAAAAAATTACAAGAAAAACAAGACCAAATAACACCGAAACCTTGTTTTAAATTAAAAAAATAAAATAATTTCCAAAATGAACTGTAATATTTGCAACAAAAAATAACAAATATGGCATTCAAAAAACCTTTGTTACTATGTTACAATGAAGCCTAGAAGCTTGTAAACAGCAGAAAAAAAAATATTTAAGCTGAAGGATTTTGCTTTATAATTTACATACGTTTGTAGGTTACAAATACTTTCTGACAAGATTTTCGCTAAACTATTTAAGTTCTGTGAATGAAAAACAGTAAAAATTACTATGAAAATGAATCAGTGGGGAGTGGAATTTAAAATATAAATCTGCATAATGACCTCAAGAACATAAGAGTAAATGAAATAAGAATGTCAATAGGTTTTTTTGCACTACTCTAAGCCAAGCGGTCTACGAATACCTTCATATGTAGAGCTCGCATTTAGTGATTTTCCATGATTATTAAGCAAAAAACAACATATCCCCCTAACTGTCGGGGAAAATAGTGCAAAACTGAATCTTCGATTGAGAGAAATAATGGACAGTATATTGAAGTTTATGTTGTATACAGTACAAGAAAGCAAAGCATTCATCCCACATTTTCCATACACTAGGATAGCGTCGAATTTTCAGCATTAGTAAACAATATCATCTTCTCTAGCACATCCAGATTGTCTTGCTTCTATGGCATATCACGACGTATTGACATGGAAAACTCAATGTAAACAAAAAGTTGACTGTCAAGGTAGGCTGCCAGGGCCGTCCTTTCTCAGGGAGTTTTTTGCAAGGGTTTTCTCAGCCCTCGTAATTGGCAAATGCCGGGAAGGTAACCCGAATTTAAGCCTAGAATTTTCCTTCCTTAAAAAATATCCTTTTTAAATTTATAATATCATTTCATGTATCATCAGTGGCCATCGCCTGTGATGTCACAATAGTAAAAACGGCGTTTAACACTACAAACATTTAAAAAAAGAGTGTGCAGTACATTTCCAGTCTATAGTTAAGGAGTTGAATGGGAAAGATAATCCTTTGAATTTTTATATGACTAGGACACAGAATTTTAAATCCGTCCGGGATACTGTCGATAATTTTCCTAAATTGGTAACAAAATTTTTTGTTGCCTAACAAATCAGGGACTTTATTGATTATGATAATTGGGATTTTCTAAAACGTGTCTGAAATTGGCTTATAATAGCACAAAAACCTCAATCAAATTCTAATTCCATCTACGAGGGGCATTCCGAAATTATTTACAATTTACGTATACCGCAATTCCGCAGGAAATTTAAATAGTGTTTAACGCCCGTTTTAACTACTGAGGCACTAAAGGCGGTGTACACTGATGATACATGAAATGAAATGATTCATTGGAAAAGGACTTTTTAATTTTTTTTTAAGGAAGAAATCGTTACAGGCCTATTTTAGGGTACCTCCCCGGCATTTGCCATTTATGAGGACCAAGGAAAACCTGGAAAAAACCTGTCAGGGAGGACAGTCTTGGCGAGATTCGAACCCCAATCCTCCAGCTCACGAGTCCGCGCCTTAAAGATCTCGGTCACCCGTGGCAATTCCGCAGGGTAATGGACTGATATTAGCACGCCATTTAGACGTTAGATGGCGGTTGTAAGCAAAGTGTGTAGCGAAAGGACATTACTCGTTTGTTGTCAAGAAGAAAAAGAAATACACAAGATTGACAGGAAGGCGTCAAAACCGCATACGTTCATAAATGTTTAACTGCGGTACATGGTCAAAAAGCTCCTGCACACAAGACCGTTACAGATGGATCCGCGAAATCTGCTCACCAGAGTCGTCCGTCAACTTTGCCCTCTCCCAGGAACATTGAGGTTGTGTGTGCTTATAGGCGCATAAACTTTGATGAACTGAAATGTCAGTCAGGCCTCGGCCGTGCAACCCAGCACACTTTTTGAATCTGAAAAGTGTGCGCGCACATGGGGTTTCACGATACTTGACACAGACGCACAAAGGCAAAAGAGTTGAAATCTTCATGGACTACTGGAAATGCATGATGAAGATGGGGATTTTTTTGAAGAAGGCGGTGACTGGAAACATCCAGCGAGTTCTCGATCTAAGGAAGTTCATTCTGCTCCATCTGAGGGCAAGTAGTGACCATCTTCCTATAGGACACTTCAGGCGTACTACTAATGCACCAACATCTTCGAGGAACGACTGTCAACAGCGAAATGTACTACGAGATACTTTCAGCAACTGGGTAAGGAGTAGTGACAGGAATGTTCCTTCAACATGATAATGCGCGGCTCTACACCGGCAACACTGCGAACATAAATCGCTAGGGTTCATTGTTGTGTCGCACCCACCATATATACTGCATCTCGCTCCCTCTGATTATGTCTTATTCGACAATATGAAGGATCCGCTGTGAGATAAGCAATTCGACAACAACGAGGAAATTCGGACAATTGTCCAGGATTGGTGGCATAGTTTCAGAACGCCATAATGAAGTTACCTGGAAGATAGCAACTATGCACTGACGTTGGTTGGGAGTATATTGAGAGATTCCATGTGTATTTAACCATGTTCCATAATAAATAAGGTACAAAACTATTATTGTAAATAATTTCTGAAAGACCTTCGCAGTTTTATTTTCTTGAAGTAAATAGGCCTGGTTTCATTTGAAAAAAAAAATTAACTTTGTGCTAGAATACACCTCATTATTATTGTTGGAATCCTTGTATGGACAACATTGATGAGTCCATGTCTAACTTTGGTTCGGTTCAAAAAGTACACCAGTTGCACCTTCAGAAATGTTTTCAATTGTATTTTTATGTGATTCAGCCTATTTAACTGAAATAAGTGGAAAACGAATGTTCGGGATAGAACTATAATGTAAACGGATTTGAGCTTCAACACAATTCAATGCCTCACATAGAAGACTATTTGACTGGGCACATCGCGTACAAGCAATTTGGGAGATTGGAGTAACAAACTATATGTTCTATTTATTGAATGATTCTGAAATGTGAGGGTTGTTCGTAATACAAGGGATTAATATAGAACAAGACTTAAACACAAATTACCATAGCTTCTTTCCAGCAAAGCCAAATTGAAGCTCCATTTCAGAAGGCTGCGTGTTACTGATCACCAAAGAATGATGATGTAAAACCCCGAAGGCTTCGTTAATTTCGTCTCTTTCTTCTTCTGTCTCGTTTTCTTTACATATTTTCAGTGCTCTTTCTTAAGGTATAAATTTTAACCTCTGTTTCATTAGCGTGTACAAACATTATAATTATTACCAGAGGCAACCTCCTCGAACAGCGTTTCGAAGAAAAGAAGATTTTATATATTGCTGTTTTGGTTCACGTAAATCTAAGCCACGTATTTCACAGCTATTTGCTGATTGCCAATAACACATTTTAATTGTACCTCTAAAATAAACATGCAGTATTGAACTTTTCGTCAATTAATATCTACAGAGAGTGCCAAAAAGTGTATATACACTTAAAAAAAACAACCACCCTGTGTTAGCGTTACAAAACTGAATTCACACAAACAGTAAATGATCAGCACTAATCATCTCAGACTTTTACAGTTACAAAAGTTACAACAGTTACTCAAAATACCCACCATCAGCGTCGATACACTTCTAAGTACGTTGAACTACTAATTGAGAAACGTTTGCGAAAGTGTCCTCAGCGATTGCAGCACATGCCGTTTCAATTTCTTCCCGAAGTGCTGCCAATGCAACTGGTTTTCTACGGTATACAACATCCTTAAGAGTTCCCCATAGGTAGAAGTCCTACGGAGTTACATCCAGAGAACGTGGTGGAAACCTCTTCGTCCTATCCACTGCCTTGGATCCAGTACGCGGGGCTTGTTGTTGTGCAGATCTCCCAGATCTTACCTTGAACATCGCATGCGGTACCATGAGTCTCAAATTTTCCTGGAATGTATGCAATTGTTACTCGCGTTGGCAGTTTTGTTGTCTCCATTGCCTTTGAGCTTTAATAACATTCTCCGTTTTCTAATATCATTTCACAATTGCTTTCCGCTGTTCAAACGAAAATCTTGGGTCCATTTTGTTGCAGCTAAGCTTGTATAACGTAATGTGAGTCACATCTGTTTACAGAATATCATACGATAATCTTGGCTTCAATGGTTCATTGTTGATTTACCTGCCATGTAGCAACGCTATCATAATGTATGTGAGTCACATGAATATATACAGAACACCATGTCGGTCCTGGTGGTGTAAGGATACTTGCCTCCTAAACCCAAGATTGCGGGTTCGATCCCGATCAGGACCGATGAATTTTTCGGGCGTAAAAATCCTAAGTATGACTTCCTTCGGAAGGGCAGTAAAACAGTGGGTCCCGTGTCGTACATTTACGGCACGATAAAGAACCTCAAGTCTGAAAAAACAGGCCTCTGAGCAAAATTTATCGGCCGTTTCACGACCTGATTTGAATGGGACGCTGTTGACCTGAGATGTTAAGAAGAAAAAAAACTTCATGCTACACATTACTGTTGTTTTTCGGTCCAACTTTGAAATATAGTGTGTATACATTTTATGGCAGCCTCGGGATTTGGAATTTCGTGGTGTCTTCGAAGATATTTCTTGATATGCTTAACTAAATAAAATGGTCCCATCAGATTGGAATAAATCAGATATTTATTAATTTTACTATCGACACTAGAGGTGACTTTATTGACACAACGAAAGAGCAAATTTTCTGTCAAAATGTAGTGTCACATTTGTTATGAATGAATTTTGACAATATAAGCCATTACTTCAGAATGAATTTCTGACATGTCGTCGTCATCTTACTGCAAAAATTAGGCATTCTGTCCGTTCCATTAGCACAGTAAATCTGTCCTTGTACTTCTACATTTATTTGTTTTAAATTAAATTATGTTCTATTAGATGGTTTCATTATTTAGGTGATCTGAAGCTATTCTTCTTAGGAATTTACTTTCAACTTTTGCCGCAACGGCGGAAGTCTTGCTACTGTACACAAAATCGACATCATTATCATCTTATACTTTACTTGCTCGTATATTTTGACCCTTGTCTCCATTGCTGTATTTTTAAAGCTCTATGTATTGTATCACAACCTGCTTGGTATTTTGCCAGTTTCACGTACATATTTTCTTGAGCCTATTTCACAGCCTGTATATAATAAATTCTAAAACACCTGTCCTCTAGTATAAATTTGGATTTAATATTTCATATTAAGTCCAAATTTATAATTATAAGCTCAACATATTTTGATAAAAATTAAAATTAATAATTTTGGAATGCTCAAAGTAGTTGCATGACTCTAAGCTAAATGCTAAAGTAACACAACAGTATTTGTTACACAGGCCAAGAAAGTGTGCATGTGCTAAGGCCAATGTCATGCTCAATTGAATAAAAAGTTATAGAAATCGGTTAAACGTTCAACTGAACGCCTCTTAACTTTTAAAAAATTACATATAAAACTTATTAAAGCTGCAATTGCTTTCGAGTATCACAATGAGCCAGTCAGCCAAAGTCTTGGAAGTGAATGTTGTACAAACAAATAGGTGCATCATCTTGGAAAGTCTACCACCGAGAACAGCCTGACAGAGGCGTCGCTAATCTCAAGAGAGCTGAAGAGGATTTAAGAGAGTTTGCCTTAGAAAAGCTGGACACTCGTCAAGTGCACTTTATATCCAAAGCTCGAAAGTTTGGGCAAACTTTAGAGGGCGTTCACAAAAAGTTTATAGCACAAAAATTCACATCATCTTAAGCGTAGTTTACAATCCGATAGATGAATAATGGATTTGGTAAACTACCATGTAATTTCAAATAAATTAAACAGCTAAAAAGTTGCTGATCAAATCTATACAAGGATGTATTGTGGTTTACGTAATTTTTAACTTAGTAACATTTGATAGTTTTCAGAAGATTTATAAATAATTGACACAAAATATTTTATTTATAACACATTTTATAGTAAAATATTGCAGTACGAATAATTTTACTGCTAGAATTTTCGAAGTCTACATTAAAACATGGTGTGGGAGGAATGAAACAACTGACAAAACGTTGCGAGAACATTCCACAGGACATCTATAACGTAATCTGTGTGCGCTCAGATAATATCGGCAGATTATAGTTCGACTAGCAAATATTTATTTTATCTGTAGCACATAAATATATGACAGATCATAGCACCTATTGGTTAAGTTATGATTTGTGGTTTATTGATTTGCTCTGTTCCGCTTGTTGATTGCTGCACCGTAAACAACCTCCAGGTATCAGGCAGTACCTGCATTCATGTAAGCAAATAAAATACACAAACACCATTGTGAGTTGCTCAAATCTTCATTAGCTACCAAGTGTAGCTTCATGGAACAGTGCCTTCCCATCTTCTGTAGAGAAATTTATAAATCGTTGACCTAAAGATTTGTTAATTGAGTAAAAGGTTCGTCATATTCTTCCTTGCATTCTTTATATGTACCAGGACTATTTCATTTAAGTCCTAAATTTGCAGCTTTTCCCGTATATTCGTACTTCTCTTTTTATCTAGAAGGTTAGATATATTCAGCCAATGGTCTGTACAGATATAATAATGATTCCTTTATTCACACATGATTACATGGATTTTGGCATTGTCTATAAAAAAAAATTAACTGAGTATTTTTCCGAGTATTGTGTTTCAAAAGTTCCATATATGTTCAATTTTTCTAATTTAGTGTCAAAATCAAAAGTTTTAATATGTAACAGTTTATAAAATAAAATGCTTGAAATTATATCCTTTTTCATTCCTTTTCCAATTATTGCAGTGAGATTATTTGAATTACGGGCCGGCTGAACTGCATGTTGAAAGAATACAGAAGACAAGACCTGTGTAATGCATGTGCAGATATCAGTTTGTAGTTAGTTTTAGAAAGTCTTTTCAACGAGTGCTTGTGCGTTCATATTTTCACTGTGTGTAAACTGTTCTTCCTTAGTTGAGTTAGTGCAAATGTACTGAAAAACGCGTTTTATGTACCATGAATATGTGAAAATGTATTCTTAATCAATTCTTGCAGATAAAGTAATTCGCAAGAAAATATCCTGGCAATCGTGCTTCAGCTAAAGAACTTGTTTGTAAACTTGTTAAAGAGAGAGAGAGACAGGAAACGTGATCCGAGCGGCCGTATTCTTACAGAAGAAAAGTCAGATGAAAAATGGGAATTTCCTACGCAGATGCAAGGAACGTATTGCCGTGAGTGGCATCATTTAGAACATCGCATAACACAGTTCCTTATTTGTATCAGTTTTAAATATAATACGATTTTATGCTTTGAGTAAAACTATAAATACAAAAATAAAAATATTCACTTTATATATGTCGACTCCATTAGCGTCGGCAGGGGAGGGTAAATCCCTCCTTGGAAATGCCAAGCAGTAACAACACAACGTAGGTATCAATATGTGCACAGCTGTGTATTATTATTATTATTATTATTATTATTATTATTATTATTATTATTATTAGCATCATCATAATCGTCGTCATCGTCGTCTTTGTCTTGAAGCTGTCCCTGGCTCTCCGTCAATTACAGAGTAATTGAAATAATTAATATTTGTAATTTTAGAATCAGTTACTCGGCAATTATATGCAAGTATGTTGTGCATTTCCTTTCAGTGGAGGAACTTTAAATTAATATTTAACAGATAACATGCAATAATGTAGCAAGTTAAGGAAAAACTCACGTCTTTATCCTTATATAGAAAGACATGAACTGATCAAACAATGCCACGTAATCCCTTCTGGTATGGAACTAGGATTAGAAAGGCCCCTGCCTCAGGCAAGATATCGGCCTGTTCGGCGGCAAAGTCGCAGGTGTCCCAGTCGTTGACAGTAACGTATGAATTCCATTTAAAGTCATCTTATTGGCGAATAGCGGAGCATTTGGCTTGACTAAAATTGTCCATCGAATAGAAATGGAATTCAGTGAGGTAAGCACTGACCAACGAATGCCGTTAACACAAAACTGGCGGGAATATTTCCATCTGCTGCCCGTGGATAGTATCATTTTATATTGTGTATAAAAGGGATACGTTTTGCTCAAAAGTCGCGCAGTCTCAGAATTTTCCGGGCCCACATACGTGTGGCTGCCGTCGCCCGGAAATCAGCGGAAGTGCAGCCTAAGTACCAAGTACCAGTTCCGGTGACAACGAAGCTTGAGTGTCAGTCACCACGATAATTTCGGGTACATCATTGAGACTGCATTAAGAATTCTGTTGCATTAATAATCTCTTCGCACTCTGTACAATTTGGTTAACGCAATAAACTTACGTGTTTCCCAAGATTATCTTGCCGACGTGAGACGTAAGTTTGTCAAGGAGAATAAACGATATCGGCAAATAAACAATGAAGCGTTATTTGTCGTCACCTTCTGCATCGGATTCCCGTTCACTCAGTCCCGGCTGGCTCACTGCCGCCAAAATCCAGCGAAACGCCCTCGAGAGAGTCTCATCGAAGAAGAGTGGGATGATATGCAGCAATCGTGGCGAAATCTGCGATCAGCGGGGCTTCAGTTACTTACCTCAGCAACCATATAGCTCCATTTGATAAACATCCCCCTACTCATAACCTTATTACAGTCTTTATCATTATTACTATTTTTGTAACGAGTAATTTCAAATGTACGTTTTTAATACAATATCTCGCTATTTTCCTTTGTTACATCTGTGATTACTAATTATAATTTTTTCATAATGAGGTTCACAACTATTGTTTTTGGCTTGGTTATACTTTCTTTCCACTTGCAATATTCCACAAATAAGCCAGGTGTTCAGGCGAACGTAGTCTGCTAATATAAAACTGCATTAGCAAAGAGTCACAGAGTTAATGACATTTTAAAAAATAATTCTATCAAAACAACTAAGCAAGTTATGCTGAATCCGGAATAATATTCTGCAGAGCACCTCGTACAGAATGAAATTGAAGTCTTCCTCTGCATCCATACACATGCCGGCGCAGCAGAAACTAATAGCTGCAATCAAAAGAACTTCTTGGAAGAAGAAATACTTAGTTGTCAACTCATAAACAGGGTAGCATAGCAAAAACAATCAAACATATGACTCCATAGTATCAGATAGCAGTTTGCCTCGTTGAGGCTTGCGTCATCTTTTCCTTGTTGATTCTGTTCAGTTTAACACATTTAGCCTTGTGCGGAGAATCACGAATTGTGTAGCGATATCGACGGTACTCGTTTAAGTGTTATCACCACCATGAAAAGTAGAACTTTTTTTCAAAGAAAGAAGATATGCGAAAACATTGCTTTGGCTATAGTCACAATTACTAAGGATGACACAGTTTCTGTTAACCCGATACTTGAACAAGTAGCAACATGCTCTTCAACATCCATGAATGAGGATAACAATTAGTGATGTTAATCTTCTGGATGTAGGATGCTATTTAAACAGCAGCCAGCCTTAAGCAAAAACTTAAGATATGAGCTTATCAACAGTCCTAGGGTACTTTACACTAAATACTCATAGTGACTGGAGAGCTCTGTTAAACAGAAAGGTGGTGTGTGGGCATTGCTTGATTTTCTACTAAAAATACGTTAATAGAACTTGCTTTTACTAAATACAAGAATTTCCATGAATCAGCACGTGAACAGGTGAAATCATCTTCGCATCACTGGACTGTAAATAAATGGAGCAATTTCTTGGATGTTATGAAAAGCAAATCAATCAGTGTGGCGCAGCAGATAGATTATGCTTACCAAAGAGAAAATGAAAACAAAAAACAAAAACAAAACAAAACAAAAAATAGAAAGCTATATCCTATAGTTTCTTGTATTTCGTTTATAAAAGTATTGACTTACTTCTTCTCTGTAAGAATTATCTTTGGGCTCTTTGCATGATCTGCTGGATTTTAAAGTCGATGCAGGGGATATCATCTTAAAATATCGTTTGATAACTGTAGCAAAAATGTTAAATATACTTCTGTCCAAATTCAAAATAAACTGATAACACTCTGTGGGCCATCTGCTCTGAAGATGTTTATTTATCACTCAGTGAAAGTGCTGCATTATCAGTGCCAGCTGATGAAACAGATAACAGCATAATGTACTAAGCGGCTGACATTTCACGATCCTTTGGAGCGTTCTGTCTCGGAATATGTTAACATTTTCTCAGTTAACTTAGATGTTAACATTATTAATGACTCTGTAGAGACATAATGACAATTTTTGTGTTTAACTGAACATAATATAAGCTCAATACTTTCTATCCAAATGAAAGTTTACCTTTAATTAAGTTATTATTTCTAAATTACTTAATGTTTAAATTTTGACTAACGTTAAGATTTATTATTTTAATAATTCAGGAACTACGTAAATGTTTAGCATTTTTGCTACTTTAGGTGCACTTTTCCCCACAAACTATTAATCCTCAGATTTTATAATCAGTTTGAAAACGTGTCACTTAACATTGCTGTAGTATATAATTTCAAGCAAAAGTTAATTTTTTGAAAATGTTTGCATTTCCAAAAGAACACGTAAATTTAAAAATAAGCAAGTTACGGAAAATGACAAAAAGAATAGATTGTGTGTTGTGTAACAGCATGGTGGCCATTTTTACATTGCCATTTAAATACTCAAATAAAAAAAAAACAAACTATATTTGTTGTTTTCATATTACGCATAAAAGAAAAATTACGCAAAAAAAGCCCAAAGTCTGAAAGCAGTGGAAAAGGGGGTGTGACAGCCAGGAAGCCATATTTAAATATCCATTTAAATGCTGCAAATACATGAAAATCTATAAGGGTATAATCTGCTGTTGATTTAGTTTATTTACAGACGCTCTTTAACATCTCAGATCATCAGCGTCCCATTCAATTCAGGGTATGAAAAGGCCGATAAATTTTGCCTATTCTTTTAGGTTATAGGTCATTTTACGTACCGTAATCTACAGAATGAAATCCATGGCTCTACTTCCCTTTGCAAGGAAGCCATACTTACGATTTTTAGGCTCGAAAAAACTATTGACCTTGACCGCGATTGAACCCGCAATCTTGGGTGTACGAGGCAACTATGGTTACCACTACACCACCAGGATAGACGAGTATAATCTGCATAATATGTAGTTTCATAATATGCATAAAACCAAAAATGGGTTTTTAACCGAAAATCTCTAGCAAGTGTCCTTAAGTTAGCTTAAAATAATTACGTATTGTTAAGCGTTTCTTCGCATAATATGTGAATAGATAAGAGGAGAAGACAAACCACTGATTTCGCGTATTTTGTGGAGGTACTTTTGATATCCAAGTGAATGTGTACTTTCTTCGCATCGTCTATTTCTGATCGTATGTAAATCGGCACACTCACTGGCATTTTTTCTCCAAGTTGAAACTTAACGCAGCGACAAACTGCAGAATCACTTGTGTCTTTCGTCTTTCCAGAGATCAATGACCTGGGATATTAAAACTACATCACTATTCTCCGGAAATCGTTCCAAAAGGTCACTAAGCTGAGGGTTTTCCCTCAATTTTCTTGAACCATTCCTTGAATTTTGACACTTGCATATTTTTTTTTTTTGTTTGTTTGAATGATTTATTTATGGACGCTCTTTAACAGCTCAGGTCATGCGTCCCATTCAACTCAGGGCGTGAAACGGCCGACAAATTTTGCTCAGAGGCCTCTCTTTCAGGCTTGAGGTTCTTTATCGTGCCGTAAATGTACGACACGGGACCCACGGCTTTATTTCCCTTCCGAAGGAAGCCATACTTAGGATTTTTACGCCTCGAAAAAATCCATCGGTTCTGGCCGGGTTCGAACCCGCGATCTTGGGTTTAGGAGGCAAGTGTGGCAACCACTACACCACCAGGACCGACACTTGCATATTATGACCAACGCTTGTACTTCATTGCCCGTTCACTATACAGACATTCAAACCATTAAAGTTTGCACCATTACTGTGATGCTGTTCGATGTATCCCGTCCGTCACTCAGTTGCCAAGTGTGTCATTTAACCACTTTAAGCGGTGTACACTTATAAACCAAGAAGTTCACGTAAGTTGGTCGTACTTATTGAATCTGGGTGCGAGTATTTAGCTATCAAAGGAAATAATATATTTTTCATTTATGCCGCATAATGCCTAAAGATCATAGCGGAATTTTCATCAACGCTTACTCTAATTATAAACAACATATTAAAAATGTGAAATTACTTGGCAAATACTACTGCTTACAGTAAGTTTACATTAGTTACGGGCCACCTAAGCGCGGTTTCTTATTAGGGGATGCAGACACCAAAACTGGAAAAAGGAAATAACGAGTCGGCGCACGTAAAGTTAGCATTTTCATTTAACTATTTATATTTTAGTATAAGCATAAAACGATCTGTATTTAAAACCGATGATAATAGTAAGGACTAGCATTATTTATAAGAGATGTTAAATGATGCCCCTCAGCGGCAACACATTGCAGATATCTGCGCAGGAAATTCTTGTATTTCGTTCAACTCTTAACTGCAAGAAAGCGATGGTCACGAACACATGTTAGTGACAAATCCTGCTTCTGGTAACTTTTAATCAAGTTGGTGAGCTTCTACCTAGAATACATTTTCTTGAGAAACGCCTTAGGGTTCTACGCAAGAATCGTTATACATGTGTATCGTACATAAAATCTGTTCAAGAATATGCTTATGCACTGGCCTATCTAAGGAAGAACTATTAGCACAGAATTTAGATATAATAAAAGCAGCGAGTACCACAGGAACACACAACCTTTCGCTGACTAGTTAGTAATAATGTGCGTTTTAATTGTAGCAGTTTAAAATACACAGAAGTACAACTGTCGCATAACAATCAAAATATATATACGCACATGCATACGTACATACATATATACAAACACGTCGATTTCCTTACATCACACGTTTTCTATTTTATATATATTATAAACTTGAATACAATCCATATTCTTGAGCCCCCCTTCCGTTTACTTACAAAACCCCTCTCCAACTCCCCTCTCTTCTCTATAGCCATTAACCTTCTTGTCGTGTATTCGCTGGAAATATTCCCAAATTGTGTGAGTATTTCTCATGCACCAACACTCCCCTGCAGATGTTCAAACTTCTATTGGAACTCAGAAATTGCAGTGTTAAATGCTCATTTCTTAAAATCTTTGTTTCCCTGCATTCTGTCAGAATATGCCTCCAGGTATCGCTTTCTCCACACAATAGGCAAATTCTTTCCCCGAGAGCATTAACTATACGTTTCCTTTCCAAGCCGCTAATCTGAGCCATGCCAGACCACTTCTCTCTTCTCTACCAGAGACATACAGATAATCTCCCCTCCTCGCGCATGATCTATTTGAGTCTGCAGGTTAAGGGATACTTTTCTGCGCAATGAGTCTCAGTATTTTGCCTATCTATATCTCGCAAACGCCTGTTAACTATTTTCCAACTATTTCGTGTAATGTTCTCTCCCGTTAACCAAATATCCCTAGTTCAATTTTGTCTAAGCCTTTCCTTATTTTTCATGCCCAACCCGCATCCCAACCTTCCCTTATTTGTTGCCTCAGACAAACTGCTAGAAGGATAACTTGATTCGTCATATTGTTCTTAACCAGTACTTAATTGTTTTTATTTTTAAATTCACACTTTCGTTAGAGATACCAAACTCTTTAAGACCCGATAATTTTTTGTACCCCTTCTTACTTGTATCAGCAGTTTTAGAAATTGCATTTGTATCTGATTCAATTCCCACCCCTTAAATTTCGGTCCCGGACGTCATAGTTGACCTCACAAACGCTTGTGCACAATTTCCATTGTTTTCAGCGATATTTCCTGCATTTTTACCAAAATCTTTAATGTATCTATATAGTTATTTATGCACTTGAGTTTTGTGTTGCCTATGTGTTTTGCCCAGCTCCCATTCATAGCTAAAGTGACTCACAAGTATGTGAATTTCTTTACATTTTCTAATAGCTGACTAGCATACTCCCACCTCTCTCTCCTGCTGTACATCGCACTTCTACCTACACATATACGACCTTTACAACTGACTTCATATCAAGAGATTCAAATGTATTAATTATACAGGCTAAGATTTACAAAATATTTGTGATTGTATGCTGCAATATTTTCTTTCACAAATGACCACCGCCTGTGGTGCCTTAATAGTAAAAGAGGCGCTAAACACTATTAAAAATAAAAACAAGTGACCAAATTCTACTTTCAAATGTTTTTTTTTTTTTTTTCAGAAATACACAAGAACAAACGTGACTTGCAAACCAGCTATTGTTGCCATTATAGTGTTAGGAAAAGCAATAAATGTTTTGCCTAAAATGCACCAGGTAATAAAGTTTTTCTTTTGATACTGTACAAAAAGCTATTGCTAATTGCTGTAATACAGGAACGGAAAAAAAAAATGAAATATATAAATGAAAGTACCTGTATTTTATTACTAAAATCCTTTTTCCTAATGTGGTGTACTGGATATCTTTTGAATAGAAAGTGTAAATTGGCGCAAGAGGAAAAAATTGAAGTTGAAAGAGATAGAAAATTACCCATCTTTCATTTCGGTTAGTTATAAATTATACAAGCTGCTTCCATTCTAGCGGGCAGTTGCACTTTCACCTAGTATGGACTTCACTTTGTACCCCTCTGCGTCTTTGCACTACACGTTTGAGTACACTAACCGTACTCCCCGTGCTCGAAGTGCAGTTAACTTTACGACTACAGTAGTGCCAAAGCTTTAATTATTGCAATCAATTTGCCTGATAAGTGTTCTTAACGAGGCCACATTTTTAGTATTTTAATCTGGGGGGAACAATGTATTGGTGGGATATTACCTATACTCAATCGCATGTCTTTCTCCTTCATCAAGTTCCATTCGATAGCATAACCCAAAGGCCAATAACCGAATATACGCCAGAGGAATTCAAATTAACAGCGGCGATTTCATTCCTGACATAGTTATGCTGCTGTGCTCCACAAAGTATTGAGGAATTGTTAATAATGGCAAAGACGTGGAAAATGGGAAAAGAATTCCGAAATACCACAAAAAATATTAGCTACAAACCAGGAATATCCACGAATAAGGATGATCATAAATGAGTTTTTCACTTTATCATAAGAAGCTTAAACTTTTAGTTTGGGTAGTCTATTGTGGAAAAGCTGAAAGATGGCGAGAGCTATTATTGCAAGAAAGCACACAATAAGAAATAATTTCAGCACTAACATTAGTGATGAATATAGCGGTTACAGTAAAATTAGAATTTCCTTTATCGCGCCTTAGTTCTGACCCATTTTGTCCCCTTTATTTATTTAACCAAACCTCGGCATGTCTGTGAATTTGTTTACATACTGTGTTACACCCCTTTTCCTCTAAGTTCTCTCTTTACCCATTCACAACTTGCAAACACATAAAATATGTGTAACTTGTTAGTTCCTCCTTACCATCATTTCGTGCGGTTGTGTCAAAATTATTAAAATTGCAATCTTCACAAAGTCAAAGGACTAGAAAGGATTTTCAGAGTAAATGGAGGTCTCAGACTTCTCAAAATACGTCAGAAAAAGAAAATCTTGCGCAATAAATTTCATGAAAGATAAAAAACAGTCTGTTAGGTGAACTCAAATATATAAAATGCAAGTTTGAAGCCAACATATCTTTAATCTTGTTAGGTGTGTAATTTCACAAGTATATTAAATATTGATGGAAGCGAAATAATGCTACTAATGCTCTGTACACTTGTCGATTTCTATTTCTTTTGCATAAGTTTTGTCACTTCATTCCTAAATACTCGATGTAACATAGATACTCGGATGTTGTGCAAATAGACACCAGTGCAAACGTAAATATATCTGTTCGTAGGTATCGCTATATTAACCCCAATACTATCGAAAGCTATGAAATAGCATTTAATTTAACACTTATTTAATAAATGTTGTACATTTACATGGAGAAAAGTAATGGTAAACATTCCAAAATATATAAAAGGTATTTAGAATTATTTAGTTTAATTAAAGACAATTATTTAGAAACTATACGGATGGTATTACTTTGGATTTTATATACATTATAGCTGACTTTTTAAGTATTTGAAAAGTTTTTCGTTACTAACTATTATTACCAAGTTCCGAATACGAAGCTCGTGTATTACAGGCAGTTTTTTTTTTTTTAAATAAATTTAATGTTTTGAAACTGCCTCTTTATCATCCTCACCTTTAATGGTCCTCAATTAAATTAGTTATTAAAATTATCTTAATTTAAAATCTTGAACACATTATAGCTAATGCTTTCGTTGTTCTTTTGTTTCTTTCGGTTTTTCTTTTTTATTTATTTATTTATTTTTGCGAATGTTTGCTAAATTTTTAAGCAAGCTGTTTTGTTTCGTTTCCAAGGCCATTAAGAAAAACCTTTATTTCCGGGTAATTCTTTACCAGGATCTAAGACAGAAACGTTAAGAGCGTTTTTAGGAGAACCTAGCTTTGATGTTAGAAAGGTAGCCTCGAATATTCCAGACGTGGTAGCAGTTCCAGATATTCGCACTTCATTGTAGCACAAGAAAATTTCATGCAAAACATCAAATTTAATTTCAGTACCGAGTTTGGTGCGTTTGTAATCACCGTAACGTTAATCCTGTCAACAGAAAACGGTTGTAACAACTTCCTTCCGGTCGTCATTTACTTCATATTAGAAAGTAATAACATCGTCATTTTTCTTTCACCCA
Organism: Metallyticus violacea; assembly: GCA_030762175.1. NCBI lineage: Eukaryota > Metazoa > Arthropoda > Insecta > Mantodea > Metallyticidae > Metallyticus > Metallyticus violacea. The sequence goes on along the minus strand of CM060846.1, from coordinate 357,392,523 downwards.
ATGACACACTCAGATCAGGCAAATGCTGAGGTGTTGAAGCCAGAACTGTGAATGCCATTTACTTTAAAATTGACTTCGAGCCTTAATTTACTCCGAGAGCTTTTTAATTAAGACCTCCCTAAAGCAGAAGTTAATTTTCATTCCGCGCGTACTGGCGGCTATTAATTTGAAGTTTGCCGCCAAACAGTGGCTGCGATAAAATTATCATTAAAGTGGAAAAATGCTTTTATGCGTAGATATGATACTGACGAATGTGCTATGACATAAGCTTAAAACTGATGCAAAACAATAAAACCATAAGCAACCAGGATAAATCCACATTATTCACATTAATAATTAAATAGTTCAAAATATTATTTTCAAAATTCTTATAATTATTTAGCATATAGAAAGTACATTATACAAAAATCCTCTAATATAATTATTTAAGAGCTTTAAGACTGAATCACTTACACGTATTCCTGATATTGCACATACAATTATGAATATGATGTTCAATTATTAATGCATTTAGTAGAAGACGTTATTCAATATTATGTTCCCAATGACTCAGGTTGTTTCGACTGGGGAAAAAATTAAGCACAATCTTTTTCATGTCTTTATATTAATACTTTCTAAGAAAATGTGTGTTATATTTGTAAGATATTAGTTTGTCCAAAACTGCATTTTGCATTGTAATATTACTTATGCTGGTTTTCTAGTACTATTAGTACCGGGGTCATGTTCATAAGCATAGGGGATGCTTCGTTCGTTTTCGGCCTCTCGTCCTCTCTTATAACTTTCAAACTAATAGATATAATTCAATGGCGATTGATTTTTTTTCATTTATTTATTTAAGGACGCTCTTTAACATCTCAGGTCATCAGCGTCCCATTCAACTCAGAGCGTGAAATGGCCGACAAATTTTGCTCAGAGGCCTCTCTTTCAGGCTTGAGGTTCTTTTTCGTGCCATAAATGTACGACACGGGACCCACGGCTTTACTTCCCTTCCGAAGGAAGCCATACTTACGATTTTTACGCCCGAAAAAATCCATCGGTCCTGGCCGGGTTCGAACCCGCGATCCCAGGTGTAGGAGGCAAGTATGGTAACCACTACACCACCCGGACCGACATGGCGATTGATATGGACATATATAATTGTAACAGTAAAGGTGGCCAACGTACTTTAAAAATGGCACGAACTTCAAAGAACGAAACATTTCAGCTGTGCAGAAAACTTGCACAACGGTTCGGGTATAGCTGACCCACAAACTCGTGTGGAAGGAAATGGGTTGATTACTGCGTCGCCGCAAGAAAGTGCACCAAAACCAAGTGCTTTATCATGAAAAAATGTTGCATGCACGGTTGTCACAAAAGGTGGGAATTTTGTGAATTAACTTAAGTGGAATCACTCCTGTTGTAGAATCAAGTTTTGTCCTCGGATATGCCTTGACAGATTAGATCATTGATAGTAATCGAGTGTCTTCTGTTTTTTCAGAAACCGTCAAATTCTTTCGCAACCTCACGCGAGATGCATGCCACTTCTCGATATGTACTTTGGACTCTTTTGCTGCGACAGTTCATGGGCCGTATATTTGTCTGCCTTCTCGCTTTTTATATAACCTGCAGACGATATAAATTTAAAATATATTATTTCAATGTTTTAGTTGTATTATGGTTATATCAAATGCTATAATTATTTTATTTTAACAGTAGGTACTAGTATTTCATAAACTTTCTTGGTGGTATTTTAGTTCACGCAGGACTGCGGGTCATATGTTAGGTTGGTAACTCTTTACCTATAACTCTTTTTCCACCCATTTCTACGTAATTGTCAACGGCATGGTATGTAAATAAAAGTACATAGAAAGGGACCTCTCTCACCACATCTGTGATCTGTTTTTCAATTTCTGAACCTATGCTTCTTGCAGTTAAATTGCTTGGTGAACATGCAAAAATGTTGCTGCGGTTCCTAGTTTCTTCGCCACATACGGAATGGAGAATTTTACGGTACTTTCTGAGCTACTAATTACATAATTAGTCGCTTTGGCACTTCCTTATCAATGTATTTGTCTAGTAGATACTTGCGAGCAATATACATGCACTGTTTCACTAGGTAATGTATTGCTCGTAGAATACATGCACCATGTAGACATTTCGTAACCGCAGCAGGGTACATACTTCGTACTACTGCTTCAGACTGCAAGCATGTAATCGAGCTTTAAGGGCGTTTGTGCACTAGGGAGTATCGCTACTACTCTTGCCCTTTCATTAACATGTTTCTTTTATACCAAGGTATACCCTAGTTTAAATTAAAATAATTTTGTTAAGTAATTTAATAGGTAAAAGGAAAAAACTGGGAGCAAGAGTGATTGAAACATTCGATACAAAACAGCTCACCTGCTGCAGGGCTCATTCCTAGAACTAACAGTTTATACACTAAGGGCCACTTGTACAAAGAGCTTAAGTTCAGGGCATAAAATTAACCATAAGTTATACTTAACTAGGAAATTTTGGTTGTATTAATATTACCTTATAGTTATTTCGTCTTAACCTCAAATTAAATTTAACTCTCTACATTTTACAAACTAAAGCACAACTAGAGTATAGTAATTGTTATATAAAACATTTCCCAGAGTATAAAAGCATAACAACTTCATTTATAAATAAAATGCTGAGTCACATTTATTTAATTTCATGTAGATAAACTTTATTTAATGTTTCATTTTTCATTTCCAGGTAATAGCGAAAGGTTGCATTAAATTGTAGGTATGTTTGACTAACCATACAAGTGGTATATTGTACAGATCTCTGATTAACTGGAGATTTAATTTGAAAATGAAATTCACCTTGCTCCTCATGTTTCATGAGAGGAAAAATAGTTCATTCCTGGAACTGAATGGCAGAAATTCCAAATGCGATTTCGCACAGCAAAAGTTGTCGAAGAACTGGAATAAATGTTAAGTCCCCAATTACAATCACAAACTAAGCGAAATCATACTTTGAGTTCGATGTTCATGATAATACTAACTTTAATGTTCTAGGCGACAGGAAGTTTCTAAATAGTTATTGGAGGTATCTTAATGTGGAGAAAGCAACGGCCAGGAGAACCATCTATAAAGTTACTACAGCAATTGCAGTTCTGATACGTCAGTTCATTAAAATACCAACTGATGAGGGTCATGAATGGAAAGTGATGCCTAGGCTTCTATAACATTCGCAACTTTCCTGAAGTTTCCGGTGCTATAGACTGCACACACATGGGGAAAATATGCAGAATTCTTAAGAGCAGAATTATTATACCTTTGGCAATTTCCACATTCGTTCTTTATCTTTTTTCGAGATCAGATCTGATTTTTTTATTTTTAACTATTCCCTGATGTTTTAAAACCAGATCCATAATAATAATAATAATAATAATAATAATAATAATAATAATAACAACCTTCTCACATTAACAAAATTTGGCGCTGGCATTCACTTTTCCTTGTCCATGTTTGAAGACATTACGAAAAGAACAGTTATCTAGGAGGCGGGAAACTGAATAATTATTGACTATCCCCAGTTGAACATCAAATGTTTTAAAATCGAATTTCCCTATTGTTTCGAGATGTTGCCATTGGTTTAACTGTTACTGTATACTTGAGGTTACATTGTCTGAGATTATTTTTATGCAACACAAATTATGACTAACCTCTTGCTACTTTTTAAATTACAGTTAAACGTAATCTACAGTTAACAATTTTTATATAACTGGGCTTTAGTGATCTAAAATTAACTATAAATTGTTAATTTTATACAGAGAGATGAAATAGGTTTATTCCATTTACAATGTTTGAACAAGTCAGACATAGTACTAACTTTGTAATGTAAAAATTATATAATATATCATTAAAATTAAAAAATTCGTCATTAGAGAATTGTTGGTGAATCTCTTGCAGGGTTTCGGGAAACTGCATGGGGTATCGCGAACCACAGTTTGGGAAACACTTATGTAACTCTATTGCCTATTTTACTGAGATAGTAATCTATTAACATTATCATAACTTTCGAAATTTGCACTTTCACATCTTTCAAATCTTGCAAAGTACATGAAGCAGAGAGCAACCATTGCCTAGAGCCTTAAAACTCTATTGCATTAATGGAAGGGTACAATATGTAACATATTTTGGAAAAATCCCCTTTTGTAAATTATTTTTAAACACAAGTAACAAAAATTATATTTTTAGATTTTCCACGCTCTTAAGAGCAGAATGGAGTGAAAGCATTATAAATATGTTATTTCCCTAATCTTTCAAAACTGTTTTCAGTAACAGCACGAATACTGAAAATTTTCCGGTGTTTTAATTGAGGTTAACGAATATTTGTTGTTATGATAATTATTTCGAGACCGATCTCGAATTAATTATCTAATAACGAAAGATAGGAGTTTGAAAGCTCAGTTAAATTACGTATGAAAAATTATAAGCAAGAAGGGGATTTGGTAAGATATTTCCAATGCGAGACCGATGCCCCTCCCCTTTTTTTGTGTACTTTGGTGAACAGGAAAATGCACGATAAAGACTTCCCCGCTTCCTAGACCCCTAGTTGAATTGAAGCAGAGATTGTGGGAATAAAAAAAATGCACGCGGGAGAAAAAATATGTCAGTTATTAATTAGTTTTTAAGCAACAAGCTTTAAAACTATCCATTAGCTTCCATTCTGATGGTGAATAAGGCATGGATTTACTGAAAGGCGCTCGTCTGCAATTATCATAAATAACTGATTTTACCACAGGCTAAAACTTGCTTGAGAGTATTAACTGTTATTCTTATAACCAAAATAATTGTTGCAAAAGTCCTGGTAATTATTAAACATATTTACACAATAGCTAATCCACTGAAATGATATGAAATAGCTATAAGGAAAACATTATCAACGAACTCATCAGATGTAATGCATGTTTTCCTACCTTAGTTTGCAACAATTTCAACTCTAGATGCTAAAAATAAAATTCGCTCTTTTGCTCCCTTTTTGAGAACAGTAATAATTCCAAGAAATTCAATTTTGGCGGTAATTTGAGAATACTACGGTTTTGAGAAGTTTTCCTAATCTATTTACCTTAGCATATTCAAACACTTTTAGCGAATTCCGAAGGAAAGCAGCAATTGCGGTTGTACCCATCAAAAGATTTTTGAAATTTTTCTCCATCGATCCTACTTACTAGGCTATAAATATGGGGATGATATGTGTATTAAAACTCTAGCTGTAGTAATATTTAGTTTTTTTCTTCTCTCTCTATGAAACTCGCCATCTAACGATTCATCGAGTTCGTTATCCAGAAAAATTGAATCATTGAGGGTTGGGGTTAACCTAAGGCAAAGGTTTGTTTTTTTCTGAACGAAACTCGACATATACCATTGAAATATAAACAACAAAAATAATGTCTGAAAATCAGCGAAATAAGACTATTATTAGTCGAGGTTTACCTGACACCCTAAATTTAAATTTATATATATATATATATATATATATATATATATATATATATATATATATATATATATATATATATATATATTTGCAACGAAACTCGGTATATATCATTTAAATAAAATAAGAAAATAGTTTCTGAAAATCGGGGAACTCGAACCACGACTATATACCGAAAAATCGGCAAGGGGGATATGTGGCATATGGGAGTATTATTATTGTTAGCATTAAAATCCTGGTATCCGTATAATGTGAATGGATTATTTATCTTTCCGATGACGTAACATAAACTTTTATCCCCACCCCACTTCTCCGACATATTCAGCTCTTTCCTTCCTCGTCTCGCACGAACTTTTAACTGGCATATACAATAATAATGTCTGTATCTAGAACGGGTATAGTAATATTTTAATATACATATAAGAAAATCAATATTAAAATGGGGAGATTAAATTTATACATTATAATTACACACAGTTTATGATATTTTATTGGTTTTCTTTAATAAAACTAGTTCTTAGAAATATAGCTAACAATAATTGTGTTAATATTTAGGTGTTTAATTCTGTTCCTGTATCTTTAGGTATATATATATACCCAGGGGGCCAAAAAATGTTCACACTTTCTTTTTGTATGCACAGTTTGACAGTATATCTATTTAATATATTTCAAAGTTGGGCCAAAAAATAACAGTAATGTGTAGTATGATCTATAAACAGATGAGACTCACATACATGATGATAGCGTTGCTACGTGACAGGTAAATCAACAATGAACAAATGAAGCCAAGATTATCGTATGATGTTCAGTAAACAGATGCGACACACATTAAGTTATGCTAGCGTTGCTACAACAAAATGGAGTCAAGATTATCGTTTGAAAAGCGGAAATCACTTTTGAAATAGTATTCGAAAACCGAGAGTGTTGTTGAAGTTCAAAGGCAATAGAGATGTGTATACAGAACGGAACCGCTAACGCGAGTAACAATTGCACGCATTCGAGACAAATTTGAGACTCGTACCGTATGTGATGTTCACAAGGGCAGATCTGGCAGACCTCGCACAGGAACAAGCCCCGCGTCCTCGGCTATGGTTTCGGAACGTTTTGACCACTTACCGCAGAAATCTACAAAGCAATGTGCACGTGAGACTGGGATTAGCAGAACCAGCGTATGTCTCACTATTAAAACAGCAAATTTCAGAGTTTTCTTCCCAATTCCTTTACATGCATTAAACGAAGATGACCCTGATCGGGTTTCGGAACATTGTGCAAAAGGATGAGGCGTTCGTAGGGAAAGTTGTTTAGTCCGATCAGGCCCAATTTAAGTTGAACGAAACTGTTAACTGGCATAACTGTGTCTACTGGTGTGCAAACAATCCCCATATTACTTTGGAAAAGGCTGTTAATTTACCTGGAATTAATGAACGGTGTGGGTTGTCATCTACGAGTCTGTCGGTCCTGGTGGTGTAGTGGTAACCAACTTTGCCCTCTAAACCCAAGATCGCGGGGTTAATCCCGGCCAGGATTAATGAATTTTTTCGGGTGTAAAATCCTAAGTATGGCTTCCTTCGGAAGGGAAGTAAAGCCGTGGGTCCCGTGTCGTACATTTACGGCACGATAAAGAACCTCAAGCCTGAAAGAGAGGCCTCTGAGCAAAATTTGTCGGCCGTTTCACGCCTGGAATTGAATGGGACGCTGATGACCTGAGATATTAAAAGAGCGTCCGTAAATAAACCAAATCAATAAAAAGAAAATTAAAAAGATGAAACCAAGGGGTTTAATTGAATCATTTCGTTTTGAAGGGACAGTAACTGGCCCAGTGTGCCTGAACATGATACGCACATCATTCTTACCCGCCATTCATACACTCATAGAAATGAGGAATTTTACTTCCAACAGGAGGGTGCACCATCACATTACCACCGAGACGTAAATGCGTACTTGATGGCAATCTTCCAAGACACTGGATAGGACGAAGAGGTCCGATTGCGTTTCCACCGTGTTCTCCGGATCTAACTTCGTTGGACTTCTACCAATGGGAAACTCTTAACGATGTTGTAAATCATAGAAAACAGCTACACTGCCTGCACTTCGGGAAGAAATTGAAACGGCATGTGCTGCAATCGCTGAAAACACTTTCGCAGACGTTGCTCAATCAGCAGTTCAACGAACTCAGAAGTGTATCGACGCCGATGGTGGGCATTTTGAGCAACCGTTTTAACTGTAAAGGTCTAAGACAATTAGTGCTCATCATTTTCTGTTTGTGTGAATTCAGTTTTGTTATATTAACACAGTATGTGCTTTGCTTGAAGTGTGTATATATTTTTGGTATCCTCTGTATATACACAAGATTGACTATGATAGTGCGCAACTGGCATGCAAAGAAATTATGAATAACGGAAAATCAGCTTCCTCTTTAGTGGCATGAAAGGGAAGATCAAGTTAGGTTAATATCAAATGGGACTATTGGGAGTGAGGGTTCACAACATAATCTATAACTTCTCTGCTCCAGCGTTCTGTGACAATCTTCACAAACTTGCTGAGGAATTCGCTTAGTTTACGTAGCTCCTGCGTGACAGTCCTGTTTTTGTTCAGAGATGGGCACAAAAAAACAGCCTCCCTCAGCTCACTGGGCCTGAAACCAAACTTTCACACTGCACAGAGCAACAGTTTGATACGAACATACGCGGACATAATGGTGAGTGGAAGGGGAAAAATATTACTTGGAATGGCATAGTGTCGTAGAAAGAATAACTGTAAACCAAATTAATGGAAATGTTTGGAAAGATGAGGCGGGCCGGTTATTCGTGCTAACGCTATATTTCTCTCTCCGTTTTCAATTCATCTCAATCGCTGGATGCCATTTCGGCATCTATCATTCCACCTCTCGCCTAATCATTCTGTGAACTCTGGTATCTCAACCGGGCTTTTCGGCACCGAAGAGGAACCAGTTGCTCTTGCGGGGCAGGAATAAAAGTTTTATTTTCCTAAGAGATGTGGGTTTACTAGAGGTGGTGCGTCTGCGGAGGTTTGGTAGATGTGACTGTTAGGGTTCATTTATCCTTAACCTAATTAGGCACACGTGTTTCAAGGATGACTGCCAAAGGGAATGGGTTATTTCACTTCTCTAGGTTTATAAGCTATCGATATTCCATTTCTCCTTTTTATCTTTCTTTTTCAGCATTTTCATATCTTAAAATAATTGTAAATGTTTCCTTCAATTGTTTTTTTTATATTGGATATCACTTCGAAAATAAATATTGAATTGTGAAAAATATTACTTTTTTCTGTGTTTTTCAAGTGAAGTTTTGCTTCTACTAAAATGTTTTCCAGTGAATGTGACGATCTGTATCTACATGTGTGATGTCCTTGTGATATAATTGTACATACGTCTTGCAGGAAGCAAATATTCCCTCTAGATTTTCTTCTAAAGGTATGTATCATAATAAGAAGTGTTTGAGCATGTTGTGAAGTCACTGTGAGCATAATATTAGTTTATTTCTTTAAAAAAATACATGTGGGTGTGCGCGTGCGATAGCCTTTTACTATCACTGAATTGTGTGCGCTTTTTACACCGGCACCGGCATTTATCCGGTTAGTAGCCTACCACAGCATTTAAAAAGCATCTACCAAAAATTTACTCAGGGACAAGCAATGCCCGAAACTGACATGAAATACTCCTAATTAGTTCGAGTAAAAGCTGATCGTTTCAAAGGCAGGTTCGCAAACACAGAAATAATAAACAAAAAGAAATCCAAGTACATATTTAATGAACACTTCCCATTTTTGAAACATAAAATTGGAAAACAAATTATGCAGCAGCCTCGTTATTGCGGAAATGAGAGGCAGAAAGAAAACATCAAATGAGGTGATATTGGAAAGGGTTTTAATGAATACTGTATATACTCTGCTACGTCAGTGGAAGGTTTTTTTCTGCCACACTTGTCTATTGTTCCCACTGTGAAAGATACTACAGAGTCAGTTAATGATGCTTTTTAAACTGCATGACCATACAGTAATACTATTCATTTATTTGCAAACAGCACATTCCCTAAATGATTCAAAAGTTTGTCTTTCAAATCGTGCCACATTCTTTTGTTTCACTGTATGTTCAAAACAAATACATTCTGTGGCATATGTCTAAAATATTGTAGCAACTAGCTACAAGTTTATTCCATTGTTTACCTCATTATCTTAAATTTAAAGTTGTTGCGCACACAGAATTATCTGAACTCAAAATGTTATCCAACTCCCAAAAAGGCTAGAGATTGTCTGTCTAAACTGGTGACCATAGTTATGGAAAAATTTAATTTTTGCACCGAAAAATCGCAGTATCTATATTTATTCATATGTCAACAGAATTTAAAATATGAGTAATGACTGAAAAGATAAAACAAGCATTTTCCCTATTTGTAAACAAAATGCTGTTCCATGTCTGAATTAAAATTGTTTAATAACAAGTTCGACTCCCTTCTGTTAACTTCCGACAAGTTTTAATTTTGGGAGTATGCTGAAAAGATGCCATGGAAAACTAAATTTGCAATAGGGAAGAACATAAGTTTACAATTTCTAAAAATTGAGAAAGCAATATAAGCTGTTAAACAATAAAAAAGTAACTTTAAATGTAACTACTGTAAACGTGTGTCATCAATGATAAAATAATTGCAATATTATATTATATTCCAAGCGCCGAATCTTTAAATTTTAAGCACATTTACCACATGATCAATCAAATGTCAACCAGATCTTAGAATTTCCTTCGTTAACAAAGAATCAATTACTTTAATGTTGTACCTGAATTACCATAACGTTCATACTTTGCCTTACAAATGCAAGTCCCTTGTACAGCAAATTTATAACAGAATCTTGAACCAATATACTACAATACAATAAAAAATATAAAAAAATCTTATAAATACATTCTACCTCAATCACTGGTTGTAGGTTACGAAGAGGGCCCCGGGCCTAACAATTAATTTACACTCTAAGAACTGAAAGTATATGTATCCCACCCTCACCGGGTTTCCTTGCTTTGTGTCCGTTGTAGAGAAGCAAGGTGTAGTGGAGTCCTCTTCCAGTGTTGCTAGAACCCCTGGTTTCATAAATATATGGATCTGCTTGAGCCAATGCCAACCAGCATGCTCATCACACCATGCTGATGTGGCTCCGTACGGAAAGAAGAGAATGGCAGTGTGTCGATCGGAAACCAAAAAATGCGACCAAGAACGGCACAATTCCAAATTTCTAACAGAATATGTATGAGAAAAATAATTATATGTTAGCATGCTAACGCTTAAAAGTGCTTTCGTGTTCTTTTTAATTCACTCTGTATGAAGTTAGTGTGTACTTTATAACGTAAGCTGTATTTTTAAGGAGTCCACAAGACGTTGCAGTTCCTCTTGCTGTTGAGTACAAATCAGTTGACTTCGGGAGAGGCTCCAATCAGCTGAATACTCTTACTGGGATTTTTAAATACCGAAGTTTTTAATTTGTACCACAATTTTGCAATTGGATTATGATCTAATTATGAATATAATCTGAACATTTCTTGTAGGCCTTTGCCACAGATGGGTCTTTCAAAGATAATTTTGTTTTTTTTACGTTGGTGCAGCTGTCTCAAACATTCATTTAAAATAGTTCATTTAATAAAGCTTTCTAAAGCAGACCTGTTGTGGATATTCCGTAAAATTAATAACAATTTATTATCCTTGTTAAATATATGGTTTAACGCCCAAGAAAATTCACATCAAGTTTACAAGTTTAGGGACTCTTCTCCTACATTTTAAATGATCATAAAGAATGTATGCTACTGAATTTAAACTTAACCATACCTATATGAGGAACGTCCAAAAAGCGCAACAGTAGAATTAATTTTACACACACATGATTTGGTATTAGATGAGTTTAATTGCTAAGGCTAAAGGCATTTCAAAGAAGCGTGTAGGTATATTTTAATGTAAAGCATAGGCATTAAAAAGGTTAATAATTTATAGTTAATAAAAAAAACGATGCACGTTCAGCTACCTTATTTTCCATGGATTTTCAAGCGTTTTAGGTCATTTTGACGATATTTTTGATCATTTTAAGCAATTTTTGGGTCACCAACATCTGAACCTGGTTATTACACTCGCGTCATTCTCTGATTACGGAATCCAGCCTGTTGCCACGCTTTAGATTGGGCAAACGCAATTATGAACAACAATATTCAAGAATGGCGTGTCTAGTAAGCAGAGAAGAAAAATACTCTTGGCAGTCTGTCGGGTAACTTTAAGATCCTGTAATCGGTTACGGTGAAATTCAAGCCGACTAGACAGTTTCTGGGAAGGCTTCCCATTAATTCCATTCTTAAACTGCTGACTTCATCCTTAAAGGCGATTTCTCGCATTTCATTTTGACATTGTCACCATTGTATCCCGTATTTAAAATAAATGTTATTTATGCCCTTTCTATGGATAAGAAATTAAGGCATACATCAAACCGGATATTCAATACAGGTATGAAGCACAATTTCCATCAAAGAGCTGGACGCTTACAAGGCTGTTCGGTTGTATGCCACCATTTCATTTATATTGATAAAACTCCAAACTGCTCTCTATGCTATAGCAACATGATTACACAACTGAAGTAATTATTCACTTATAACAGGTAAACTGTGCGGACAGTATTTCAAATACCTTTGTTAGGGATATTACTTAATATAGGAAATTAGTATTACATTATGTGAATGAATGGATTAAAAATGTACTAAAGTTTCCATATCGGTAACAAAGCCGTGACATATGATGCGCGGGAGATTTAATAGAGGACGTGCTTTCAAATCCTGGAAGCATGCATCGCAGCTTCAACAAAAGTAATTATATGTACATGACTTTAATGACAGTATACTGAACAAATAAAATTACACTATGGAGTTTTGCCTCTAATAGGACTGAAATTTATTTCTGTGCTGCAGTTCAGGATAAAATAACGTTGCAAGTCAACATTTCAGTTCAGTTCGATATCATCTGGGGTGACAAGTAATACTAAAAGTAGTTTAAGGTATTCGATGTTTCAAGAACTGTGCTGTAACGTCTGCCACAAACTCCTACGTATACACCCAATATGCTTTCTCTTTAAGCCGATTCAGGATAAAACGAAGTAATGATGGTCTAGAGCAAAATCTCTAGCACTAATTTTGACTAACACTTATATAACCACACTATTTGATGATAAAAGTTAAACATTTCAGAATTTAGAACTTTAATCATGTGAAACATGCCTTTTTAGTTTATTTTATTACAAAAATATTTTCAACCTTAATTTCATTATAAAAATCCACATTGAAGCAACACATTTTAAAAAGAACTAAATGCAAGTACTGTAAATCAATAATACATCCTCATACATCTACTACATAAAACCATTTTTAGTGTTGCAACCCCCCACCCCAAATGCTACTTGGGACTTTAAACTACTGAGATTGACAAGACTGCATTGATTTACAATAATTTATTTATATCTGCTTGAGTCCGGGCCAGCTGCAGCCGAAACGAGATGAGATTTGTAACTGCAATAGCAGAGAGTCGTGATTCACACAAATAAGTGGTTACAAAGGGCAAAAGGATGGTCAGGCAAAACTTTAAGTAACACCAGAACTAAGAAAGTGACTTTTTATTTCAATATATATATATATATATATATATATATACATATTGTAACACAAAATCTGATGTCAAAACAATCATCATTCATATTGCTACGTGCTTTTCTAATACAGCAAAGAATGTGTTCACAACCCAAAAGTTTCCTTTCGCTTTTTTCATGGAGTTCTTCCCGAAAATAGCCGTTGAAACTATCAAGGGAACTTAGCAGGTGAACTTAAAACTCACTTAAGATATGCTCAGATGTGATCTAGAGGTGCAACGTTTTGCAACTCAGTGTCTGATTAATCTAGTTGGTTAGTTCCTCAAGAGTTATCGTGCTGAAGAAGAACAATAAAGACAGTTTCTCTCGTTTTTGTAAAGAACCTATCCAGAAGATTGCTCAGTGTGACCCAGCTGTCGCAGAAGCATCCATTCTCTCACACCACTTACCAAGTTATCCATACATCTTCTCCATCTTATCTACCTTCTAGTTTTCTAAATCCATCTTCCTCTCAAAACCGTAACTTACGCACTGAAACCCGGGACACACATGGTGCACCCATCATCCTTCACCGCAACAGCTGCCCGCTCTGGAATGCACTACCGCAGAATGTCAAATATCGACAGACTTTTAGAAGCATTTCATAAGACATTGTTTAATGCGAATAGAAATAAAAGATTGCCTTTGACTTGGGATTTTATGTTTGGATATAAATGTTATTTGTTGTATCTTCCCGTAGAACTTACCATTCTGTTATTGTTTTTATTATCATCATTTATATTCCTATCACCTCTACGATAAGTTGGTTCTTTCATTCTGTATGTTTTACGAGTAATTTTATTTACAATTTTATGTATTACATAGGTTTATATATGTATCATACTTGTTACTGCCTATGTTATAATTGTGCTATTTTCGCCTCAAAATAAATAATAAGAATAATAATAATAACAATAATAATAATTGTCCTTAACGGTTATGGTTTCATGGTTTAACACATGGCAAAAAACTATTCTTTATAAATACAAATGTATTGAAAATACAATATACAGAGGAACTTCTACCCAATACTTCATGAACCGTGAAATCACATTCTAGGTCTATAGGCCTATACGGATAACCTCGCTAAGATCAAAGGAATGAAAGATCAAATGACAACATATAACAGTTCAGTTCGTTGCAGCAAAACTCCAGCAGCATTGTCAAATGTTACCATAGTATATCATGCATAAGCATAAGTAACTGATAAGAATGGTGAGTACTTTATTTTGGCAACATTATGAAGAATAATAACAAAATGTGCTGCTGGATCAATGTGCACGTTTAATGTAGAACGAGCCGTATACTGGAAGAGCTCAGGAAATCGACCAGGTTTATCATCCCAGTATCGACTTGTAAAAAGCATCAGCTTTCTCAAACGATATATTACGCGGTCAAATATTTTAGTTCGATGGTAATCTTGTTCATTATCGGCAGCCAATAAGAATCGGCATAACTACTTGTGCCCCGGCTTCTTAAGGAAGAACTTCCCCAAGGGAACTGTTGTGATTTTGGACAGAGGGCATACACTCAAGAGTTGAAGTCTAGCGCCTTAAATTGCAACATAGTTTAAAGTGTCATGTCATTTCTCTTCTTCAAACGTCCTACACAATCTTGCACACTCTTTATAACATGAATAGTGCACAAGAAGACCCGCTTTAATGTAGAAAGTAATAATGCGAGTGGTGTTCAAACTGTTCTGGCTGAATTCTGGCAAATCATTCAAGTCCAAATTTCGGAAATATCTCATTTATACATAATTTTTTTCGTATTGAGCATTATTGTTTTGCGGCTACTCCTCCTAAATTCACTATTTCAGCAATTGGATGTTCATATTCTTTCTGAGAACTGAATTGGCAAACCTGTCAGTTTCCTTCTTTCTTCATATGAAATGCGATCAAGATTTGCAACACAAATATTTCCAATATGTGCCTTCAAAAATTGTTATATTGGGTTTATTTACGGACGCTCCATAATATCTCAGATCATTCAGTGCCCCAGTCAATTCAGGACGTGAAACGGTCTACAAATTTTGCTCTTTTTTCAGGCTTGAGATTCTTTATCGTGCCGTAAATGTACGACACGAGACCCACAGCTTTACTTTCCTTCCGAAAAAAAACCAAACTTAGAATTTTACACCCCAAAAAATTCATCTACCGTGGTAGGGATTGAACCCCTAATCTTGGGTCTACGAGGCAATCATGGTTACCACTAGACAACCAGAATCAATGGCTTCGAAACTAAACATGTTTTTTCAATATTTATTATACTTTTTATAAGGCTGCATCTAATTGCCATTACAGATCTACTCCCTTTTGTACGAGGGATATTAAAAAAGTAATGCAACACTAGTTTTCTCTTTCAAGGGTTGTTTTGTTTCAGTTTAAAATACACCGAAGTGTCCCTTCATTCTTTGGCCATATATAAAAAGTTCTATTTTTCTATACAATATCCTCGGGCTCTCGACGTAAAGAGGAGATCTGGGATTCGATTCCCGCCAGAACTGTTTTCCCTAAATTAGGTTTTCTCCCAGGTTTTCTTCGGTCCTCGTCAATGGCAATACCATGAAGTTACCCTAAACTTAAGATTGAAATGCTTCCTACCAAAATAAAATAATTTGATATAATACATCTCAGGGTTCACCGTCTATGATGCCTCAATAGCAAAAACTAGCGTTAAACATCATTCAAAAAATCTCCTCGCAGATCAATAGCTGACCTGGATATTAGAGCCTGTATACCGTTTTGTCTTATTACGGGAGAAGTCTTGATGGCCTTTTTTCCTTCATCTTAGATTACAGCTATCCTTGTGCTTGCTTATTCATGTTACATTGATATGATACGCATGAGGAATGAAATTCATCAGAGTTTAAAGCACCCAGAAATATTATATGAGAAAAACATTTCATAGTTTCGTCCCAATCTTGAGTACGAAAGTAAGAGCGGCAACGCTGGAGAATTATCAGATATCTCGTGGCAGTGACATCGTCCACTCAGGTGTTTCTGTACTGTGCAAAGCAGGCTGGGAACGAAATCGCATTGTTCCGCGTAGTGGCGTTTTACAAATTGGCTTAATCAGAATAGCGGGGCTATACGATTCTTCAAAACGCGACACATCTTTGGCCCCAACACTCCATGAAGATTGGGAAGAAACATTTCTATTTACAGAATTTAACAATGTGACAAAATGTCTGGCATGCCAGAAAATTATCAATGTTATAAAAAAATGTATCTGCAACGACAGTCTTCCTGCCAGGCACAATATTTTGATAAGCATAAATAAGGAGTTATAAATGAAATTGGAGAAAATGTAATGAAACTGCTCTAGGAAATAAATACTCTTACATTTAACTATTCCAGCAAATGAAGTGACCTCACTGCGTATTTCATATTGTATTATAATAATAATAATAATAATAATAATAACAATAATAATAATAATAACAACAACAATAATACTACTACTACTAATAATAATAATAATAATAATAACAATAATAATACTAATAATAATACTAATAATAATAATACTAATAATAATACTAATAATAATAATAATACTAATAATACTACTAATAATAAGACTAATAATAATACTAATAATAATACTAATAATAATACTAATAATAATAATAATAATAATAATAATAATAATAATACAGCAGTAAGGATAAATTAATTATAGTACATTATTATTATTATTATTATTATTATTATTATTATTATTATTATTTTAGAGCGAAGTTCCTATTGATAGCCCTGTACAACGTACCCCCTGCTAGACTACAAATTGGGAAAAAACTGTGCATTTGTGAAATAGTGCGCAATCGATGCAGAGTTTTAGTCCAGAAGATTTCGAATCATACAGATATAGTTGTTTGTCGCCCCCCCCCCCCAAAAGTGTTGTGTAGAAACGCGATTGGTTAATATGTAAAGCAATTAATAGATTAGATAACAGCACTAATATGTGTGACCCGGCGCAACTTGCCGTATACGTCACGGTTGTCAATAACTATTCTTTAAATTCCAGAACTACTAGATATCGTGCCTCTTAAATATACGACTCGAGGTGAAGGTATATTTAGATTGAATATGCATTATAAAAAGCAGGGCTTCCTTGGTAAAAACTGATGTTTTTAACAATTGATAACGCTGAATGTGTGTAGTAATAAATAGGGATTTGTGGGACATGTTGGAAAAAATAAGTTAATACCCTACATGATATTGTTCCAATACATTGCATCGTATGTGTGCCAAACATATTGATGTTGGTGGATATGGTAGTTAAAACACAAATTCATAAGATATGAAAGGCTTAATCATGGGGAACTTAAGTTATCTTTTTATGAAAATGAGAGTGTGTAAATGCACCTTATTTGACTGAGCCCTGGCTAAGTATTACCGCACTGCTTATCATTGAGAGAGGAATTCTTTATGCATATGGGTATGCAAGGAAAGTTAATTGCAGAACTGCAGCACAACAAAATGGGTATATGATTTAGGTTTTTGTAGTTTTTGCGAATCATCTCAATGTTCTAAATGAAATACTTCAAGGTATTTGTTGATTTGATTTATTTACGGACGCTCTTTAACATCTCAGGTCATCAGCGACCCATTCTATTTAGGACGTGAAACGGCCGAAAAATTTTGCTCAGAGGCCTCTTCTTTCAGGCTTGAGGTTCTTTATCGTGCCGTAAATGTACGACATGGGACCCATGGCTTTACTTTCCTTCCGAAGGAAGCCATACTTAGGATTTTTACGCCCGAAAAATTCATTGATCCTGGCCGGGTTTGAACCCGTGCTCTTAGATTTAGAAGGCAAGTATGATTATCACTACACCACCAGAGCCGACACTGCAAGGTAGAGGACACATTATAGTGCCAATGTATGACATTACAAGAGTGTTTAAGCGAAAACTGTAACTTTGGGAGAGTCAATTGATGGCCGCCAGCACATTTCATTTTGAAAACTTCTGCTCAAGAGTGATTTGAATAAAGTGCACTGCAAAGGCAGTGCAATAACTAAAATAGTACAAAATAGTTATGTGTACTTTTTCAAGAATCAGAAAAATTGGAAAGAATTAGAATTGGAATTGCAACGCCATTTTCGGCGCAATGTTACAAAGTCCTAAATGGACTACAGTTAAAAGTATTTATTTTGTGGAATGATACTAAATTAAGAGGCAAATTTCCAAGTAAATATGCCCTCTTGGACATTTTTATTCAGAATTTCAGAGAGATAGGTTTCTAAAAGTGCACAGACTTGCTGCAAAATTAATGTAAACGTTGGTTGTACTCATTTGTGAAAACAACTAAAAGTTAAATAAGCAAGTTAATCGACAAAAATATAAAATAAGTCCTACGTCCTAGTACTTAACAGAAATTGTTTCAAATATTGGAAGACTGGTTCGGAATAAAAGAGTACAATTATCAACACAAATAAATATAATAAAGAAACGGCTTTTGTATTTTATAGTTTCAGTTGGTTCCGGTTAATATGGTTTTATTACTTAATTTAAATAATTAAATTTGAGAAATTGGAGGAAATATAATAACTATAAATATAATGTAAGGTTATAGCACGAACTATATTGTTGATTATAGTATAGAATTTGTTACAAGTTTATTATTTCAAACATAACAAAATTATTCTGCATAGTTATATTTTATGAAAAATAAGGCTATTAAATTGAGTGGAAATGCGACTGTTCTATCTATTAAATATTTATATTCTGAAAGCGTAATCCCAACTGCGCATTGCCTTGCCCATTCCGTTGCGAGTAGAGCAGCACCGTGCTGCAAAGAGTTAACGATTGCTAGTTTAAACGAAAGCAATAACAGCGTAATTTCGGAGCTCGGTGGAATGGACGAAGTTACTGAGGTTTGTCTCGCACTTTAGCACTCTGCAGCTCTCTCAGTCAACTTCGCAAAGCGATTGTGACTTGCTCGTTTTCATAAAATCTCCTTCCGCTGATTGCATAGTTAACGTAAAGAAAACGAAAACAGGGACTTTCAAGAACGGAGAAACCTAAAGCAAGGAAGAGACATGAGGTTAGGGATGACATACCTTAGTTAATGTTAAGAACTTCCTGTACCTAGGACTTACTTTACAATGAACGGACAGTGCACGAAGCAAATTTACTCGGTGAAACACAAGGCGGGAATGAAGGCCACGGAAACTCTCAGCAGAATTCCAGATCTAACCGGTAGGTTTACTGGAAACCGTTTACGGGGCTCTGGTCAGATCCATGATGACACATGGCGCGGAAATCTGGCGGTGAGAGCAAACGGAGAATCTGATCAGGTCAGAGCGAGTTTTTTGAAAGAGATTTTGGGGATATAGAAGGGTAAAGTGAACTGCGAAATTAAAAGGGGATCGGGGCTCATAATGAGACAATAGAATGTAAAATTAGAGCGTTGAGGTATTGGCTGCAAATTATTCTGGAAGATCAATCTTTAATTGGAGTATCATGCTTCGAAGAACAGCTTTCTTCAAAGTGAGAAGGGGCGTGGAAACGTGGGGTTGCACAATATTTGGACAGAGAGTGAGGGAAACAGGAGAACTTTAAAGTTAGAAACCGTCTGAAAGATATAAACAGGCAGTAAATAATCGTGCAATGTGGGAAGAAGATCTCGTTGGAAGTACAAACGAGGTTAAAATCTGGGTTGGGGGATGGAGCAGTACATGAAAACAGGGACCAGACTCATTACACGAGAATCTCAGGTGAATGAACTCAGAATTTTTCCCTTTTATAGAGAGAAGAATTATGGTTGCACATCCTAGCGAGCTGTAGCAACATTGAGATGCCGTTATATTCGGGATATCAGATTCTCTCCGGCACATCATCTACAAACAAATTGAAAAGGAGGGGTGACAGGATACAGCCTTACCTCGCTCCTCTCGTGTTATTACACATTTTGAAACTTTATCGCGATCATAATTTACTCAAAACTGAATGCCTTGATCATTTTACCCGAGATCCCTTTCGTCCATAATTCACTCCATAATGCTTGCCTTTCCACGGAATCATAAGCTTTTTGACAATCTATGAAGGCACAATGAAGTTTTCCTCTCTTTTTCTGTGTTTGTTTCACTCTCAGTGTGTATAATACAAAAATATTGTCCACCGTGCTGTATTCCTCCCTAAACCCTGCTTCGAATTTTGAAAGTGTGTTGCATTCTCTAATTCTCTCATATAAACTTTTGCAATTAAAATTTCCCATTACCGGAAGAAGTACCACCCCCCTATAATTACCCGGTACTTTTGGGTTCCCTTGGAAAAAGTACCCGCCGCCTTCCTTTACTGACTCTAACAGAGGGCAAGGGGCATGCTGGACTCTGCTGGCAGGCAAGGATGAGAAGCAGGTGGGTAAATTCATGTCGAAGGTGAGACAGCTCTGGTATGAAAAGGTTGAAAACCTGACCCCGGGGTGAATGAATAGTGTTTAACGCCCGTTTTTGCTACAGAAGCACCACAGGCGATGGACACTGATGATACATGGGATGAAATGATATATTTGGAAAGTATTTATTTTTTAAGGAAGGAATCGTTCCAGGCCTAAGTTTAGGGTACCTCCCCAGCATTTGCCATTTATGAGGACTGAGGAAAACCTGAAAAAAAAAAACCTCAGTTAGGAAGGATGGTCCTGGCGGTATTCGAACACAGACCTCCCGCTCACGAGTCCGCGACTTACGACCTCGGCCAACCCCGGGGTAAGGGGAGACTAAACTGAATTTTAAAATGTATGTACAGTTACGATATATTCAGTTATTAGTTATTTTATTACCATGGTCAGTTCAATGTTCTGGGTGTTTATATAAAGTAAATATTGGGATTATTATTATTATTATTATTATTATTATTATTATTATTATTAGTAGTAGTAGTAGTAGTAGTAGTAGTAGTAGTAGTAGTAATAGTAGTATTAGTAGTAGCAGCAGCAGTAGTAATAATAGCAGTAGTATTGGTGGTGGTGGTGGTGGTGGTAGTAGTAGTAGTAGTAGTAGTAGTAGTAGTAGTAGTAGTAGTAGTAGTAGTAGTAGTAGTAGTAGTAGTAGTAGTAGCAGCAGCAGCAGTAATAGTATTTGTAGTAGTACAATTTAATTACTTTAAGCAATAGAGGTATAATTTATTTACTAATTTATTTAAGAAATGTACCTATTGTGTATTATGAATGGCATGTATGGTCTGGTCAATACGTGCTAAGATTCTAAAGAGAATATCATGCCTGTTAATTTGAACTGCCACTCATTCATTTATTCATCATTTAGAGAACCGAAAATATGAAAATGAGAAGGTGTAAGACTCGGACTGTAGGGTAGGTTAGGAAGAAAAGTTAGTACAAGTTATTCTGGGGTGCATAGACTTTCTACTTTTGTGTTGTTGTGAAGAACTTTGAACCATTTCGGTTAATGAGTTAGATAATTGTTTTGACAATGCCCACAGATATCAAGTGGAACAGCGAGTTGTATGGTGTTATTCGTTTCCATCATTCCATACTAACTGCAGTGTGCGGCGTGGTTAATCAGTACGACTAACTTGACTTTATTCCGATGATGGCGGCACTTTCAGCCGTCTGCGCGTTTGTTTACCACCATCTCTCTATACAAATTTCCAAATGCTGGCAATGGTCCCATTTTTTACCAAAAAAAATCCAAATCTTTCTATATATCGCACATTTTTTTTTAAAGTAAACTGCATATGACACCTAGTGGAAATAGATCAAACTATAACAATAATGTTATAAGTTTTAATGGCAACACACATAAAATGTTGTATCTTTTAAAGACTGGTCGAGAAAAATAGATGCATTGCTTGTTGAACGTTCCTAATAGGATTCATGTCCTGGTTAATATGTGAGGCTACCAGGTGATGCAGCGCGAAGAAGTCACAAATCCACATAACACATGTGCAGGTAACAGCTTGTATTTTGCTTGAAGGAGAGTGGTTGTGAGTTCGTTTGTTACTTGGTGTGCCAACAATTTTTTGTGATTAATGCAGTTTTCAAGATGGGTTTTTAGGTACGATACGTACGTGAAATTAGATTATTTCAGAGAAGTGGGAAGGTAATTGGCAATCTTGTTCACCAACCTGTTAAAAAGTTACGAGAGTCAGAATTTATCACTGCCAAGAAGCGTATTCAGAACTGCCGTGTAATTACGAAAGAAAAGTTAGATAAAATACAGGAAGTTCCTACGCAGATGGCGGAATTGTATTTCCGCTGAGGGGCAACATTTTCAACCTCTGTAATAACATAGGTTAATGCCTATCAGTTTTAAAGATACTATCTTTATGTTTTCAGCAAAAATTTACATACTAAAATAAACATACTTACTATATGTGCGTCTACTCTTTTTAGGTTGCGGGCTCTGCATTTCTCCAGTAGCCAGCCGTAACTCAAATAATCTCATTATACTTCAAATACACAACAATTTTTCTATTTACGAATCTTAAGCACGAGGTTCATACTTTTGCTACAGTTGCCACCCTAAAAGACATTTACTGTTTTTATTACGTGGAATGCGCGCTTTCCTTTGGAAGAAGTAATGCCTCTATAATCATGGATGCTTGAACCTGATCTTATGCTAGCAGGAAACGTATTTTCATTCCATTTCAATGGTTAAAATCACATTCGGAAAAGATTAAGGTTTCACATTTGAATGAATGCATAATGTTCTTCCTTTTGCATTTTATGTCCATCTCTTATCCAAAGCAGAGAACGTAGCTACATATACCGAGGAACAGTAACTAATGTTATCAGTAAGGCCCACAGATTTATGACATGTCAAAATGCTTTATTTTTGTTAATTCAATCGCAAAGTTAAAATAAGCACGATTTCACCTAGTCTGATTAAAACCTTGTGTTTTTCTTTGGTCATTATATCTTTTTGAATATTTTTGTTATTTTCAGTCATTTTTCTTAATTTGGTAATGTTTTTTTTTTATTTCATTCCATTTTCACTTATTTGCTTACAGTGGTCTGAAATACAGATTTTACACACCGCTGAATTGTTGCTTAAAAATTCTTAAAATTAAATTTTTTAAAGCTTATTTGACAAAATATACCTTTATGAGGATTGGGAGCATTAGTAGTATAGGAAGTGATACCCTATGGCAACATTCAATGAAGAGGAGGCTGTTATTCGACAGTAATAATTTGATTTTGAGATAGATCTCCCGCCCAGCACCCCATGAGGAAACACAAATTTGCAGAGAGAATAAATTATAACTAATTAATATTGCCAAATATCTCATGTGTTGTAAATAGATAAAAGCATGCTTTGGCATTAATATCTAAGATTATATTATATAAGAGTTTTAGAAAGGAAAGTGGATGATCAAAAGTCTGATATTTATTGTGTAATTATGCTCAATAAGTTAAACTATGTAACAATATTGGATATAAAAAGCAAATGATGCAAAACAGTTTGTCTCTTTATGCGGTCGGCCTCAGGCGAAAGATGTAACATGAAAACAATAAAATCGTGCATCTGGCAAAGAGAGGATATAGCAACAGATCTTTTGTATGCTAGAGTAGACACTAATGCTATAAGGACAATGGGACATTCCTAAGGAGACGTTAACGCAGGTGTTTCTTTCTTAGCATGATATGGACGCATGATTGCAAGCTCATCTATGAGAATTCAGTATTTTAAAGTACCGAGTTTGAGCGCTATCAAAAGAGCTTTGACTCACAAATTAGAACCTCAGATTTCAAACGATAGGAGGGTTATGTTATGAAGCCCCGTAATAGCCATTTATTCCTAACATCAGGTGCACTTTTATGCAATTGTCTGTACATTCTTGAACTATAAGAATCTCACGCGAGTGGCTTCGCATATTCAGTTAGCGTCGGCGGCCAGAGCAGTGCACCAAGGGGCAGCCATATGATAATGGTGATAATAACAACTTCAGTGAATGTAGCAAAGAGTTGTTGTTATTATAACATTTCCTGTCCTTCTCCCCTGATCCCATGACTCCGTGAGCGCGAAACAGCAGAATCGTCTTCTGCGACGTTTAACAGATGTAACCGCGACGAAAAGAAACAGTTGCAACTTGTCTCAAATACGCTCCAGTAACATCCCGTGAAATTGAACGAGTTTTTCCCGATACAGTCAATGCGGAGTAGAACGTCGTTTTTATTTGAAAATTTTAAAATATTATGCTTTGTTGCTGTGATTCTCTGTGATTGTTTCTTTCTTTCTTTCTTTCTTTCTCTCTCTCTCTCTCTCTCTCTCTCTCTCTCTTTCTTTCTTTCTTTCTTTCTTTCTTTCTTTCTTTGTGTGTCTAAAATTACTTGTTGATTGGTTAATTAAATTCAAAATTTAATAACAAAGATTACCTTTCTAATGTGTTACATTTTGAAATATACAGTAGGATTTACATTTAAAGAAAGGTAAGATTTTGAAAATGTGTCAGAAATTTTTGTTTTTAAGTCATGTTATTGTTATACAGGTTTAGGTCATAACATTTCGGTCCCTAGTTATCAGCAATTCTTTATCGGTCCTCTGGTGTAGTAGTAACCATACTTGCTTCCTAAATCCAAGATTCCGGGTTCGATTCCGGCCAGTACCGATGAATTTTTTCGGGCGTAAAAATCCTAAGTATGGCTTCCTTCGGAAGGGAAGTAAAGCCGTAGGTTCCGTGTAGTACATTTACGGCACAATAAAGAACCTCAAGCCTGAAAGAGAGGCCTCCTCTGAGCAAAATTTGTCGGCCGTTTCACGCCCTGTATTGAATAGGACGCTGATGGCCTGAGATGTTAAAGAGCGTCCGTAAATAAAACAATTCTTTGGCTAAAAATACTAAACTATTAGAGTTTAGTTCACCCTTAATTAATATGATATCCCTTTCTATCATGGCGGGGCAATGTTATAAATGCGTCTTCACCTACAAAAGCATATTCTCTCGTTCACTAACTTTGATTACGCAGTTCATTTAGCACAGAATAGCAGACAATAAGGTACTCGCTCAAGGCTCTGATCGTTCAGCCACGTAACTCGACACTAGATGCCTAACACACTTCTTTCATCCAAAGCAGACACTTGAGGTCGCCTATGCGTTCCCAAGAACCCGTAGATCAAAGAAATGCTATTAGTACATCATATGCCCACAAGAGGCGATGAAACTGAATCGCTTAACACCTTTGCCTTTGGTCTGAAAATAATCTGGTAGAGCTTAAGACGCCGTTATATGACCGGTAGGATATTTCAGATATCCCTCAAACGGGCAGAAGGTATCTAAGAGATACTCTTTCCACTTTCTTTAGCGTACTGATGCACTAACGCGAAATGACTCCAACCAACAGCAGCTTCTTAAATCTATTGTAGTGTTTCCTCGCACATTATGGATCAATTGCTGTTCTTTTTGTTTCATTATCAAGGGAATATCAAGGGAAAGTACGCCCCTCAATGTTATCTTATAGGCGTCACAGGAAATTCAATCTAAATGACTCAAAGAACTTAAAACTGGGAAGTGTGTCATTTCACTTTGCTGCAAATTTCTGTTATTAATTATATTACAGAGATTCACTGCAAATTCCAAGCATACGTCTTTGCATACTTCCCTGCTGTACACTTCACATTTCTCGAAGTAATAATCTGGACATTTCTTCTTATATAACAAATTTTACAACTTTTGCGCTATTTTCTGTGGAAGAACTAGGAGAAACTCACTTAGAAAGTTTAGAATACCTGATGATGTTTATTGTTTTACTCATATATTGAGCAATATAACTTTTTTCTTATCTTAGAATGACAGTAATAATAATTTAACCCCTGTAATATAAATACCTCTTATCACTTCAATATATGTACTGTACTATATACAGATGACGCCAAATAATGTATACACGCTTTCACAGTAGATATCTATTTAATATATTTCAAGGATGGACTGAAAAACAACAGTAATATATAGTATGATGTTCTGTAAATAGATGTGACTCACATACATTATGATAGCGTTGCTACGTGACAGTTAAATCAACAATGAACAAATGAAGCCAAGATTATCGTTTGAACTACGGAAAGTTATTTTTAAGTGATATTGGAAAACCGAGAATGTTGTTGAAGTTCAAAGGCAATGCAGACGTGTGTACAGAACAGAAACGCCAACGCGAGTAACAATTGCACACATGACACATTTGCGACTCATGCTACCGTATGAGATGTTCGCAAGGGCATCTGGGAGACCTCTCACAGCAACAAGCCCCGCGCACTGGATCCAAGGCACTATCCTAGGCAGTATCCAAGTCACTGGATAGAACGAAGAGGTCCCATTGAGTTTACACCGTGTTCTCCGAAACTTGCTCCGTTGGACTTCTACCTATGGGGAACTCTTAAGGATGTTGTATACCGTAGATAACCAGCTGCACTGACAGCAATTCGGGAAGAAATTGATACGGGATGTGCTGCAATCGCTGAGGACACTTTCGCAAGCGTTTCTCAATCAAGTAGTTCAACGTACTCAGAGGTGTATCGACGTCGATTGTGAGCATTTTGAGTCAACTGTTGTAACTGTAAAAGTCTAAGAGGATTAGTGCTCATCATTTTCTGTTTGTGTGAATTCAGTTTTGTTGTGTTAACACAGTTTTTTCTTTGCTTTAAGTGTATGTACATGATTTTTTTTTTTTTTGGTACCCTCTGTATATTTAGAAATAAAAAATCAAGGAATGACCACTTCCTCGGTCTAGTGGTTAGCATTGCTGACTGCTGGTCATGAGGTCCCGGGTTTGACCCCAGGTATCTGTTAAAAACTTTTTAATTTAGGGAGATTTAGAACAATGTGTAAGAACAATTGTGGATAGAGGTGACATCCTTTGACCATGAAATCCGTGTACTGGCAACCTGCTGTCGGTGTGATCACATGGTCTTCGGCAATACTGCACTCTACCAGCATTGCTGCAAGACGGAGATGGAGGAAGCAGAGTTCGCTGAGGTAGATTAAAGCTCATGATGGCTAGCTACTCTTAGAAGAAGAAAATAATGTATGACATTATATAAAATCACTAAAATAGTAAATAATATTTCATGCAGAAATATTTTCAGACAGAACAGAACCATAAATTGTGGCGATATCTCTCAGATATATTCTGTCCTAAAATGGTAAGAGGGTCAAATTCTTATTTACGAAATAGGCAAAATGTTACAGTTAATGTTAAAAATATATTTAATTTCTTTTATTAATTGCGTCCTCCATCTTAAATACAAGCAAACATTCTTCTTTGGTATGTCTGGTACTACCCTCCGTGCTGTCATTTGAATATGTGCTGATAATTCTTCTGCAGACATTTAATGTTCCGATTGTTCCAATCATGTTAAGATGGGTTCTATTCCTTTTCATAAGTAAGGAAACTAATATATATATTACTTGCTGATAAATAGGTAATATACACCCTACTATAGAGCAATATTTTTTTATTTTTTAAACGTTTCGTTCATATAAACGTGACAAATATCTACTCATATAAAAGAATACCATCAATCAGAAACAGAGTTAAAGTTCTTCTTCTTTTTTTTTTTGAATGATTTACTTATGGATGCTCTTTAACAGCTCAGGTCATCAGCGTCCCATTCAACTCAGGGCGTGAAACGGCCAATAAATTTTACTCAGAGGCCTCTCTTTCAGGCTTGAGGTTCTTTTTCGTGCCGTAATGTACGACACGGGACCCACGGCTTTACTTCCCTTCCGAAGGAAGCCTTACTTGGGATTTTTACGCCCTGAAAAAAATCCATCGGTCCTGGCCGGGTTCGAACCCGCGATCTTGGGTTTAGGAGGCAAGTATGGTAAGGTATTTTGCTGGCGTTTTGCATAAATTGTCATAGATACGCACCGTAATTTTTAAGCACTAACGTCATTATGAAACTATGTTGGTACTGGATTGTACAGAAAGGTAGGAGGTACACTACACATCACCAGCTACAATTCAACCTTAATCCTTAAGCCTATCACTCATCAGTTCCTGTTTATCTGCCGGGCCGTGACTGATACCTTATGTTCTTGCTTTGTTTCTATTATCTGTTACTGGACTTTCAGAATATGACCCCACCGCTTCACGGAAATGGCTTCTCGGGCAGGTTCGGCTCCCCTTCCCACTCTGCCTTCCCGTCTGCCTGTCCTTGAACTTCGAGCAGTCACCAGTCTACATTTTTCAGGAAGACTTCAGAGCAACGTATTTTTGTCTGTAAATGTTATAAACAGGAATCTGCTTGTCCCGTTCCTATGGAATATATAACAGGAATCTGCTTGTCCCGTTCCTATGGAATATATACGGAAGATCCCTGAGAAATTTACTGATGCCAAAACTGTAATTACAATCTTGTGAATAAATTTTATAATAATGGTTTAGTGCAAAACAAAATACACACGCAAAGGGGTACAGTTTAGACAGAAGACAAATTAGACGAAATTGGCGCAAATTTTAAACATTCGCCAACAAAATCACTACCCAAATAGCACAAATTGGAATTTAGGTGTCTTCAGCACAATTAGCGGCAAAATTGTTAAAAATGAAACTTTACATGTGTACACATGTTTGTTGCCTACATACAAGGTTATCCCGTAGTAGGTGTGTGTTATAGTGATTGGTTTCTTTCATCCGTGACTTCAGTTAATCGATTCAAAGCTTGGGTTTTCTCAGACAAGGCTGGTTTCACCAAAGTGGTTGTGTGAACGCTCACAACACTCGCTGTTGGTGTTCTGAAAATCCAAATTGTATGCAAGGAACCCCTCTTTATAATAGGAAAATTGGAATTTACTGTGCGATTAGCGCAAGACATAAGGCATGTCCAGCTGCCGAGATGCAAAACCCATGCGAGTGGTAAGGACATATTCTGGAAGGCTTGTAGTGTACCTAACATAGTATTAGTTTCTTAAGAATTACAAAGCCTAATCACGAGATTTCTCACAGAAAACACGAAACATGCAGCACAAAAAAAAAAAAACACGGCATAAACAAGGAAACACAAAGATTACTGATGACACCGGCCGCGGAAACCTGAAATGTGTTAGCCAAGATTTGGAATCAAAGTTAGATAGGAGGGCACGGCCGGAGTAAGGACCATGGGTCTTCGCTTTAGCTTGTCCTAGAATGAGATGCTCTGTTTGATTCCAAACGTTACCCTTACACATGGGCTGTGCGAAAAAAACGCAATCAATTTAAATTAACCCTAATAGCGTAATTTACTATAAAGTCTAAGGTTTCTAATTGCATTTTAGGAATAAGTTCACTTTAAAGAGATAACTTCCGAAGGTTCCGTGGTATAAAGAAGATTTGCAGATGTGGCAGCAGTTTCAGATGAACATTAGCACACAAGCCGAAGATTCTTGGTTCGAGTATTGGTTGTGATCTCGAATTTTTCCTATCTGACTCTCATTTCGAACTGACTGTAATGTATTTATTTGAAAGTTCAGATATTGTATGCATTTTTAAACCAGGACTCCAATGTGTATTTCATTACTGCGAAAATTCTAGTTGTCTCAGAAGGGAAAGTCAGCTATGATTGCATGTGAAAAGCAATTTGTATTTACATTTAACTTAAAAAATAATTAAAACTAATGATGTATAAATATTTGCAAATATTTGTCTTCAAAGACTAAGGAAAAATAGTAGATTGATAAACGAAGCAGAGTTCAATTTACAAGTAATTTAGCGCTGGATAAGCAATAAGTACGTAAAGATGAAAGCAGAAAGGTAGATAAACTTAAAAAAAAAATGTAGTACACCGACTTTGAAGCAAAGATTAAGCGCTTCCTCCCTCATCAAAAATACTGTTGTTGTGCGTAGGCCCTAACAAGATTGTACAAACACAAGTCAAGGAAGTCTTTTAAAGGATCAAAAAGAAAAAGAAAGGGAAAAAATAAAACGAAACAATAACAATTCTTGTGCCATTATATGACAATTTTCTATGAAGTTTCAACTAATTTGCAGGAGATATCAATATCGCATCCGGTTTCTCAAGGACAAAGAAACCTCAGCTAAGCAACAAAAAACCCCTTTTAAACTATGTATATGAGTAGCCAAGTAACTGATCTGAAGTATCTGGTAGGTTGGGCTAATAGTTTATTGTGTACTTCCGCAGCTGAGCGCAGCGCCTTGGGCCAACGTCACGGCTATAATAACAACACATTGTTTCAGCGCTCATGGCTTCAAGTAGACAGTCAGTCGCAGTTTGCTGTTACGAGAGCAGCATTAAGATGACGTCTTGAAATATTCTCGGCCTAACAGTGGAGGATTACGTTTTTAATTTGAACATCATCTCCCTTAAAATCAATACATTGCAAATATTTTGTCTCTGAAATAGTTTTCCGGAACATGTAATAAATACTGCTGTAGAGTTGCGGTGACCTTTTCTATTCATGAAAAACGCAGACCAGCGACGGAGCAAAATCTGGGGATTTCCAACAATTCATATACTTCATTTCTCTCAATTTTCCCCTGTGTAAATAATTTTTGTAACCAAGTGCATTGTCTTGATGATTTTTTCTTCTCCAGCTATCCAAGTAGTTTCACGCCAATTATTTCATCTAGTTGGTCTAAAATATTCGAATAGTACTCTCCGATTCCGGTTTTATAAATTCCCTTAGCGTCCCAGAACACTGATACCATAACCATTCTTGCAGCTTAACCGACTTCGTTTCCTTGGCACTGAACAATTGACTTCTGTCTACTGTTTAGGTTTTGTTGTGTAATGGTGGATCCACATATCGTCCACCGTTATCATTCCCACAATATTAGCTCTGTTCCTGTTTAAACGTACAGCACCCATCTTGCGCAACAAAGTTTCATATGCAGTTTTGCATGTAAAACATAACCTACATTTCCTTTGAAATATCTGTAGCCTCAGCAATTTCACAAGATTTAACTTGCCAGTGATCATGAGGATCGGTTTTCTGAAAGGTATTTTAATAGGGGGAGGGGTACAGCAAAATGCGCAATTATTAGGAAATTTGGTGCTTATAGCGAGATTATAGAATGCAGGATCCGAGCAGTTAAGTACTGACTACGAATTGTTCACGGAAATCAGACACTAATTAGGGCAAACTTCTACATTGAGCAGCTGAGAATGAGAGGAAATAAGACATGGGTTTCAGAATTAAGAGCGGGTCTGGAAAATATAGGAATGAATAACATTTGGATCGCTGAGCGGATAAACACGAGGAGGGAGGGGTTGGAGTAAATTTAAGAAACGCTTGAGGAACAGGCATCTGATTCTTTCAGAATGTGGAGATACAATCAGAGCTGCAAATCGGATGGGACATGGAGCGTTACATCCAAACAGGAGCCAAACTCAGCAATCTGGAGCTCACTTGACATAGTTTAGGTCCGTGGCGGATGATTAAAGTAGCAGACAAAGAGAATCTTGGGAACATATTCTGGCGTACTGCAAGGGGATGGAAGAATGAAGAAAGAGATATCCACCGGCCGCGTTTGTTAACAGAGGAAGAGAGCAGTGGCAGTGTTCTACTTTGCTGGTAAATAGGAAGGAAGAGGAGGGAATAGGTAACTTTTTTAACAAAGAGAGACAGCCCAGATCGGAAGAGGCAGACTTAAGGTAACATGAGGTAGGGGAACATGAGACAATCTGTTTTGGAATTATTTATTTACACATATATATTTGTATGTATGTTGTATGAAGAAGTGTAAGTTATTTATTTTTTAATTATTTTCTTTTCTGTTTACTTTATTTATGTAGTTTAAAATGTTTCTATTATATATTCTTTCTTTTTCTATTTACTTATTTATTAATTTCCGTATTATACATTATTTACCTCTTGGCTTGTAAAAGTTCATGTATTTCGTAGTGCACTGCGAATGCACCTGCGACCCCAGGACCCGTGCAAGGTGGACGAGCTAGTTTTGTAACACACCTAATACTACTACTACATCTGTTCCTTGAATTCTGCTGTTGTTGCAGTTTTGTTCATCCTTTGTGTGGGTCATCTTCAATGCCATGTTTAAATTCATCAGTCCTTTTTTACTGTTTCGAAATAATGGAGACCTTTCCTCATAAGTTTGGCATATATTGTCTTAGGTGTTAACCCATCTTTTACAATGAATTTTATCACTGCAAGATAACCCATCTGCTTTAGAAACCTGTATCAGATTAGCCGTTTGAGAGAATAGCTTGATATTCAGAAACGAATGCCTCAGACATATGTTACCAACGTAAAAAAACAATTATCTTGTCAATTGCATTGCCACCTATTGTCGAGGCTCTCGTATTTCTATCTTTGTGTTATTACTCAGTATGCAGTTAAGAGATTAATATAACTTAAGCAATTGTGTTATCTCAACCGTTACACCACATTGTTAATTACAGTGTAATAGTTGGGAACATTTTACTGCAATTTACTGTATTAAAATTCTACCAGTAGAAAAGTTTAGAAGAATAACAGCCATCCATATTGTAGAGAAACGTAAAAGAATTTTAAACCAGGACAGAAATTGAAGGACTGGCGGGAGCAGGGTTCAAGTGAAAGCATATTTCATTGAAAGATGTTATAATTGTGACTGAAGAAGGACATTGCTTCAAATAACGCAGATTATTACTCATAATGAAAGCAAGCCGATATGTGTGCATGTTATTCCTGATCAAAGTTGTACGAATACAAATGTACGGGGAACTTGTCCATAGATGGAACAGTCGCTCCGATTGGTGCGTCCTGGGACCCGAGCAACTTGTGTTTAGTTGCAGATGCAGGTCAAAAATAACTGCATTTGTCAGTCCTTCACAGCTGTATTCAGAATTATTATATATGTTAATTTTCACAGTCTGGAATAAGAACATTTCCCTTACCAGTCGTTCAATTTTAGCACAAAAAGATGTCATTTGGTTAAAAAGTTAACATATCAAGAAGTCTTACTAGTCACAGTTTTGAAAACGCTTAAGATAACTAAATAATGTTAAAATTGAAAGGAGCAAAATTCGGTAATTACAATTAAGAAATTTATTTTCAATGTTTGTTTATTTTAGCGCGCATGCGCAATGAATCACAAGATAAAGTACATCTTCCTTACATACACTTTTCAGCATGAAAAGTTATCTTTAAAATATGGTATGGTAACAAACCAACTGAAATTAAGAGTAACAAAACCATTTCTATTTAATTTTAAATTTGCATCATAAGATATTTAGGAAGACATTGTTTAGATCCGCAAGGTCATAAAGGTGCAGATATTTTGAATGTTGTTCTATAATCAACTTATAATACTTTTTGACCATACTGTAAATTTGAAAATGTATCAGATAGACGTATTTCACTCTAGACTATCCATGGATTTTTAAGATATTTGCTTTAATAATAATAATAATAATAATAATAATAATAATAATAATAATAATGAGGGGGCGGATGAAGATGAATGATTGTTAGGTTTTAATTATTTAGACTATTCGCAGTATTATATTGGATTACAGACGTTCTCCACCTCTTCTCCCGCCGTTGTCTGGATGAGTCGCTATGCCACAGCTAGATTCGGTCGAGCGCTGGAATTTTGTGAACTTTTCAGGTCAAGGGGAAAAGGACCGGGAATCAGGCAATAGATGAACACAAGTGTTGGAATTGGAGATAACACAATTTATTCACTTGTGTTTACTGTTCTTTGCTAAGGGTCGTCTTTGAATTATGACAATGTTAAGTGACTCTTAGATCACTCTTGCACTATTTAAACTGAACTACAAACCAGCTGATTCATTGAGTTGAAATGTTGATAACTGACTACTTATCTAATTACACCTATTATAACTGAACCAAGTGTCTATAACTCTCCCCGGCTATAACTCTCCTGTAACTAAATACTGTTTACCGATCATTGTCCATATCTCACTGCCCGCTGTTTCCTATTTGTGTGTATGCCTTTGGGCTCCGACTATTTACTGTGTCTTCTGATCCCGGGGCCTCGAAATCACAACCTTTTATAAATTATACTTTCATCCAGTCCAGATGCCGTCTTCTGCCTTTCAAAATATCACTATTGAATAATTTCGACAGTTCACTTCTTCTACAAGGCTTATCTATTGGCTGTGGCGTGTTTTCCTAAGTTCTCCCATATGATGTTCCCTTTGGCCTTTATTCGATCTGTTTCTACCCTTGGTTCAGTTACGTCGGGGTCTATAAAGTCCTATTGCAACAACAAGTGTTATTGTCCGATCCGTCCTAGATTATAACAAAGCTACACTTTCTGCCTATTCACGTAATAGAGGGATTTCTGACCTGTTTTGTTTCCTAACAAATTACAAAATCCTTAATCATGACCCTTCATACTCAACGCCTCTTTCAGAAACATATGCAAAAGATGTACAGGGCCATCTGGCTCTTTTATCCAGCGCAAAACACAAAGGTTTATTTCTAATGGCTTTGTCAACAAGCTTTTCTGCTACTAATGAAATGTGCTAAATGACTTAATTATTAATACGACTACATATAAATGGTATAAAGTGATTGTAATAATATTTATAATATATATATAATTGATTATACTAATATCAGTAATATAAGGATGGCGGCTGAAACCATTTATTTCTGTCTCAAGTTACGAATGGCTGACCATATTAAGGCTATAACTGGAACTTTTCTAGCAAATGGGACAATAATAATACTGTTAGAAAATCTTCTCAACTATAGAATAATAACATCTGCTATATATATTATGATTTTCCCTGTCCAAGGAAACGTGTATTTCATTTACAGGTGTGTAAACTATTAATTTGAGTATGAAAACTTATATTTTTATGACGAAGGTAATGTGAAAAACAAGTATTAGTTCTGGGTGTCTGGGTTTTCATAAAGGAAAACAGCAGCATATTTTGTACTTGAGGATATTCATAATTTTACTAGATATAATAATTTAAATAACAGACTTAAGTACGAAATTATTCAACTGTGTTAGTATTCCTTCATTTAACAGCCCCCTTCTTTATGTTCATAATGTTCTGTAAGCAATTTAAAAATATTAATGCAAACACTGTTAACTAATATCCTATATTATATGTTAATTAACTAATATCCTATATTATATATTAAATAAGTCTAAAAAGCTGATTGGAAGAGAGTGGTTTTTAAATTTGTAGTTTTTAATTCTAATTGCTTGCCATGATTTACAACATGCAACTTAGGAATGATTATTAAATAATCAATTACATACATTCTCACAGGTATATGGTTTTTCACCGCCTTAATGCTAGCACTACAGCCATAATAAAAATTTACATTTGCTTCCCTCTTTCAGTTTTTAGCTGTACTGGGTAAAGTTCTAGAAGGCTGTTTTCTCTCATCGCAACCTCACGCTACACAGGCATTAATTTTCATTTGGATCAGCCATACGGAACGCCTCACTTTAACCTGAGAGATATAAAATGGTAAAGTAAAATTTTCGTGCATCTAATCTCGGTCTATTTCTCCAGATGTGACAAATTTTGAAGATAATTTTAAAGTGTAATCTTCTACCTTCACCCCTCCTTCTTCGTAACATAAGCGTGAGCAAGGCTCTTAAGACTGAGAAGAGGCTTCAAGGAAACGCAATTTGCTTTTAACTGGATGCGGTACGTACCCAAAGATTAATTTCAGCATGTTCCTTCTGCTCCAAAGGTAGAGAGGTAGCTTACACAACAGAACATCCTCCGAGAAATCTCCTGCAATTTAACAACGGATCCAAATTCCACGACGCAATGACAGCAGTAGAATTCTTCACGGAAGCGAAAGGATTTCATTATTAAAGAACTCTTGACGAAATGGAAGTGTAGAAGAAAAGGAATCGGCGAGGAATGTATATCAAAGTTTCATGAAATGTGAGGCAGAAATATTTAATATGCATAGTTGTAGTCACTTGTCCAACTTATAAATGGGGTCAGGATTAGAACTTCCTAGTGATCGTTTCGGGGAACAAAAAGCTGAACAAATTTAATAAAAGTGGCTCAAGTTTTTTAAACTATCGTTTTGGCAGCCTCACAGTTTAAATGACGCAGTTGCTCGGTTCAATACGTAACAATAAAAATGGCTTTTCTTATTAATTCTATGAAATGATAATGCGCTTACAAATATTATAAGCAAGCCAAGTGCATACTACTGGGTGAGTATTACAAGCATGGATCACTCGCGCGGCGTTTACCAAGAACAGCTGCATGTTCGCTGTATGTATATCAAGGAAAATAATGTCAATTACTGCTGTAAGGTGAAAGGTTAATGAATTGCATTTATTACAAATTTACGCCCTACTCGGGACCCAAAGTTCACGGGTTAAAATTAGGGCAGAGGGCCTTTAAGCAGTAAGTCTCATGTCGCATGTTTATGGCACGTTAAAAATTCCATACGTAGAAAAAGTATCTAGCTATTCTACCTCCAAGTAATATATTAACATCAAACTGCATACTCATCTGACACCTGTAGGAGCTAAGTTAGACTAAATTCGAATGGTTCAAAACCTGCCTTGGCTTAATTTTTATACGATTATTGCGCATTTATCTACGATTTCTGTGGCAAGAGTCGGATTATCAAGTTTGAAGGTCATCTTTAACTTTTGATCTTCTCTTCAAATGTCAGGGCTACACCAAACATATCACAAACACAGAAAGACGTAGAAATATACAATGAGATTAACTGAGTAATGGGCCGCCTGATTGAGGCTACTTATCGGAGAAGTGCGGTCTCCGCGCGTAAAGTTAATATCTGATTTATCGTAATCTTAATTTACAATATATGAGCATAGCTGAACAAAAGGCACTGAAACTAGAAACTGCATTTTATAACATTTATTGCAATGAGCTCTGTATAATGCTCCAGAGTTACCAAATTTGGTTAAATACGGAATGTGAATTATGAATCTATTTAAGCTTATTCAAATAAATATTGTATTACATATATTTAAAAATATTCACATTTTAACGGCGGTTTCAAAATCAGGTCATAGCGCAATTAGCGGTTTTACATTATAACTAATAAAGTGATATTTAATATTTGTTTGCTTAAGAAACCATGTTGGCAATCTTGAAACCATGTTAGGCACGAAGAAAATCATCCCATCATTGTGCATGCCAGTTCAAACTATAGCTTCTTTCAGAGCGAGAAACCCGGCCAGATTCATGAATACAAACAGTAAAATAATAGATGCTCCGTAGATAGACTAGAAATAGAGAAGAAATGTGAATAAAGTTCGAAAGCGAGTGACTATTTTACGTGAAGTGTACGGTAAGAACAGAGTTATTTTTCTGTATACAAAATATCAATTCCCCAAAACTTATAATAAAATGTTAATTGAAGAAGGTGTGTGATGCATTTTGAGCACATATTCTTAGATCAGTAGCAGGGAAATTTTCATAAAATTTCTACATTTTCTTTTCTGAGTATTACTTAAGATCATGGCCCCTTTAAATAAGATTTTGTCTTACGAATGGAAGAAATCACTCGCAGTTGCCACGACAGGGCCACGGAATAGAGGTAGTAGTCAAATCAGTTGATTATGGCGCACGGTGATCTAACTTGATATCAGAGTAATTGGGTAATGGATAATTCCTAATGCTGCGACCGATTTGTGAATTGGTGCACTATCTTAATGAACTCGTTTTGTGATTGTTGAAACAAGGAAACATAGTTTTCTTGCGGGATCATCTTAGGAGGAAAATAAGATACCCCGAGAATCCAAAACTACTTGACTATAACATTTCAATGCACTTTGAAACGAAATCCTGTCAAACTCATTAAGAGCAAGTTTCCCATACGAATTTTTCTCACCTGGTGAGCTAGTTACTCTAATTTAGTACTACATACAAACATTCAACTAAACGCCATAACTACGAGACGTTCATAATATGTCTGGAGCGATAGCACGGGGTTTAATGTCTCGGTCAAGGCCGGCTCACCTCTCCATTCACGGTCCTCCGCCTGCTTTCCCTTGAACTTCCGAGCAGTCACCAGTTGGCGAAAATGGCAAGACAGCTGACCTTAGAGTAACGCATTTTTCTGTTTAATGTTATTTATAAATATGAATCATCTCTCGTGAGGAATTTATTCAGAAGAAGGAGAATATTTTGATACTTCAGTCCTGCTCGACAGTTTGTGCCTACACCCTCAGTGGAGGCACCTATGGGAGGAAGGAATCAGGTGAGGGAGACACCGGACGACCGGTGCAGAGAAACACGGATGTAGATATTGTTGCTTGAAAGAACACATTATGCTGGCGCAGCCTTCCTGCAAGAAGTTCGAGCTCCTGAGAAGCGCGAGCCTCAGTCATGCGCACCCTCCCACCTCACCCTGCCACTTTCGATCCTTTAATTCAACCAAAGAAATGAAGCGATAGCGGAAAATTCTTGGAAAGGAAAGATCCATCCCACTATTTGCCTAAGCGACTAGGATAAAGCAGGGGAACACTCAAGGTCAGGATGGTTGACTCCAAGGGATTTGAACTAGGGTCCTCCCGAATGGACTCCCAAGCGGTAAATGGAACCATACATTACAATATTTTATAGTAAATTATAAGCGTTTTTCTCCCAATTTTTCTAGCAAGCGACTATACCGTCTGTCAATAAGAAATATTTTATTTGATTACCGCTTGACCCGTCATCCCTGACCATGAAAAAGCAAACTGTTTCAAAATGCTTAAAAAGGAGAATTTAATTTTGGAAAACTACGTTCATATGCACTTATCTATTTTCATCTAATCTAATTCTTCATTTCCAATTTATGTCCTACACATAGCTAGTGTGAAAGAATAATTTCCACATGTAAAGATGATATTTCTCTTAAAAATGTTTTACTGAAAAACTAAATGTAGTAGGATACTTCATTATTTCAGATGGTGTGCATTTGGCAAGCTGCGGTGAAACAGAGCCTTTAAATTTTAAAACGCTTTACGCCTAACGTGTTCAATACTTTATATAAGAAGCATTTGCATGCGCATGGCGTCAAATGTTCGTTATGTTGCGTCAGTGGAACAGAAATTACAAAGTGATTATAGTCTCATTAGGAAGGGAGTTTGTTAAAGTTTTCCACTAGCCAGTTGAGATGTAAACGAACAGTGTTCAGAAGTTTGCCATCAGCTCGTCAAAATAGTTTGTAACAATTGTGTAACTGGAGCCTAGCGCTTGAGAAAGTTGGGTCCTTTACAGAATGGCCAAACGTTCCCTTTGTTCGATAAATTTGGAAAGCTGAACGTTGTGGAACCAAGTAGATTCATAATATCACAGCATTACGACGAATTCACATAATCAGCAGAAAGACGTGTGTACATAAGCTTTCTAAATATATAGAAATTAATGACGACGGGAGATGTTCATTGAAGATAAATATCTGGTTTAATTAGCACTTCTGACAGGGAAATGAGAGGGAATTACTTGCAATAATTCCTTGGAAACTATACATTTTCTGCCTTGCTTTTTGTTTTTCGCCAGATGGTTATAGTGTAATTTAAATGTAAAAAAGTTTAAAGAATTACACCCATGTGTCGCACCTTCCGACTTCATCGCTTTTACTGGGCAGTAATTCAAAATTAGCTGCTTGTTTTACGGTAGGGAATTTAGTCTGTTGATTGTCTGCAACAGAATAAAGTATTGCTTCAGCAATCTTTGTTCTAGTGAGTTCATATGTATGTGTATGTAAGTATAGTGAAATCAACATTTTATTTTCTAGCGTTGTTTTGGTGCAGTTGATATTTTCTGCCCTTTTCAGAAACACTAAAGTAATGTGTCATTGTGGCGTGTGAAGTTCATGTTTGCATAGATTGCTGGTACCTTTCAACGTTAAAACTGGATAATAATGCATGGAATAAAAGACATCTCTACAAATTGATTTGCGCGATTAATGGAATAAGGAAAGAAAAACAATTGAATTCGGTCTGCAGCATAACTATGTTTTTATTAATGATTGTACTAATTTAGAAGAACTACGTTACCTACATAATTATATTCTCGGTGGCTAGTCAGTGCTTTCAAGATAAACTGTAAATAAAGAATGAAAATCGTGTCTGATATTGCAGTGTTTCATCCATTTGCATGGAACACATTTGAAGTGTGCTGCAGAAGAAATTAAAAGCATATCACTCACGAATTGCGGGTGTTGTTGCCAAGCTTGCATGTGAAATGTTCATCTCTTGACACCACTTTGAGTGAGATTTAAACAGGCTCCAGAATCAAGTGCTCTGATTCATTTCATCCAAGTAAATTGATATATAGCACTTTTCTCTTATTTGCTGAAGGGTACACTGGGCTTGAGAGCAATTTTGTTTATGAAGGGACCTGCCTCATTCAGCAAATTTTCAATTGCTTGGGGAATAAAATAACAACATTCAAGAAGATACGCTGAAACACAGTTGCTCCATTCTAGGTGCATATCAATGCAAATTGAGTGTTAAATTATAATGACATCTTATGACATACTGAAACATTAAGGATGCTCTTTTAGCAAGATATGTAATAGACTTGCAGAATTCCCAAACCACTCTGCAA
Source organism: Metallyticus violacea (assembly GCA_030762175.1). Lineage (NCBI taxonomy): Eukaryota > Metazoa > Arthropoda > Insecta > Mantodea > Metallyticidae > Metallyticus > Metallyticus violacea. Next base: position 357,351,972 of record CM060846.1, on the reverse strand, counting down.
ACTTAGAAAGTGCAAGAGAGAGAGAGAGAGAGAGAGAGAGAGAGAGAGAGAAATAACATGAACCCTTAATCTAATATGTTTACAACTGCAAAGATGCAACAGAACATGGAATGTAAATTTTTGTGGTTTTGTAATAGCAGACTTTTTTTTCAAGTGGAGTGTGCAGTGACTAGTAACAGAAATAATTCAAGCAGTGCTCAACAATTACCACCATAGGGAATAAGTGTTAACTTTAACAAAGTCTGCCATTAGAATACAAGCTGCGACTGCCAAAGGATGCTACAAATGGGAGGGAATGTGGTACCACACATGGAACTGCTGAATTTTAGTTATGACAAAAATCAAAAACATAATTATCGTTTGTTAAAATTTTCAAAATTGCTTTTCTTTTAGCAGGATTCTGTTACCATAAACATTATTTCACATTATAGAATATTTAGCAGGATAAAATATTTCTTTTTGTAAAATGAGAAAATGCACAAAAATATTTCATGTTCACATAAAAATGTTTTCCCTACAAGTTAGAAAGTGAGAACTTGTATGTCAACAACTTTTTAATAGTGTTTAACGTCCGTTTTTACTACTGAGGCATCATAGGCGATAGACACTGATGAGACGAAATGTGCTTCGCGGCCTGTTCTGAATCATGTTGCACTGTGCGTGCACTACCATTTTAGTTTATTTTCTGACTCGGAAGAGAAATATAATGCTTATTCTGTAATATTATTAATGTAAACCATCTAATTATGTAAATTTAAATTAAATTGCAAATTACTATTAGAATCTGTTTTATTGAACATAATAAGTTCAGGCGAATACTTTGCATTAATGTGAAATAACAAACACAAGGCATTGAATGATATTTTACTCTTTGTTGATATTCTTACATACAATAGATAGGAAAAAAGAGGGTTAGTTCTGGAGCTATACGTACATCGATTGTAAAATGCAGGTTTGCCTTGTTACCAAACCGCAGGACTCACTCGATAAATACATAGAATATCATCTCCTTAGCTGATGGCCCCCTTCCATCCAGTATGTTTTTATCGGTACTGTTCCTTCTACGTAATAGTGAAATTTTTGCTCACTGCACAGTAAAACATCGGCCAAGGTCAAATCTGTTATGTCATCGAAAGCCTTCCTGTGAGTACATGAAGACAGAATGACTCATAATTGCTAGGGAGATACTTAAAGAAGTACCTCATCTCTTACACCTTCTATCATTTGATTTCTTTTTTTCGTGTGTAAATATTAAGTGTTTAATTTTTGTAGTATCTATGTAATGCATTCCAAACTGAAAATAAAAATAAAAACATGCATTTTTCCAAAACTGGAGCGTATTCCAAAACTATACTCAGAACCAGTTATTTAAATCAAAACAACAGAAAAGGTAACGCAAATTCATGTTTAAAAATAAAATTCTTCACAGTATCTTGATTTGACATACTTTCAGAAGATAACATTTCGAAAACCCTGCTAGCAAGAAAGAAAAACATTGAAGCTTTTACATTGTCAATTGTTCGGAACGAGAATTAAACTTACCAAAGGTAAACGGTTCATCATGTGAACCACAGTTGTGAAGCAAAAGTGGTGTTAATTAGTATTGCCATTCCTATTTGACACGTTATATTAGTCATGTAAACTGTTCATTAATATTGAGAAAGCAGTTCATAACCAGTGAATGGAAAACACACAGATTAGCAGTTGCGTTAATTAACGCCAGTTTACAGTAACGCGCTACGGAATGATTTGTTTGTATTTCTTGCGGTTGCAGCTGTCTGTCATATTCCCTGCAGTTGACGCACAAGCGTATTTTTGTTATTTAATTCTTGAAGCACCATTTAATGTTCCTAACATTATATGAAAGCATGAATTATTTCTTTAAAAAAGAATTGTATAACATTTTTGCAGTTTAATCTATTGAATTCAATAACAAATCATTAAAATTAAGAACATATTTTATTTTTAACTACAGTTACTAAATGTTTCTATTTAATTTCATTTCATTTCATAACTTGCCAATCTGAATAACTACATATTTAAAATTAATTTTATTCAAACAAAAGCACATTAATTTAGGTTTATAATTAATGTCCTCCATTTTCAGATTTCAAATTTCATTTCTTTCTTATGACACTTAAATTTTATAGAGGATTCAAACGTACTCTATTTTTGTTTTGTTTGAATTTGACAGAATAAAACAATAAAACAACTTAATGTTTAATTTAAAGGTTGTGGTTATTAATACATTATTTCAAAATGGTGTATACATACTAGAAAGAACAGAATGTAAGCGGGTTGATCAGGAGTTTCAAAATAAGCTGTATTACTATCTAACCAATAATGGAACACATTTTGAGTGTTTAGTATAATTTAATGTAACCTTATTCAATTCATTTTGCTTTCATCCTACAACTGACTGACTTACTTTTTATTTCGTCCAAACTCATACAGAAAAAATCATGTTGGCAGGCAACAATAAAAAATGTGATTATTGAATCCTTGCGTTTCAAATATTATAAGGCACGAGTATCATTTGGTATGTCACAGTGGTGATGGTGGGCAGTGAGGGGAATGAAATCTAAAATGTATTCAACATTGGTTTTAAATTTCCCTTTCATCATATGTGCGTGTGTGTGTTTCAATTAAATTTATTTTAAAAAGTATAATAATATTAAAAAACTTTAGAAATGAAAGTGTATAATATTTTTGTGCAGTGGACACTCCATTGCAAGTACCATGTGTATTTCTTCAGGACGTTCCAGCTGAACTTTATTTAAAAAATATGTGCTTAGTTTATCTATAATGTACAGCTGATTAGATATTCCGTCTTAGGTACTATAAATGCAAAATACAACGTTTCAAGTTCTGCTTAAGGCGAAAAGCAATTTCGAGGTTTTATTTTCTTATTTATTTATTATTTTTTTCCTGGAGGGATGTCACTGCTGTCGGCACCAGTATGAGATATATATCATTTACAAAAATTAATTAGTGTTTCAACATTTGAAATAGTTCACTGATGGTATCTCTTACGGAGGCTAAGTGCATTAAATTCAGTCATGGATACTAATTAAATTTCATAATGCATCAAGGCCATGTCTGTTTTCTTTATAAAGCTGGATATATTTTTGTCGGTGTTTAGGAATAAGATTTTAGCATTGCTTAGAAGCACAATGTCAATAAAAGCAGAATATATTTAAGCTCTGGAGCAGATATGATGAAAAATAGCTCCCTCTCCTGCTTGGCAGTGTACGTGTTGTCACTGTGCAAGTTTGCCGTGTTCGTATGCAAAATAGCGCTCAACGCGAATTCAGAATTCCTGGAATGGCGGCTTCTTTTAATAACCTTCATTAAAATGTTTAATTAAATCACACGTTGCGATTGCATGGGAACACAGAACGACACAACAATAGAAAGGACATGTATGTTTCCTAAACCGCACTGTTAAACTGTTTTACGAAAACTTGTGCCTAGTAACAGTTTCTGTCTCATAATTGTTAGCATTCACCCTTAACTACGTGAGCACCATATTTTAATACTCTGTGTATGCGTGTTGCCAGGCCAATTTAATGTAGATAGAAAACTACAGGGAGAGCTAAACAAGTATCGATCTTTAGTGCGGACTTTTATTTTTAAGCGAATATGCCGCTAGTTTCAGGTTATGGGACGATAATTCAGAAGAAAATGAGCGGTTTAAAAATTTTCCATTGTGTAATTAATTAATAACAAAATATAGTGAATATTCGCTATGAGCTTCCTTGTTGAGGATCCATGGCTGTATTAATCGCTTCTAATGAAAACACTACTGTTTCTCGAATTGCAATTGCAAGGATGTCTACAAGAGTGGAAAGAAGAGACAATAAAGGGTATTTATTTAATAAAAGAACGTATGTTAAAACTTGGTTATATGCAGATCAATTTATCATAAAACCTGAAAATAGAACATTTTAAACCGCATCAGTTTTATTCAACATGCAACTTCGGAACTTCAAGGCAACGAAAGGAATCCCAAAGGAAAAGCATAGACCAGATTACAAAATGTTATCAACGATAACATTATAAAAAACATGAATAATACTATTTACCTAGGCTACAGTATTAGTAAGATATATATATATATATATATGTATGTATATAATAAAATAATAAATGTAACAACACGCGGAATAATAAAAAGAAATACGAAGAAGAAAACAAGTAAAGAAAACACGACAAAACTTTTGACAAAGTTTTGGTTGTGCCTATGTTAAAAGGGAAATTTTGTTTTGTAAGAAGAATGTGAACAAATTTACAAGTAAAAAAAATTGAAATCTCTTTTATCACGGGTATCGTACACTTGTAATATTTAGCCTCCCTTAATATTTATAAATAAATTATTAACAATAAACCATATTCATTGCAGTCATTCCGAAATGTTCCTTATTTCAAAAAAAAAAAAGTTCGCGTTAATTAGAAGAAACGATATTAAATTTTAACACTGTTACCAATATTGCAGCGGTGGTAGTTTTAAACACATTTTCTTTCGGTAAAATTGCAATTAAAATGTTTTATTATATATTATAATAAATTGATGTTTAAATATTTAATTTTCTCGCTCTTTAACAGCTCAGGTCATCAGTGTCCCATTCAACTCAGTGCGTGAAACGGCCGACAAATCTTGCTCAGAGCCTTTCTTTCAGGCTTGAGGTGCCGTAAATGTACGCCACGGGGCCCACGGCTTTACTTCCCTTCCGAAGGAAGCCATACTTAGGATTTTTACGTAGTGTATTGACCGATTTATTTATTGCGTACAACCACTGTATTCCATGCATTAGAGAATTCTCTTGCTGAAAATTCTCTCCGCACATTTCCCCGAAAGAACTTTCATTTCTCGTTAACCTCATATTCTTTCCTGTCCCTTTCGACGTAAACTCCATTAGTTCTGTTGGCCTTTTGCAATATAAATACTCTCGACTGTGCATTCCATGTACTAATTCTGCACATCAGCGAGGCATGGAAATTATCTGTTAAGCACTGCAATCCACTTGGATCCCAACATCTGAGCCAGGTAACATGATCCACTTCAGTATGTGAGCGGTTTGTGGAATCGAGAATAGGGTGGGGAGCGAGTCCCTCTGAACAACTCTTCACATTGGTAAACACACTTCTTCGCATTTCTATTGGACGAACATCTTCAGCAACTCTTTGTGGGAGTACGGAGCACTGGGACAAAAACTTTTAAGTGAAGACATCATGCATGCCATCAAGTGATTTATGCCTCTCTCATTTTGGCCTAATCAAAAGAACCAATCGCGAAAGCATATTTAATGTTATATCTAGTGCAAATATTCCGACTGTAGAAACAATTTAAATACATATATAGGACTTTATTTATAAACCTTGTCTGCTTACGTAATGTTTTACATCTCACTACTGTACGCGTATCGGTGCTGGTTACCATACTTGCCTCCTACACCCAAGATCGCGGGTTCGAACCCGGCCAGGACCGATGGATTTTTTTCGGGGCGTAAAAATCCTAAGTATGGCTTCCTTCGGAAGGGAAGTAAAGCCGTGGGTCCCGTGTCGCACATTTACGGCACGAAAAAGAACCTCAAGCCTGAAAGAGAGGCCTCTGAGCAAAATTTGTCGGCCGTTTCACGCCCTGAGTTGAATGGGACGCTGATGACCTGAGACGTTAAACAGCGTCCATAAATAAATCAATCGAAAAAAAAAACTACTGTACGTACCATAGCCGGTGACGCCCGTACTTCAATTTCGCTTCCTGCACTTATTTCCTGCCGGTCTCAAGGCAGTATACATTCATTCTATAAAACTGTTGGTTCCAGAGTGTGTAAGTGTTATTTTAAATATTAATAAGCTCATCGTGTCTGCGCGTAATATATTCAGAGTGTTCCTGCTCAATTGCCTTATTAAAGAACCACAATTCGCATTACTGTGCCCAAATCTGGTTCATTCAAAACAGAAAACACGAGAAATGGTGTGTTATAATTGGGAAAAAACCAGACAAAACTGGACAAATCTTAAATATTCGCCAATAAATTACTCCATTAATTAACACAGCTAGTGTAGGAACACAAAAGAAAATATTTCCAATAAAATCGAAAACATTGCGTGGCCGAACTTAATAGTGTTAATTAGAATGTATCCCGATACAGCATCTCATTGCCCGTGAGAGGAAGAAGTTCCAGCCTACACGTTTTAAGAAATGAAGTTGAAGTCCGGGCACTGCCGGTTCCTGCAATCTTAGTAGTTGAAACTAAAATACTGCGCGAGCGAACAAGTTTTATAACTAAAACCCTGTATTTCTCCATTATCATCTACTTGCTCATGGTATTATGAGTTCCTTTTAAGGCAGAATTTGTGATCCGAAAAAAGTGGACAATAGGGAGTTTGTTTTCACAATTCGATATCCAGTCCGTTTCTAAGTATTTGTATCAGTTCTTCGACTACATATCTACTGTGATAACTAGAAGTGCCTTAACAAATTGCGCTACCTGGTTTAGACACTTGAGTGCCTACCAGCATTTGAGAAACTCCATTTACATATTTAACTGTAAAGCAAACTGAAAACATTATTACATCAAAATAAATTAAGGTTTTAATCACTTTCAAATTTGGAAATTAATGATGATTTCACAGAATATCAGCTGACCGCTATCTGGATGTCGGTCCTAGTGATCTAGTGGTAACCATACTTGCCTCATAGACAAAGAGCGGCGGTTCAATCCCGGCTAGGATCGATCGATTTTTTTTTGGGGGGGGGGGAGTAAGTATAGCTTCCTTTGGAAGGGATGTAAAGCCGTGGGCCACGTGTCGTAGATTTACGGCACATGAAAGAACCTCAAGCATGAAATGAACAAAATTTATCGACCGTTTCACTTCCATAATATTAAAGTACGCTAAGATGTAGGTAAATAAACCAAATAAATAAGTGATCCAAATTACCTAACAAGCTTGCGGCAATTTCGACTTCATGGTCTTCCTCAGGATACGAAAGGTTTACACATGTAAAAGGTTTCATCAAGATACGCATTCATTTACTGATCAAAAACTCGTCTTGACCAGCAAAAATAGCCAAACTTTTCAGTTAGCTAAATACTAAAAGGAACAATGCCTTCCAAATAATTACACGATAAGAAAGATTATTATTCTTTTTTGAATTAGCTAGACGAACACAACTGAGTTTGTAAAAAAGACGTTTATCAGCAGAATATTCACTCTATACAAAAGTTGTTCCATGGCCTAAATCTCTGAGTAAAAAGACTAAACTTATTGCCATTCATTGTGTTCCTCACATTTACCCAATGAAACTGTTTTCTCTCCAGTTGGTTGCAATAGTATAAAAGTTATTTTTACGATTCGGGATGATATGAATTGCCGATACTTCTGTTTGAAAATGTAATGCTTAGAGGGTCGGTTTCAAGTATAGCACCTGCTAGATGAAACTTAAATGCCCATTAATTTCAAATGATTTATTATTTAGGTATATGCTTTTGAAATTATTGGCAAAAATGAACCATTACCATTGAGCGAACCAAGAAGAGCACCAAATGTTGGAATGTGTAGAGCAGAAGATTTTTACTTCTTCAAGAGCATACTGTAGTTTCACAGAGCATATGCTATCATCATTCTAACTTCACTGCTTTCGGATAGCATATTTGAAGAAATACTCTTTCTACTGTCCCAGTCTAGCTAAGGCTACCATTGTAAACATTTACTCTTTCGTTGTTAGATACTCTTATTACGAATTTTTGGCGGAAGTTTCATGTGTGATATTTTTCGATTGTTTTTTTTTTTCGATTGATTTATTTATGGACGCTCTTTAACATCTCAGGTCATCAGCGTCCCATTCAACTCAGGGCGTGAAACGGCCGACAAATTTTGCTCAGAGGCCTATCTTTCAGGCCTGAGGTTCTTTTTCGTGCCGTAAATGTACGACACGGGACCCACGGCTTTACTTCCCTTCCGAAGGAAGCCATACTTAGGATTTTTACGCCCGAAAAAATCCATCGATCCTGGCCGGGTTCGAACTCACATTTTGGGCGTAGGAGGCAAGTATGGTAACCACTACACCACCAGGACCGACAATATATTTTTCGAGATAATGAGGAATTTGTGATACATTATTTTACCAATACAAAAATAATAATTTTGAAACTAAATTTAATTATTTAGTTGAAACTTGTACATAATATCTAATTTAGATAGTGATACTTTAGGTACCGCTTTGTTAAAGAGAGCGATTGGTGAGATTTCTATTTTCTTTCATTTCTGCGCTGGAAACAGTTTGTCGTACATATTTTCTTTATAACTTTCATATAAAATGCCAAAATTACACTAAGGATAAATAACTTTAAGGTTATCGAATTTTTAAATATATACTTTTCATAATCAATACCTGGTAGCAAAACTGCTTCAATATCTTTTTGCAGTACACTGACATAGTGCAAAAGCATCTACAATATAGATTTTTCAAAAGAGAAAAAATACAGTATGTATCCAAAATTTCTTTGCCTTTTTTTGTTCATCATCACACATTTTATTTTAAATTTTAATAAATCAAATATACGCCTACTCAGTTTCATTAATTATAATATACACAGTTTGAACTAAAATATCCCTCTTATATCAAAAAATGCATTTCAGAATATAGATTTTATATATTCTGAAACGTTTTAAAAATAATTTTGTGGGAAATATAAATTTAATGCATGCATGCTGCTTGAATATAATTTCATTAGCGCCGCAGGATATATGACAAGATGAATTTTAAGCATCGTATGACCTTAAACTTAATTATGCATAATATATATATCGATTATTTCTATCTACGGTATACATTTATCCAACAGAGAAAATATACTATTGTACTAAAAAGTTTTGCGTTTTTTGTGTTCATCTCCTTATATTTTAATAAATCAAATATTTGCATACACAGTTTCATGTATATTAATATTCAGAATTTGAACTAAAATCTCACTGTCATATCACAAAATAGGTACAAGAATAAAGTTCTTGAGCACTCTGAAACGTGTTAAAATATTTTGGAGGCAAATTTATATTTAAAGTTTATGCTGATAACCTTTGAGTGAGTGCGTTTATTCTTTTTCCGAATGCGGGCACCCGCGGCATTCAGTGCCACGTTTTCATTTCTTGCTTTTTTGGACGTGTTACTTATTAAAATAAGTAACATTTAATAAATAACATATTTATAAATAACTATTAATAAATAACATATTAATAAATAACTGAAATAAATAAAACGATTGTTATAGTCTGAACTTTTTCAAATATTTACATAAATGCTAATTAAATAATGGTGAAAAAAGGTACTGTATGTATTTATCGCTAATGATTAATTCCAAAAGCAAAATTAATAGGAACAGTGTTACAACATGTAATACCTAGTTTGTACAATATTTATATATTATCTGTTTCAAGTTCCTACGTGAATGTTTGATGCGTTCTATTAGTCTTTTTACCACATAAAATGTTTTGCACGATATAAAATAATGATCTGATCTTTCCTTGCCACAGTAGATCTCAAAATTGTAGGTATGGAAGTTGCTGCTGTCACACATTGCGTACAATGTAGGCCATATTTCACCGGTTTTTTCGGCATATACCGAATAAATTGACACCGACCTGGAAAGGGTGTCGCATTTCATCCAGTCACGAACTCTCCGAGTGCCTGCAATTCTCAACAAAGTTTGTGTAAAATTCCCTGATTGCTGTTAGGTTATCAGTTTTTAGGCGGTCAGTTCCGTTTGATCATCAAAGCTTATACACCGCAATGGAAATAGAAGTCTTGTAGCTGAAAGCAGATCTCAAGATAACCATGCCTGTGCTATCTGTTTTCCGTAATTACAAAACATTTGCCAGCTATGAGGAAAAGTACGCCATAAAGAGCTGCAGGATTTGCAGCTTTACAATCACTTTGCCGTTGATAGTTGCAAGCTGCTCTTCTTTTCATAATATACAAATTAGTATATTGTACAATTTTATCAAAAAGTTATAAATTTTCAGAAGACTTCTAAGTGACTGGCCATATTTTTGGCAATGCTTGCGGACCTAGGCAAGGTTTTTATTATACTTTTACATTTAGTCTTAACCTGAAAAACCGCCACGGGTGGCCGAGGTCGTTAAGACACGGACTCGTGAGCGGGAGGTCTGCGGTTCGAATCCCGCCAGGACCGTCCTCCCTGACTGAGGTTTTTTCCAGGTTTTCCTCAGTCTTCATAACTGGCAAATGCCGGGGAGATACCTAAACTTAGGCCTGGAACGCTTCCTTCCTTAAAAAAAAAAAAAAAAAAAAATCCTTTCCCAATTTATCATTTCATCTCATGTATCATCAGTGTCACCGCCTGTGGTGCCTCAGTAGTAAAAACGGGCGTTAAACACTACTCAAAAAAAAAAAAAAAATTAACCTGAAACTTCCCTCGGAGTACTAATTCAATAGTTTCACTATCCTTGCCTATGAAAAGGCGATAATGTACATTTTGCTGTTTGACGTTTTCAAAATCACATTCTCCAGACTGTTCTGAGTCATTCACATGGTCGTCTTGATGAACTACTTCATCTTCTCTATCAGATTCGCCTGAGAAATCGCATGAAATTTCATGCCCCATGTGCTCGATGATACCTCCCTCTATCTCTTCGGAAGTTTGAAGTTTTTTTGTACCGAAAATTAAAAAAGGATTATTTAAACTTCAAACTTGTTATATTAAGTACTAAATACTTCGCAAAATTGATATATGTCAATAAATAAACTAAGTTACAAACTCAAAAATACATATCCGGACGCGTGCGCAAAAATCCAGTTGTTCACTTTACAAGCCAATTACAGCTGCAAGCGACCCTTCAAAACAACAGGCTAAATACACACATTTGTTAGATGTCTTCAAAGGAGAATACACGAGCGGGCTTCCGGAAATGCTCAGCCTAATACTCCGTAGACAAAAAATACGCCACGCAGTGCCGCCCCGCGCCAGTTGAATGTCATTCCTTAAATGCAGCAACGTAAATGACATCATAAATAAGTTCGAAGCATCGTACAACCTTAAATCTTGGTTGCACATAATTAGTATTAATAAATTGTTCTGTTACATAAATCTAAAAAAAGTTATTTGGGGACCAAAATTGATCAATATTTGGCCATTCCCCCTTAACCAGCATACCAATCAAACGATGCCACAATTCCACTGTTTAAATATGTCAAACTTGTAACATTGTACCTCCGGTATTTGTAAAGAAACGCATTTTTATCCCTTAAAATTGAACTTGAAAATATTTACTAAAGAAACATATTTTAAATTTTATTCAATGGATTTAAAATGTGGTGTTCTAATGCGAATTATGTAAAAATAACAAGTAGGCTTGAAATATTAAGTTTTACCCCATGAATATCACAAATCAGTTGCAAAAAAATGAAGATATCACAACCACCGTATGCTTTGTCACATAAACGAAGCAGAACCGAATGGTAAGCCAACCTGTGAGGCAAGGCATTAAAAACATTTCGCGGAAGATTAAAATCAGATAAATCGTTCCGGGGTAGGGGATGTCATGCTGAGCAGCTTAATGGCGTTTGATTTTTTAGCATAGCACCAGCGAGATCAAAGGCTTAATAAATATTGGGTATGAGGCTTAGCGATCATTATAAACAACCGGGGCAGCATGTCTCACTAACATATACGTTACTTGCACTCTATTGCACTGCTGGAACAATAATAATGGCACACTCAATATAACGGGAATAACGTTTCACTAAAATGATAATGTGTGGCCTAACATTTCTCTAATTGTGGCAGTAAAATATAGTTTCTTTACTATCTACCGTGAATCGTTTTAATCTGAAAAAATTATATTGAAATGATATATATCCATGCAGGCTGCTACAAACTAAATGGAACCGGCTGTGGTGCCTCAGTACTAAAAACAGGCGTTAAACACTTAAAAAAATCGAATTCAAACCTCCTTTATCGAAAGCAATACATCAACCGGCACCCAAGTGAGAGACAACGACTTTAAACAAATGAAAGAGCTCGCTCATACAATTATGTGTTTATGATGTTCTGCTCTGCATTTCAAAGCCATACGTCTGTCTCCTTTCCAGAAATTACCGATCATTTACAGGAACAACTGCTATTTGAAACTTAAACATTTAATTATGTCTGTTCCATTAGTTAGTCCCTGATAAAACTTAAGATTGAAAAATACGGTGCATCAAGCCGTAAGCATTAGGTGATGTGACTGACTGCAGTACATTTTAGGATCTGTTAGACGTGACATTTTTAACAAATCGCGTCGATGGAAAAAAAATATATTTTTGTCAGATCATACTGAAAGTAGTAGTGCTATAATTTTGTATAAACACCAGTGTTACCAACTTTATTTATTACGGAATGTGATGATTATTTAGTCTATTTAAGTAGATACAAATAATATATTTTAAAATGCATTACACATTTGTTTAAATTTCACATTCTCACTGTTTTTTCGAAATTAAACCATAGTGCAAATAGTGATATTACATAAATTTATTTATCATGTTGCTAACTCTGCAACCATGTGCCAGACTGGAAGAAAATCAGTAACAGTTGATTCCATCATTGCACATAATAGTGTCTCTCAGGGCGAGAAATTTTCCATTTTAAACTGAAATCTAGTATAATATATAATGAAAATGCAATAATAACAGAATTTAAATTTTATTTCTTCTTCGCCAATACGTTTAAAAATACCCTAATTACTACCTCTGACTACCTCCTTGGTCAATTATTTTGCTTGCTGACTGCCCGGGTTCGATTCCCCGTACCTGCTTAGGAATTTTTCAAAGTTAGGGAGGTCCACACAGTCTCGTGAAGATAATTACCAAGCTGCCTGATGGAGAGAGCATTCTTCGATCTAGGGATGCCAGCATGCTCATCACATGCTCCCTGCAATACTGCCCTCTATCAATAAAGTCGTAAGACGGAGATAGAAGAAGCAGAGGTCGCCGAGACAGGCCAAGATTCAATCCGGGATGTAGCGCCAGAGAGAGAGGAATTACTACCTCTGTAATATTAATAACATTACCCAGAGATTTAGGTAGTTTCTCCATGTTTATAATGAGAAATACGCGAATTATTTCTTTAAAACTAGGAAATTTTCGGAATGACCGGAAATATTTAAATTACCAATTTATTTATAAATGTTAAGAACTGTATAAAAAGTAATGCATCATTTTCTTATTTCCCAAATAGTTTACTCAAATAATTAGTTGCAACATTCAGTTTTTTATTCATTAAAAACCACTGAATAATTTATCAAATTGCGACAAAATTTGAGCTTCCATTGTTGTATCTGCAGCAACAGATGGAACGCCCTCTGATAGGACAAGAAAGCTGAGAGAGTTCTTAACTCAACAAGTACTTCCTGAGCGAGGTCACCAGTGGTCTTGAGGGCAGTTGACATCTAGGGTTCACAAAGACTTCGCTACAGACAGTTCAAGAAATTTGTTCAGAACATTGGGCCAATTATTCTGCTTTACCTTGTTTTAGCCATATAAAATTACTTAACCAGGATTAAGAATTGGAAATTCCTGATGCCTGCAAATTATACTTGACATTTTACAAAACTTATGGCAAGTCCAATCTATAGTGCTTTAAGCCAGTGACAATCTTTGCCAGTTGAGTGTTGACTTACAGCGATGTTTTGTTTTAACACTAATTGTATAATACGATTTTTGCAAATCGAACAATAATAAAGATTTAGAGTGTAATAACATTAGGGATAACAATATAGAAAGAATTTATCAATCGAATTGGAGAAAGCAAGACAGCATAAAGGTGGAAACGTATACAATGATATTTCCTATGGTTTTTATTTGTCGTGTGTCCCTGAGTTTAATATACAAATTCTAGGGGTAATAGAAGAGACCAAAAATAAAAAAAAGTTTTGTTAAAAACCATAAGTATGAAACTAACACTTACTGAGCCAACTTTCCAGGAAAATTTGGAAATTAGAGATGTGACTGAGTATAAAAAAGGATTACAGAGTTAATTAATTTATTATGATAATTATAAGAGTTCCCGTAAGACAATGCCTGCGCTCCTCGGCGATATTGGGAGTCGCATGTGCTATCAACACGACGGTTTACTTTTTCATTTTTCCACTCTGTTTCTAATAAAATTATTTTTTCAATTTCAGCCCATATTAAATAGTGATATTTCATATTTGTAAAACCTCTTATGCTCTCCTCAGAAGTTGTCTCCTTTTTAAAAAGGACAGAGAAACTAATTATAAGAGGATAAGTATATTGAATGCAATGCACAAAGTATACGTGCAAATTAAAAAAGATACATAAAATTGAATCGAGGTACTTGCAGACATAGAAAACCTTTCGTAAAGGACACTGATTGTTATCGAATAATGTATTGGACAGTATAAATATTTCCCACAACGTTTTATAAAAAAAAAACAGCGAAAGTTGACATCTTGACATAAAAATTTAAATTGAAGAAGTTACAAACGAAAAAGAGCATTACTACTTCCTAGGTCCCCGTGTTTTTTATTTCCGATTTGCGTTAAATCCACAGTTATTAACTCTTACTATATTCATCTTAATTCCCTGAGTTAATTCAGTACATCTTCTACATACCTTGCAAATATTTATTTCTCCTGTACTAATTTTCTGCAAAATGCGCCATCATATTCCATTATTCTCCGCCAAATCCGCTATGTGCATCACTCTCTTACGTTTTCAGAATCGCTAACTTACATAATGTTACTCTAGGGAGGATCAAGGACATTTCTTTGCGTCAATTTCGTTAACTTAAACCTGACTTAGGGGTTACATTTTAAGACTGTTGGTTCGCAAGTCTACTTGCAATCTTAATCTTAAAGGCCCATAGCCTGTAGCCCATGGGTTAGGTTTAAGTTTTACGATCCCTGTAATAACTAGTATCTGCCTACGTTAGTTGGTTGGGTCGGGGTTAGGTGTTCGCTAAGTTTGCTACAACAAAACTGCCTTAAATGTATATTTGAAAAGCACAATCAATCTTTTCGCATTATTTCAACCAAGCTGTTGGCAACAACAGTGATATCACCATCATTCTCACATTCAATCGCTGTTTTTCTTTCCTGCTGCCGAAATCTGCTATAAAGCAGTTGGGCGGGTGGGTTAATAGCTTACGATGAGCTCACATGTTCTCCTGATGAATTTTGCTTCCATTTAAACATTTCAGACGATATTTTAAATATGTATAATCTTAAAAACAAGTAAGAAAAAGCATAGACGCAATTTGCCAAACGCATTATATGGATGCGAGGCATGAACTTGAATTAAGAATAACACTAAAAACATGTAGCAGAATTACGCTTTCCATCATTACATCAAAGTATAAAAAAGATCATATAAGAAGTGAAGAATTTAACAAGAGCTGGATGAATACCAACGGTGTATATCATCCATAGCGAATATCAACAGAAAGAATTGATAGATAAGCATAGATAAAACGAGCGATATAGTCATTGATTGACCTAAAGCTTGGTGCAAAAACAAAATAAATGATATTTTACGACTGTTGAATCACAATGGAATGTGTAATTCAGGTGACCCAGTGGTAATCATACTTGCCTCGTTTGCCCAAGGTTGCGGGTTCAATCCCGGTAAGGGTCTATTGATTTTTTCGGGCGTAAAAATCTTAAGTATGGAAGGGAAGTAAAGCCGTATCTAGTATCATAGAACCTCAAGCCTGAAGACACCCATAAAAAGCGTGGCGCAGTTGGAAACATATGCTGCTAGGGACTTCTTGGAATCTTCTCGTCAGCACTATAAACGCATTAGCGCTGCTCAGGTTTCCGCTTCTACGAAGTCGTTGCAAGCATTCTGTAACAAGGTCAATGGCCAGATCTGCAGAAACCACAATGAATGTTTTCAAGTTCTGGAACGCAACGTAACTGGAAAATGACAAATACTCGTATGATATTCCCCAACTTTTCAATCGGGAGAGTTCTTATGCTGACGTCCGTTCATTGGGTATCTTTGTTTCTTTTAATTCTTCCCTATTATAAAGTTGAAATATGTAGAATTAAAATTTATTTTATGGCTTCATATTATATAATGAGAAGATATATATTTATGAGGCAAATACACTGTTAACATCATCCATGCCGTTTATTACAGGTGAAATTGTTAAACAATTATCACAAATAATATCACAAGAGGGCCTGAGATTGCCGATAAATTCAACAAGGTAGCGAGTGAATTTATCTGGAAAGTTCAGACCCTCGAGTGATATTTACTAGGACTATTTCATGAATAAAATACGAATTTAAATATAATTCCCGTAAACTTAACATGCAATATTGTAACTGTACATTTGTATTATGAATACTTAACAATTCCAAGCCATCTTGCAGCAGACCAATGTCGATTTTTAGTAATGCTAATAGAGAAGAGTCAAATACGATTTTGGGACTATTTCATGAATTGAATAAGAATAAAAGTAATATATATTTGAAATTTGCGCACGAATTATTAATAATTGTATAAAATGTTCTGCTTACTTACGAATGCCTACCTATTCAGTAACAGTGGGAATGAAATAGACGAAAGTTGGCTATTACAATCGTTACCGTTAGATTTACTAATACCAACCGAGAAAAACAAAATTGAGGAAACATTTTATTATTCTGAATTACGTGTTTATTAAGCTTTATAGTTGACTAGGCAGGTATTGTTACATAATTTATAAAATGATTTCAGAGTGGCTGAATACGCAAAAACAATTTCTTGAGTGAATACCCATTAAGTTAGTTAAATTTACAATTACTGAAAACACAGAAAAGTGGTCAGTGATGCATGATCAGGAATTATATAGTAGAGGTATAGAGTTGGCTACACTGACCACAAGGCAAATGCGCGTCGCATGATAAAAGTGTCTTGATAAGTTTTTCCTATAATTTCACTGTGATATCCGGCTGTGATTGGTCAAAATTCAAAATTTTGTTTCGTTTCATTGGTCACTTTAAAGATGGCGTCACATAAGTGAAATAGTCAGCTACATTTTTTCTTCTTATGAGGGAAACAGCAGTTCTGAAAAGCTTTATGTCTTACGCCATTTTCATATTTCATTACAAGCTGAATTACTCTGCTCTGCCCGGTAATATGTATATCATTGTTACAAAAATGTATAATAATTCCCCACATTTGTTTCGCGTTTTAAAAATTCCCAGATTTTAACTCCTATATCTGTAATTAGGGATAGGGAATTTTTCGAATAAACTTCTTTCTAGTTTTGAAGAAAAAGTATGCAGTGTTACTGACATTAATTTAACACTCAAATGCAACTTTGGTTTTTAATGCATCACGGAAATGCAGTTTATAACATTTTAGGAGATTGACATTAAAAAGAACCTAAAAGAAATTGCTTAGGAATTAATAGGCAGCACACATACCTTCTGCTTTGCATCAATAAGGTTGAATACTACAATAATTAAATTTCTGAAGACAGGAATAGCACTCCTATATAGACGTGACTAGCCGCTTCAAGGTGTAAAATTATTGTTGTTACTCATTTGTATGTAATTCCATCTGAATTTTGTCACCGAGATTTTAAACTAGAAAATATAAAATATGAGTATGTTATCTTTTCTCAGAACATTTCCATCACAACAAGATTCATTATCATCTGTCACAAATTTAGTTTATGTTTGCTTACATTACGTTAATAACTACTCGTAAAAGAACTTCATTACTTTGTGTGAATTTAATGTAGTGTACTGAAATGCTACTAAACATAACAGTAAATGTTTGACATGTTAACACAGAATTTATACAGCAATGTGTAGGCAAATGGTTAAACATTTCCTGGTGACCTGGTTCCACATAAGATACCGTAAGAAAAATCTATCGGTAAACGATAGATTTCCTGAGCAAACACGATTTGTTTTAACGGAAGAAAAGTTTAAAGATTTTGGAGAAACATTAAACCGTTCTAAAAACCAATTTCTATAGGAAATAAGAATTTTAAGACATCAGATGGCATTGCTTGTATTTTCTACGAGTTATACTCGTTCCTTTATAGAAAATATGGAGTCAGTTTAACGCGTCTCTTAGGGGCGTTTCAATTTTAATGGTCTACAGTGTATAATTCAGTTTTGCAGAATATTGCTGATAAGGCTGCATTTGTTCGCAAAACTACAAAAATAAATCCACGATTAATTCATGAAATTCCCTTGCACGCTGAAATAAAGTTGGTTTGTATTGTGCTGTACTGAAGGCGAATAATAAAGTCAACATTTAGCACTGTAAATACAGAGATGTATCTCACACAAATACTATCACAGTAATTTTTAACAATAATGACAAACAACATGGGTATTTCCAACAAGACTTTGATACAGCGCATTCTGCCAGTTGTTTCTTTGGAAGCTAAGGGGGGGGGTTATGACACCATTGTTGGAGGGTTATGGCCTTCACGTTACCACTGTCTTACCGCATGCTATTGGGGGGGGAGACTCCAAAAACAGAGTATATAGAAATATCACTTGCACTTTAGATGAAATATAGGATTAAATAAGAACAATATACGGAGGAACATGTGTGAATGCTAATTTTGTCCAATGTCAGGAATGCCTGAATGTTCATGGACACTACTTTGAGCATGTACTATAACACAACAGTTATTACTCACAAGTCATAACATAATAAAATTATGTGCACGCTCATATTAATCAAGTTGTACGGGTGATTAATATACTGTGGATCGATAAGGCTGAGATTCAGTCTGTCGACTTGTCGGCTGCCAAGGCCATCGCGCGTGGCCGGCAGATGATACGCTTGCTATATGTTTGTTATTCCCTGGGCGAAATCTTAGGTTAGAAAAATCTGGAAATTTTACTTTTAAGTTAAAAATACGCAAAAATACTTCAATAAATAAAACTATTTTATGTCAATATAAAAAATATGCAGCACTCACCGATATAATTGATGCAAATTCACTCCAACTGTTCAATAACTGCAGTACAAAATCATACTTATCTACAAGTCATCCGTCTGAAATGAGTGACCATTATCTCGAAACGTTAACTATTAAGTGAAATAATAAGGAACTTTATTTTAAACATGTAGCTAAAATAAGAATACAAATAGATAAGACAGGAGACAAACCATGTAATTATTAAAGTATTTTCTCTATGTTTACATAAATTAAAAATAAAGTAACTCTTGGAACAATGTACCCATAATAACAAAAAATGACAAGAACTAGGAAGCAGAAAATTGGGACGTTTATGTTTCCATTTAAGTGTTTTCTGTTCCTCTAGTTCTTGTTATACATTTTGTAACACTTGCGCTGTAGATCACTAACATTATAAAGGTTTCCCCCCCATATTATGCATATGCTGCACCAGCTTCTGAAAGAAGGATTCCTCCTATTTCAAGCTTTTCAATTGTACTCTACAGGAAAACCAAATTAGTGGAAATATACTACAAGACGTTTAAAACACTGTGTCACTTAACATTTCCTGAAGAAATAAAAATATACTTTAATTCTGCAAATGAGAACTTGTGGTTGCTTGTGCTTTCGGCATCGTAAAACACACTAAAGAAAGATAACTGAAAACGACCAACTCAGAAAAGGAAAATCTAACTGCAACTGAATGATCTCGCCACAGGTTACTGGTAGAACACAACCGTTCTCTGTTTTATTGCATCACACCTTTGATATGCATCGACGATGTCAAACTGTATGCATAATGCAATGATCTGGTACCTAGTAAAGACGGCGCTCTCTTTAACGTAGGGCTTGCACCAGGTTCACAGACATTTTCTTTTAAAGGAAACATACAGGAGCAAAGGTGAGTGGGAGTTGTGCGTTCGCATTAAGCCATGGTCTGAAAAAACAGACATTTCAAACTGCATGCTCACACGTTCGCACCATTGCATTTTACAGTGCACACGCTATACTAACTGCACTTTAACGCTTGAAAAAGAGACAAAGGAACAGGGTGAAGAGATAATGTATACAAAACTCGTTCTAGCAAAAATAGTGATAGCGTCTTAAGTATAAACAGAGCACTCCATGACCGATAAAACACCCATAATTAAAATAGTAGCGTTTATGCATATATTTCAACATGTTCATTTACATTTTTGAAATTAAATGTAAATGCATTTTTATCTGGTGTAACATTTAAATATAAGCTAAGTTTAACATGTACAAACTTTTAAACGTCTTTTGCAGCGCAAATATAATATGTACATATTTATATAAGAATCCGAACACTAGTTACCACAGTTTAATCTGTTTTCACTTCTTTTATCAATAAAAATTAGCATACCACATATACCAGAACCTATCCATTCCGGGCTTTCGAATGCTTTGTTGACCTACGATACCTTTCGGGAACTTCGACAATTTTAATTTCGAAAACTCCTATCATAGTCTTGTGTTAGTGAACCCAAAGAGTGCCTCAGTAGTGAAAATAGGCGTTAAACACTACTCAAAAAAAAAGAACTTAAAGATACAGCGAAATATTATAAAAAGTGTACCAGGATTCACATGTTACGCAACATTTAATTAGAAATCGGCCAAGTACGAACCTTTCCAGTGAATTTTCCCCTGCATCTTTTCACACTCCGCAATATTCACAAATTCTTTTTAAACACTTGTTTAAGGTTTTTATTTACGTGAATGTTTCACTGAAAAAACTAACAAAAATTAACTTTTGTTAAATCTTTCTTCCTGAAGTGTGCACAAATGTATCCTTCTAACTTAAGAAATCAAACTAAACCTTTGATTAATGAATCTCAAGATAAGCGGCCAGGAAACAATCATTTATGAGAGAGGGAAGTGCAGAACAAGAATGCAAACTAAAATGGAATCGAAATTATGGTAAATGTTTAGTCATTTATCCTGGAAATAAAATATAATACTTGTAGCCCGGAGTCACCCATCTATTTTACCACCAGAGGCACTTACCATAAGTCACAGAGTCAGGGTGGGTGGCACAATGTAGGAAGTGCGAAAATTAAGCATCGCGAGAGGTAATTTAAAATAGCACACATTACATGTAATCCTCTCACTAATTCATAGTCTCAGTGTATATAAATAATTCTAAATTTCGATTGCTAAAATTAACGAACTGCAAGTGCAAGTTCAAAAAGTTCTTCCAAAAGGCATGTGGACCGTCTATAAATGAAAAAAAATTCTGGCTCAATTCTTTATCCTCTGCCATTTCTAAATTACATTAATGATCTATTAATAAAGATTGATAAAACTTTCAAGTATTATGCAGTTAGCAGGTGTAGAGTGAGAGCAATTTAAAAGTTCCGCAACTAAGATCGACCGACCCCTCTATCTGCTAAGATTCCCCACACGACATGCGCGGTGACTTGGCGTTAGAAGCTGGATCGAATCGAGCTGCTGAAAAGAATCTTTTGCTGCTGCTAGAGGAAGGAATCTCTTGCTGCTAGTCTCCATTATTAGGTGGGTGAAGTATTGTAACGTTGGGCAAAGTGCTCTTATTCCAATTCGCAACTAATTCATATATCCAAATACTAACTTAATCTGTCGGTTAACCTCGGGCCAATCCTAGAAACCGGTGGACCCAGGTGGTTAGGAAGTAAATCATTGTAATTGTGGCAAATCTCCTTTAACTTCGGCAGAAAAATAAACCATGGGGTGGAGTATTTTAAACCTCTATTCAATCTTCACAAGTGAAGCACAATGCTCTAACCACCTGCGCTATTGCGCTGCTGATTCTGAAGCGTTATCATCTGGCTAATAGCTGCGTTAATCACTACCTTCGGCTCTTTCCGCCGGCGCTCGGACACGGAGACTAGCAGTAAGAGATTCTTCCAGCAGCTCGCCAGATTGCATAGTGCTGCATTCAATTTAGCTTGTAATGTGGAGTAAGCGCGGGGCCATTCTCTCTTCCAGTCAGTTGCAAGTAGGATTTTGTACAGCGAGAGGGAGATTACATTAAACATTGCATTAGTGTTATGCAATGGTCGGATATTTACATCATCGTTGTATGTTCATTTACAAGATATACATAGATATATAAAATTGTGTAGCAGAACAAGACAGGCATTTAGGTGTATTTGTCTTGCAGCCCGGTTCCAACACGAAAAGCATCCAATTTAATACTGACGTTTAATGAAACAGATTCTGTGACTGCCCAGAAAAAACAAATCGAAGACGTCATGTGCTCACAGAAGTAAAACTTGATGGGATAAAAACTTTCATTTAATTCCTGCTCGTTATCCAGATTTTGTGGTTTTTGATTTTTATCTTTGGGGAACATTGAGACATAGAGTATATTCAACTAACCATACATTGGAGGAACTTAAAACAAACATTCGAAATTAAATTTGTGTATTAGTGATACCTGTCAGTGATACTACCCTAAGAAGATGCGGATTGTGTGTCAGGAAAATGACAAACTTTCCAGACCTACTGTAAGGAAAGTGAGTACCTAATTCTGTTATTTAAATAGCGAGGCGAATGTAAGCAAGAAATGCAACGGCAACGCTGGGTCCAACCGCCAACCTGCTAAATTATGCATGGGAACTCTTAAACCGCTCTTACTGTTATATCTAATAAAACATAACTGAATTAAAAAGTGTTCTAATTAGTGCAGTAGATAAAATATCAACTTATTTATATCTAATGCGGTCTCTTAATTGAAATAAAACATGCGTAAATAAATGTATCATCTACATGTCACGGGGTAGCAAATAATAGGAACTTTTACTTTAAATCACAGGAAGCTATTTTTTTTGGGCCTGTAAATTAATAATTACTTAATCTGGAAATTATCGTTTCTATCAATCAAATATTTTATTTAGTGAAGCTATAAATACTGTTATTTTACTACCGTCACTCTATGTAGGGCATGACATTATTTTCTGATCAATTGTAGCATGCATTAAAAATATTTCTATTATGCAAGAAAAGTAATAAGAATAAAACCTCACTCTCTTAGCAGGGTTTACTTGCATAATTCTGAATTGAAATATAGTCATCTTAACACTATCAAGTGTTAACAATAAAGAACTTTTATATAAGAAATAATTGTACAGAAAAACACAAAATGGAAATCTGCATGCATCATCAGCGACCTTAGTTTGTTATGAAAGAGGAGTTAAATTAAACTTGTTTTAGTGATTTGCACAACCGTATTAAATATAAAGTTTTCAGTTTATCTGATGACCGATACAGTGGCGAGCGACTGCATTGGCCAATAAATAAACAATCAAGGTTATCCGGGCTACATGAATAGAAGCGGCGGTGTTTATTAATCTGCTACGTTGGGTTTTAGTCTCACGCCACTCATTCAGTTTCGTTTGTAAAGTGAAAGAAACAACACGTGTCTAACCCTAGAGCAGCATCGGCAAAGGCTCTCGCGCACACGAGCGACCTCGCATAGTTGACTACAGTTAGAACTGTTCTGGTGTGTCATGCATGTACGTCAGGAATGAATTTTATACTATAGATTATATATATATGGTTTCTTATCTAAACTTTATACATGCATTAGAATTTATTAAACTGTCACTCTCGTGTTTCTATCACCGACTTTTGTGTTGCCCGGCTGGTCGTGAGCGTTGCTTATCGGTCAATGTAGTCACCCGCTCTGCGTCTGTCATCAGATAATTGGATGATTTTTTTGTTTTTTTACGGACCTTCTTTAACATCTCAGGTCATCAGCGCCCCATTCAAATCAGAGCGTGAAACCGCAGACAAATTATGCTCAGAGGCCTCTTCTTTCAGGCTTGAGGTTTTTTATCGTGCCGTAAATCTGCGACACGGGACCCACGGCTTTACTTCCCTTCCGAAGGATGCCATACTTAGGATTTTTACGCCCCGAAAAAATTCATCGATCCTGGCCGGGATTGAACCCGCGCTCTTGGGTTTAGAAGGCAAGTATGGTTACCTCTACACCACCAGGACCGGCAATTGGCTTTAGAAATGCCTTTGTAACAAGCCATATTATTCTGTTGAATATTTTAGAAATAAACAATAATTTTATAACATTAAATTTTGGTCATTAGCGTCGTTACATTCAATTCAGGGCGTCAAACGGCCGACAAATTTTGCTAATAGGTTTCTTCTTTAAACTTAAAGATCTCTTGCGTGCCGTGCCATAAAACTATGACCTGGGACAAAAGAGCTTTAACTTTTCTTCCGAACGAAGTCATACTTACGATATTAACATATGTATCCATAATATTGTGCACGCGGTTTAATAAATGATAAATACATTATTATATAAAATTAAGAATATAAACCGCATATTAATGCAATCCACACCTTCGGGGAAACTAGAACGTTGCACTATTAAAATAAGTTAAATACACACACACACACACATATATACTTTATAGTTGTGGTTGTCATAATTTGGCTAGTTCTACATAAACATGTTTATGTAATAATTATGTGGATTTATAGATTGCTAAATAAATTAATTTCCCAACAATAAAGCTAAACTATTGGATAACTATATAATGATTGTCTCTTACTCTATACGGTCGGTCCTGGTGGTCTAGTGGTAACCATATTTATCTCATAAACCCCAGATCTCAGGTTCAAACCCAGCAAGGATCGATGGATTTTTTCGGGCGTAAGAAGTATGGCTTCCTTCGGAAAGGAAGTAAAGTCTTGGGTTTCATGTCGTAGATTTACTATGTCACGATAAAGAACCTCGAACCTGAAAGAAGAGGCCTATGAGCAAAATTTGTTAGCCGTGTCACGCCACGACTTGAATGGGACGCTGATGACCTGAGAGAGCTTCCGTAAATAAAACAAATGAACAATAATCGCTGCATACCAAACGATTAACCTAACGCAAAATGCAGTGTATGTTCCGTTATGAGTGTTGGCTAACCTACTTTGGAGGCACATTTTATAAAAGATGGTGGAGGTAATAGCAAACTATGATTCATTATTGACGATATACCCTCTATAGCCACGTTGTCACAAGTTGTTGCAGAATACATATGTTTGTAAACGTGTAATGTTTCATTCCAGCGTATTGCAACGGTTAATAAAACGCTGAAATAGAAGTTGGTAGTGTTGTTTGAAGCCCATTAACGAAATAAACCTCCAAAACCATACTTGCCTAAGTACTTTGAAGAAACATTAAATATAATCAGTTGAATTAGAAAGAAATCACGTGGGTGTTCTTAGACGAAACAAGTTATAACTGTGCAAGGAAAATTGAGAACGTTATAATTGAATTCGTTCACTTTGGATGCAGATAAGTCGGTCGTTAATGGAAAAAGAAGTTTTTGTGAAATCGCCTAGTAGAACAGAGCTCTTTAAAAGCTGAGCACTACATTCCGCATTCCTCCCCCCCCCCCCCCCTGACGGGGGGAAGGACTTGAGTAGATGCCGTGGCGTATTATGCGACAAAATTTCAACTATTTTATCCTGTGGCAAATTAATATGACAGAGAAAATACTTTTTCTGTTGCAGTGGAGCAAGACGCCAAAATGAACTAAGTGTAATAAAAGCTGAGTTGCTTTTCATTATTTGGGAAAGTTGGCGAAGACAAAGCAATTGTTGGCGGATATACTAAAGGGAATTTGTTTTATTGAAATCAAGCAAAGCTAAAAAGACTGTTTTGTCGTTATAGAGCTTGAAGTCACATCCAATATTTTACAAACGTTTAATATGAAGCTTTTTCTACATATTAAACTGTTAAAAATGTGGCAACGTAGGCAATAGGCGTTGAGGTTATTTGAGATATGGGCCAGCAGAGTGGAGCTGCGAACCGGGAGAGAAATCAGTCAAGGCCCATGGTTGAGACACTGCAAAGATACAGTCTTCAAGAACGGCATTTATGTACAATACATATGTAAAAACGGATTCTTGCAGAGATATAGTAAGCTAATCCATAAGAAATCATCCTGGAAATCGTGTTCCAGATAGAGAAGCTAAAATGTTGAAAATGTTGAAAAGCTACGAGAGACGGAATCCCACAATGACAAGAAATGTGTTCCAAACCGCCTATCCTTACGTGAAAGAAAGTCGGATGAAATAGAAGAATTTCATATTGCATTACCGCAATTAGGGTGTAATATTGAACATCCCTTATAACACAGATTAGTGTTTATTATTATCAGTTTCAAATATCAGTATCATTTTATGCTCTCAGTCAAAATATAAATAATAACTTTAAGAGTGGCGAATATTATCTTCATTTTTCCCATTGCAGCGGCTACACTTCCCCAGTAAGTAGCGTGCTCGAGCGGTTCATTACACAAATAAACCCACTGTAAAACTTTACAAGTTGTAATGTACGATTTAAAATTCTGACAATGCTCGGCATTGGTGGGCACTTTAACATTAACATTTTAAACTGGTTCGTTCAATCAGTCCTTCACTACAGAGTAAGATAAATGGTGATAATTTTTAAAATCTGATATGAATTTTCAAAATTTCATTTTAGAGCATTTTTATTATTTCAGCAGTAAACATAGAAAACAGTTTATATTTTTGGGGTCTAAATCTGTTCAACCTGATAATAGAACATCAAATATATATTTAGGGAAAGAACTACAGAAATAGACCATTGATGTTCTATACTCTGAATCAACAGTTCAATTCTGATACTAATAGAAGAGCCATACAAATATCGACTTTTCCTTGCGACAATGCGTCATTATATATAGGTTATGTTTTAATATTGCAATACCTAACAATCTATGAAATAAAATAAAAAATCTTTTATTTTTGGAAAGAAGATTCTTAAATTGCGGTTTGCGTATTTTGGACTCTATGATAAACTTGAACAACCTGTAGTTTCATCAAGGCAGTCTCCCAAAGGATATTACATATTTAAATGTTATGTTCTTCATATTTTGTAAATCGTTTCTTTTAACTTATGCCATAGATAAAAGTCTTGGGTCTAATTATAGTATAACTTAACCAGTAAACTCTGTTAATACACATGGACCTCAGGATAATAGTCGTTGAATGTGTGCTCAGCCATGACACTTAGCAAATATTTTTTGTTGCTTACTACTGAAAGAAATGCTTCTCCTTAAGTAAAACACGTTTCTTTGAGTGGATATCTTAACTTGGAGAAGAAATCAAGTCTCAGGGACACTATGGAGAACTCTCGATTGCATATTACCGGCCTCCATGCCAGTGGTACCATTGCGTGATGAGCAACCAACGGGATGCAATTGTAAGCAAATCTTATCACCTGCAACCTATCGTGTGAATTGTTCCCACTTTTCCAGCCAACTACTTCACTGTCTATCGTCTATCCACCTCCAGCAAATATTGAACCAACTGCATCGTATCAGGGCGACTCGTATGTGACATATCCTTCACGTAAACATATATATGTCGAAACGCAGACACCCAAAGTGCCATCTCCTATTTAGCAACGCATCATTACTACATATTTCCTTTAGACCTTCATGACATTCTTTAGCATGTCTGTTGTTCAAACTTAGAAAAAGAATAATGTTCTTTGATACCGTTACTTAATAAATTTCTATGTTGTCTGTAAGATTTGCGATAGGGATAAAGTCACTTTCAAACGTTCAACTCCTTGCAACGCCACACCACTTTGAACAAACTCGGACCGTAGAGTCGTATGGAACAACTAGGTAGTGCACTACCGCGCAACATAACTTGACGTTACACGCTGGACGAAACTCAACGAAAATTTACCAATACCTGGTACCTTTGGCTGTTAGCGCAATACTTGTTGCTCCCGAGTGATAGCGAAGAGAGCCGAACTTGTCAGTCTCGAACGAGAGAAGGGAATAGTGGGGATGCGGATGAAATATTGTAACGGTGGCAAATTTCCTTTTTATTTGAATTCGCAATTAATTCATTTACACACACACACACTAATAACGTAACGCTAACCTAGGGTAAATCCTAGAAACGAGAGGACCCATGGTTTAGCAAGTAAATCATTGTAGTGGTGGCAAATCTTCTCTAACTCCGGCATTACAAGAAGAAGAAGAACAAGAAGAAGAAGAAGAAACATGTAGATGGGAGGATTCGAGCCACTGTCTCCACAACTATATCATGACGCTCTAACCGTCTGAGCTATCGTGCCGTTACTTTGAATATGTTATTATCTAGCTATGTGCATCCCCACTATTCTCTTGATCGGACAGAGGAACTACTGTCGCTCGGGAGTAGCAAGAGTTGCTCTAGCAGCCGAAGGTACTAAGTACTGGTCAATTATGTCCCGTTTCGTCCAGCGTGTAACGTCAATTCGCAACATATTGCAATAGTAGAAACGGTACCATTAACCACAACGACACACAGTGGCATACCGAATAACATTCAGCTAAGTGGGGTAAGGACCAACATCTCTGCAATAATCGCTTAGCCAGACTTTAACATTAACCGATTTATTTAGATAATGAGAGAGAGTGAAGTGTCCATGGTAGACTATTTCTGAAATTTATCATTGCAAAGCCAGAAAGAAATTAATAAGCTGTGTACATTTATTCATTAAATTAGGTGTTTATAGTGTCAAAATAAACATGCAGTTGTTAACATGGCTTTAGATTATTTAAATCTGTTGTAATGTCAGGGCTTTTGTCTACCGGTTGCGAAATATTCTGGATATAACACATCCGTGCGGCGATAATTATTCAAGCGGCAAATGTTTGATAGTCGAATGCTGTGTTTAGCAACTGACGAATATGTTGCTATTCGTAAAGAAAGCATCGGAATTCTTAAGCGTTTAACATCAAGTTAGGTATACGATATTCCAGCGCTCGGCAGGTAAAGAAGAGCTGATGAAGAGCTCGTGATCTTAGTACCCCTACCACCTGTTTGTTGTCCACAATCCAATTACCATATAGCTTAATTCCGGTTTTAGTGCTTGAAATTCCGATGGCCCGTAATTACCTGCAACAAACGTCCGTCCTGGTGGCCTAGTGATAACCATGCTGTCTTGTAGACACGGGATCAATCTCGGCCAGATTCGATGGATTTTTTCTGGCGTAAAATCTTAAATATGATTTCCTTCGGAAGGGAAGTAAATCCGTAGGTCCTGTGTAGTAGATTTACGGCACGTAAAGGACTTCAAGTATGAAATAAGAGGTATCCGAGGAAAATTTATTGTCCGTTTCACACTCTGAATTGAATGGGACGCTGATGACTTAAGATGTTAAAAACCGTCCCTAAATAAACTAAATAAAAAAATAATAAATCTACAACAGACGCCTACAGGCCTGACCTGGTCAGTGAATATGTTTTCATTGACGATGAAAGGAAATGCCACATGGTTCATACTTCCATGACTCAATCATTATTTGATTTTGAAAAACCTGTATCTCGTAAGCATCCTGAAAATAATTGTTATTATTTATTTTATTATTGTTGCTATTATCTTAGAACGTTTAAAATACTTTATTTTTGCTTGCACCAGAAATTACTGAATATATGTTTATATTAAATTTACCTTGTATTCAAAGTTAGTAATTTTAGTTGTGACCAATCTTACAATCAGCACAATTATACTTCTGCTTCTGTAGTGTTGTCTTATCGCAGTTCCAGCAGTTGTTTCGCAGCTCTAGTGATGTTATAAAAATATTTATTTATTAGCGCTATATTTGCCTTTCTACTTGCAGCATTCTTAAATCTTCGTCATTCGTTCCTACATAGCCTAATTTTTTACGCTGAAAATAAGTTTAAAAATACTGGCTGTTGTTAAAACACATACGCCCCAGAGCTAGTAAGTTTTCTAAGTGTTTCAACTAAACCTGTATTATTTGTAAGAAATATCTGTAACATGTCTCCTTGAATTAAGAATATGTTAAGTTTGCAAGTAACACTGGGATAAAATGGCCGGGTAAGTGAAAAGGCCGTTTAAGCTGATGAAACTTGCCGAACTGTAAGCTTATAACTCCGCGCGCTGCCAAGTGTTTCCGAGTTGTGCACTGAGCTTCTCTATAGGACAATTCTAAGTTCAAATTCGAATTCGAGGCTTAATCCCTCTCCTTTGCTTTATAAACGAGATACAACTGCGCACGAAGTTGCAAGAGGGTTTCGATACCAAACTATTAATACTTCCCTTAGGAATAACTGGAACAGAGGAACACCAATAGTAAAGGATATGCAGCGATATTGAGTTACTAATGGTATACATTTAAAGCTTTTAGCGTCCCATGCCAAATACCAAATTGTGCTGAAATATAAGCTAATTGATCTACGTCAATATCTAAAAAGGATTTAGTCGGTAATCACGTCACCTGCATATTATATACATAAACAGTGACGCAAAAGAGAAAAAAAGATTAGCATTTAAATAAACATTTCACCAGAATGTAAGCGAACCTGCTTCAAGGATTATACTATATTGATGAAAGGTTTTATTTTCAGAACCGGGCAGCTTGAACTCATGACCCCTGGGGCCGGCCATCATGACCCTGGGGTTTTTCCTGGTTGCTTAGGCGAATTCTGTAATGGATATTTACTTTACACGAATTTTCTGCTGTCCTTTTTAATACATTTTTGTTCAATTGCTTCTGTTACAGAGTCGAGGTGCCCTGGTGCGGTGTTACGGTGGCTTGCGATTATAAGATTTCTGTCCCGCATCTGGAATCGAAGTACCCCTTCTGAGAGGCTTGAAGTACTTGAGAGGGGGCTTCGCCGATGTTGGTGTATTCTACCTTATTACCACGTTTACTGTCGGACTGAAAGTAATATGAATACGCTTTACGGTTTGAATTTGAACTCAGTACGATCCCCATTTACATGATTGTTTTCAGTTCGTATTGAAACCTGTTACAAATGTTTACATAAGTTTTCATTTTGGTTAACCTATCTTTGTTTATGTGTTGGATAATCTACGGGATAATTTGTTTAAACAATGAATTAATCATTCCAGAAGTAAAATACAGAAGGCTGAATGGAATACAATAATATACGTTCGATTTTCGAGGGTAAATATGAAATGAGAATCAATTTTGCGTGATAAAAATGACTAACGTTAACGGGCATGAACACGCTCGATTCGATCTCAATAGGATTACCATTTATATGCATATTATTCTCCATTCCGTTCTCATTTTTTAGAAGGATTGAACTTGGATCTTGAATCCAGTTTACATACCTTCCTCTATCTCTCTCCAAAACTTCACGTCATGTAAATTAAAGATCAATGCCAATAGCCATCTTTATTATAAATTATATTCTGCTCCAAAAGGGACTATTGATGATAAATATTCATCAAGCATATGAAAAGTTATCTGTCAGCTCTATTGAGCTTTTTGATGCACTGGTCTGTTACTAGCGACGTGTAACACAATCCGTGTAACGTCATAAGAGAACTCGTGGTACGAATACAAGAAAACAATGCAGAAATTTACTACCTGGTATGTAATAATGACGCTGCCCGAGTTTAATTGCAAGGCAAGATCGAGTCAGGTAGGAGCAATTCACTACCTAGGTGTATCTGTAAGTTGGATTTAGAAAATGTTTTCTTGAGGAATGCAACCATATTAAATAACGATACTTGACAATAAAGAAGCAAAAAGCCTGTAAGAAAAGTAACAAATAGAGATGAAATCAGAAAAATCGGATACATAGGTGAACAGATAGCGTACATTGAAGCAGTGAGAAGTACCAAGAGTGACATTGCTGATGTTTTAGACAAATGAATAAATGCAGAGAATTTAATGCTAAAAGATCACACTTCAGCAGCAATACATGGTTTCCTAAGGGGCTTCGTAATAAAGGAAAACTAACCTCAAATACATTGGGTAGAAAAAAGGTTGAACATATAATCATGAACTCGAAAAAATGAATATATTATGCAAATAATCACTTTTGTAAGATGGTACTCAAGATTTATAGTCCAGATTTGGGCTATTTTATGCATCAGGACGGAAACGCTGGTATTATAATGCACTTAAAGTAAGGAATCACCTGTTTTAGGTTTCTCATAGACAGATAACCTGTGATACTGGCAAATGAACACGATTAAATACCGTGGAAAGAAATGAGGCCCTGCTTGCTGGCCTAATTATTTTGCAGTATGTTTAACTTGTTTGTATTCCTGAAATTCAAAATTTAATTTTGTCATTGGAACAGTTAGGTGAAAACTGATATTTTTATATTATCTCCTTTTAAATACAATAAAATGAACACTGCATATATAAAATAATATAATAATTATATTTAATGATAGCGCTTTTCTTGTGCTTCTATGTATAAGTAAAACACATTTTAGCTTTGCAAGTGGAACCAACTTTGATCTTACAAGACGATGTGTACAGAAGCAAGAACGGAAATTACAAGCAGTACATTTGTGTTGTACATTCTTTCACTGTATGCGAAGACTGTATAGAAAAGGTGTCGGAATGAATGTGCGTAGTTAAAAAAGCAGTGCATGTTACACGTATCTGCATTTTGTGTAATTCCTTGGTTAAAAGCTGAAAAACGTATTTTAAAATATATGTTAGAGTGGTTTATCTTCTCCATCATTTATTACACTGTACATTTTAAAAGCGATGGAAACTGCTAACATTCTGTGAGACAAGCTGCGTCGAAGTAAATATTCCAAGCGCATATATCTCACAGTTAAATAGTTTCATTGCAAAATTTTTTTAATTTGATTGATTTATTTATGGACGCTCTTTAACATCTCAGGTCATCAGCGTCCCATTCTACTCAGGGCGTGAAACGACCGACAAATTTTGCTCAGAGGCCTCTCTTTCAGGCTTGAGGTTCTTTTTCGTGACGTAAATGTACGACACGGGACCCACGGCTTTACTTCCCTTCCGAAGGAAGCCATACTTAGGATTTTTAAGCCCGAAAAAATCCATCGGTCCTGGCCGGGTTCGAACCCGCGTTCTTGAGTATAGGAGGCAAGTATGGTTACCACTACACCACCAGGACCGACTCATTGCAAAATGAAATTTAATGCCGTTCCCCTTATTAAAATATTTAGATATATATTTTTTTCAAACGAGCAGTCAGGATATGGAAGCGTGTACTTATTTTCATCGCAAAAATTAATTTCTTTGCATTACTTTTAGTTACAATTTTTAAATAGTGATTAACGCCTGATTTTACTGCTGAGGATTCACAAGTGATGGACATTGATGATACACAAGATGAAATGATAACCTAGGAAAATATTTTTTTATAAAGGAAGGAAGTTCTTGGCCTGAGTTTAGGGTACACCCCCGGCATGTGTCATATATGAGCAGTGAGGAAAACATGGAGAAAACCTCAATCAGGGAGCCGGTACTTGCAGGAATTGAACCCCAGAACTTCCATTCACGTGTCCGCGCCTTAACGACCTGGGCCACGATTTTAAGGAAAATGGCTAAGCGGTACAATGTATCTGCGTTTATTCTCCATCATTATCTAACTTCCATGGAAGGTGAGCAAAACACATTGATTGGGGAGAAACTTAAAGTGAGTATGAAAGCCGTAGAACTTTTCCGTATATGAAGCAGAATTTCAGATGTGCCGGTGGAGCTGTTAAAGACAGTTTATGGAGCAATAGTGCGATCTGCAATGACTTACGGGGCCGACATTTCAGGTTGGGAACGAACATAGGATGTGGATCGGGAGGACCGGTTTTCTGAAAGGAATTTTAAGAGTGTGGAGGAGTACAGCAAATTGGAGAACCCTTAGGGAATTTGGTGCCTATAGCGAGACTATATAATGCAGTATCCAAGAAGTGAAGTACCGGCTGCGAAATGTTCATGGAAATCAGACACTAATTAGGGCGATCTACTACCAGGAGCAGCTGAGAATGGGGGAGCGTTACATCCAAACGTAAGAGAATCTGCCCTATGTAAGCGGAGAAAGAATCGTGAAAACATATTCTGGCGTACACCAAGGGGACGGAAAATGCATAAAGAGCTACCTACCGGCCCTGTTTGTTAAAGGGGATAGAGGGCAGTCACAATGCTGAACTTTGCTGGCAGATAGGAAGGTGGAGGAGGGAGTAGGTATATTTATAAACAAAATGAGACATCTCAGACCGGAAGAGGCAGATAACCAGGAAGGGGATAGAGGAACGTGAGTCCCAATTTTTTTTAAAAGTATTGGTACATATATGTGAGGGAGCGAAAGTTATTTACTTTTCTGTTGCTTTCTTTTCTGTTTATTTTATTTAAGTATTTAAATAAACTTTATCTATAACATATATTTTTCTTTTTCCATTTATTTATTTTATACATATTTTTTGTCTCTTTAGAGTTTTATATGTATTAATGTGTGCAATTTCATATATATCTTGGTGTATTAGGAAAGCCCGTACGGTTTCAGGGCCCGTGCGACATGGATGAATTAGATTTATAACGTATATTTTGTAAATAACACTGCTACTACTACTACAACTACAACTGCATGTGATGTGGCACACGAAAAACTAGGGCAGTGCAAAAATATCTTTCGCTCTGGCGGAGATTTTGCTTTATTAGTTACTATATTTGCGTGTTCCGGAAATAACTCCCGGGCCGGTTAATTGGCGCGAAAGATTCATCTGTTTTGACAGAATTAGGGCAGGCTAGAATGCTAAGTACGAGAGCAGCAATTGAGAATCCTTGTTACCAAAATGGTACATAAATATTTCGCTTGTGATTACTACATCACCACCACCACCGCGATTATTATTATTATTATTATTATTATTATTATTATTGTTACTACTAGAAGTTGAACATTTGTAACGTTTAGAACGCAGAGATATACAAGGCCTAATATTTAAGCATAGATATCGATTTGTGTCTTGAAAGTTTTCGTAAAATAATCCGTTTTTTCAAAATATTTCCCTTAAAGAATCAACTTTTATCTTCAATTTATTACACTACCTTCCACGAAAATATATTTTAATACTAAATAGCTTTTGCAAGGATGCAGTATGATGATACAATTAGGTTTCAGCTCATAACCTTTTTTAAATATACTGCTCAAAAAATTAGAGAAACACACGCTTAAGTCAAAAAATAAATATTGATACAATTTAATTGTTGACAGTTTTTAATTACAGATTGAAGAATGTGTAAAGTTAGATTAGAAATTATAACAATCTTTTATTTCACAGGACTAGATATACGAACAAATGGTAGATTGATACAGAAAACAAAGTGAAAATACAAGATTACATTGTTTAGTAATCAAAGTTTCCACGGTTACTTCAACAATCAACACCTAGTGTGTCCTCCGTGAGCTGCAATGATTTCATACCACTATGTGGCAAGCTTAGCAACAGCCTCTAATATAGGTCGCTCCAAATCTTCAGCAAGTGCATTTGCCATTTATTCGAGATTCTGTGTGACACAGCAGGATGCTGGCAAACATGTTTTACCAGCTTATCCCTCAGATGTTCCATCGGATTGAGGCCAGTACTGCGTGCAGGCCAGCTCATCACCGCAATTAGGTATTTTTGCAGGATATCTTTGGTATTCCGTGCTGTATGAGGTTTAGCATTATCATGCATTAGTACAAATTTACGGTCATTACCATTAACAAAGGGTTCGGCATGTTGAAGCATAATGTCATTAACGTAAACATCAGCATTCATGAGCTGTGGGACAACAAACTCTGTCCGAGACTCAATAATAACGCCAGCCCAAACCATAATCGAACGGCCTCCAAATCTGTCACGTTCAATAATGATGGCTGCAGCAAGATGCTCATCAGGATGACCCCATACATGTGTTTGACCATCACAACCCGTCAAACGAAATCTTGGCTTGTCTGTGAAGAGAACAGCCTTTCATTTGCGGAGCTGCCAGTTGAGACGATTCTGAGCCAATCTCAGTCGTGCTTCCTTGTGCTGACGAGTCAGACGAGGGCTTGAAAGGGGATTCTAGATCTCACCCCTACATTTTCAGTCTCTTTCTTACAGTCTGATTAGAAAACACCACTGCGTTGTGGTTTGTACATCAAATTGGTAGATCTCTGACTGTAGATTTGCATCTGAGCAAAGCTGATAGGACAAGATATTATCCTGTATCTCTGTTGTCTTCCTCTTATGCACTTGTCCAGGCCGCCTCTTGTATCCATCTGTCTGTATATATCGCCTCCAAACCCAATGGATGACACAAGGGTTGATGTGAAGAATCCTGGAGACAAAGCGAATGGAATGGTCATCGTCAATCCACGCAACTGTTTGTGCTACTGATGTTTTATTCAGACGTCTCACTGCTCTGTATTAGTTTCAAAGAACGGAAAATAACAATTTCCTACCGCAAATTACTGCCAAAATAATAAGTCAAATAGCGCTCACTTTGGTTTCAACGGTTTTTGAAACTTCACTAACATATTCATAGAAAATGTTACAAATTTTAGAATATCTTTGTTCTAGTTGTAAATGATACTTCAACACATATCATCTGATTGTTAAAAATAACATCGCATCAGTATATATTTTGGGGCCTTGATTTTAAATGTGTTCCTCTAATTTTTAAGTAGTGTTTATATGATACATTTTCTGGTAATGATAGACCATACAAATTTCTATGTGAATTAAAATATGAATAAACGGCTTTCCGTTTTCATAATTTAATTTACTTTACGTTATTATTAAATTCTTTTTTGCCTGTTAGTGAGTGCACGCCACGTAAGTTACATTTCCTGCACCTTTAAAACGAGAAAACAGAATTTAGCCAAGCTTAATGAATTTATAGCTTGATCCCTGAAGCAATAGTGTAGCTTCTGTCAGAGAAGCAAGTAATCTACACCCAATTTCAGTTATGTTTACTTTTTATCATAATGTTTATCGCGTGTTTAAAAAGTACATTTTGAGGCCTATTTCAAGAGAGTAGTAGCTTTAAAGTGTAACAGACACATTAAGAATCGCTTGAAAGATAAAACTGCTCACATAGTTAAATTTCTCCGTGACCTAGTGCTGACAAGTACAGCGTGCGTTTATACCCCGGACAGAAAATGCACAGCGATACAGTGTACTAATCCTAATGATAACAGCTGCAGTTGACAGACGTCCTGTTGAGAGTGACAATGAAGTGTACACAGGATATGTTGCAGTCTGTATCCAATAAATATTTGCTTATTCTCGTCCAGCCAGAGATTCACAAAAGACATTGTCTCTGCATGTATGCCATATGTAAGCATCTTTCAACTGTTGCGATTAGACAGATGGTTTTTGTCATTAGGCATTTTTTTCTCTGCTGTGTAACTTCTAGTTTAGTTTTAGTTGCGATCGCTTCAGGGGCTTATATATGGGAGACAGGGGGGTTTGAACTCCCATTCCTTAGTAAAAATACTATTATTGTTGTTGTTTTTTCATAGTAATGAATAACTTCAATAAATTATTGTCAATTTGCAATGTCACAAAATAATCATATAACACTCTCTATTAATAATTTTGTTGTAAACACATCCGAAACCCGAAGTCGTT
Source organism: Metallyticus violacea (assembly GCA_030762175.1). NCBI lineage: Eukaryota > Metazoa > Arthropoda > Insecta > Mantodea > Metallyticidae > Metallyticus > Metallyticus violacea. The sequence continues at coordinate 357,314,607 of CM060846.1, read as the reverse complement.
GCGTCGAAAATTTTGCGCAAGTTGTTCTGTTGGGAACACACTCGGACGTATCGACAATGAAGTAGTAAATTCTTGCGTAACGCAGATCGCAGATACACGCAGAATATTGCGGTAGTACTCTATAGTATTGATCGAAGTGATGCTACGTGTTTGCTTCACTAAATGTAATCCAACTTACAGGAAATTGGGCAATGCCTTCTGCAGTTCTTCTTTAAGTCTTGCTACAGTAAATAATGTCATCTTTGGCTTTTATTATACTACCATATCGTAATGCATCTAATACCTACCTAATTTTAGAATTGAAAGTAGCAGTCTATTCGCACTGGGATAAAACAATTGAAGACTAGGGCTGCATCACTATTTTATAAATTATAACTGAAAGTAGCAGTCTTGCTGTATCACACTACTTAATGATTTTTCAAGAAATGCGAATTACATGGAATAAATAGACCATAATGTTGAAGAATTCATTACCTTCGATTTCTCCAGAAAATACGCCAACATAAATAATGTTCTCGCTCTTAACGTTTTTACATTTCCCAGGCAGCAAATCATTCTTTTACTACTCACCGCTTCACCCACCTCGGGTGGAATTCCATCAAAGATGTTATTTTATTTCGTCAAAATTCCATTATAATTCTCAATTAACCTTCGCACCAACTAGCAACAATATATTTCAATAACAAAACACTGACGTGTAACTATACAAACATATGAACATACTAATCGATTCGATATATCTAGTTCTCGTTATTTTTAATATTCCAAATTAAAATAAATTGTAATAAATTTAAAATAAGTTAAATTTAAATTTAAAATAAGTTACAGTAAAATCTGTTAGTGTACAAGTAGTATGTAAAATACTTGTTGAAAGGCTCATTGCCAGCTCTGCGTGAAATGAAACTCGGATGCGCAATACCTGCCTTTCAATACATTACAATATAATATTATTGTAAACAAAGTGATGAGGGTAGATTTCAAATTATAAATAATTGTGTGCAATATCAAGCATTGCCGTTTCTGAAAATATGTTATAGACGATCTAGCATAAAAAATTGATAATGTGCAAAAATTTAAAGAGTCATTAATATTATGCTGCACATTTAAATGCTGGTAAAAGTTGAATAATTTAATATTAGTAACAGAGATTTCAGTTGTAAAAGTTAATATTATTTATGTTCAAAACAGCTAAGATTAACATTATAAAACAGCTGAGTCTCCCACGAGAACAGTATCTAAGCTCCAGGACCGGTTAACACCTTTTAAAAGTTTGTAATGATAAAAATAGAAATTTTAAATTTCAAACTAAATTCTTAACTTACCTTTCCCCTTTCTTGTTTTTTAAAAACAGGAGAGAAACTGTTCTGAATTTCTGTGGCCACATTTCCATTGTTATTTGTTTACACACGCCATTTTGGATTCAAAGAAAATATGCTTGTGTTGTTTTAAAAGTAGTAACAAGTATTTTGAAATAGTTATCAATGGTAATGATTATAATACATATAATTTCATTGACATAAAAAGTATATTAAACGAAAGAACCAATATGAATATAAATTCAAGATGGAACTAACCTGGTAATGCCAAGTAGTTCTTAAGTGTGAACAAAGAAATAAAAAGTGCTTCTAAATGAATACAGATGAAGCTGTGAGGGAAAGAAAGATGAATATCTTTGAAAGGGCTTGGCTTCTAAATTAATATTAAATGTAATTCATATGACAATATAAGCACCATAGGTAATCTGAGATTTTCTCACTGAACGAGATGCATTGACAGGAAGCAGCGTGCTGGAAAATAATTACTTGGAGAGTTTGATCTTCCCCACTTCAAAATTTAATAATCATCTTTGAGAAGAGATAATGCCAAAGAACCTGCGCTGGAGGATTAAATCACTTTTACCGAAAGTAGCAAAGTTGATGATTGACCTAAATGCATAGCAGAAGCTTTAACTTTTTCCCTTTTCCTGAAACCTGTATTCATAATAAATTCCATCGTTTGCCTTTTTATACGTACGTAACAGAAATGGGTGTTACTGGAATAATTTAGGCAGGTTACTTACTTCGTGTATAATGTTTAAAAATTGCAAGATATACATTTAGTTTTTCGCAGTACGTTAAATCAAGCACGTGGAAGAGGTGGAGATTAGTATTTTTATTTTACTATTTTAATGAGTAATTATTCTTAAATTTTACGTTATTTATATATAGATATGCAAGGTTTAAATCAATGAAAAGCGCATACCATTTTAACAGAAGCTTTCTAATTAACTCTTGCTCGGCACTTTATAATTATGACTGCATAGTTTAAAATTATAAATCATAATTTTTTATTTTAAATAAACATTATTTTCTGTAAACACGTGTACGTAAATTAATAGTTTAATATTTATCTGCTGCATTTAAAAAGCAAAACAAAACTTCATATTATTTTCTTGCGATGCTAAGCCGAAAAACTCAAAAGAATGAATTAAATGAAATGGTCTTTCAAAGCTTCAACCCATGCAAATTTGTGCCAGAATGGCTTGCATTTAAAAATCAGTTTGTTACTAAACTGTATCGGATAGGACAAAATTATTACTATCCTGGTTTATAAGCCCTAATCGCGTATGAACCATTTTAGAGGCTGGATATATTCTTCTTCAACCGTCTCATTTTAGTCAATCAAGAAATTTTACAATATCTTAGTGATTCGCGTTAGTGTAATATATTGTGAAATAATTTATGTTTAAAGAGTATTTTAGGAAATTGCCATATATAAAGCTACTAGCACCGCCACTGGTGGCCGAGGTCGTTAGGGCACGGACTCGTCAGTGGGAGGTCTGGGTTCGAATCCCGCCAGGACCGTTCTCCCTGATTGTTTTTTTTTTCAGGTTTTCTTCCGTTTTAATTACTGGCAAATGCCGGGGAGGTACCTAAACTTAGGCCTGGAACGTTTCCTTCCTTAAAAAATTTCCTTTCCCAAAGTATCATTTCATTTCATGTATCATCAGTGTCCACCACCTGTGGTGCCTCAGTAGTAAAAACGGGAGTTAAACACTACTCAAAAATAAATAAATAAATACATAAATAAAGCTGCTAGCAATGGTACTTGATATTTTTCTTTTCTGTGCATTTTAAGGGCCTTCGAAGAGGAAATGCAAAAATCTGACGAAATATTTATTTTCATTTTTTACTTATTGTTAACCTATGTAATCTTCCATTCCAGTGACATACATATCAGAACATGTGTTGTGTATATAATTTGACATTTTATGCATATGCATCATGAATAGTTGAATTGTCAGTTTATGAACATTTAAATATTTTACAGATATAAGTTCTCACTCTGTAAACAAAATACTTTCTTGTGAAGCGAAAGTTAGTGCATGTTAGGTAACAGAGAAGAAATGGTACTAAAAATTTGTCTGTGAAAATTAATTAAAGTTGATTTCAGAATGCTAATATCGTTTTTTAGCTTTTTATTTCTATTTCTAGAAATCATTGATTATTTTGCTCTTTCATTTTGGTTATATAAAACTTTACATATGTAGTATTCAGTTCTTCTTCTTTATGAGAGATGACCTTAGTTGTGTAGTTGGCGTTCGTATAATTTTACTGATAGATGGTCTTAGTTCTTCTGCTTCTTTTTACATTCCAAGGTTTTAGAGCTTCGTTGCAAGGAAATGTTCAACCAGCATTTGCTTTCTCTCTCTGACTTACACACACAAATATAAAGAAATCTAATAAGGATGGACTTCTCTGTGAAAGTGGAACTCTCCAAATGTGAATTTGAGATATTACTTCTTAACCATTGCTGGATACAGTATTAAAAACAGTTAAGATCTTACGAACTGTTTTGCCGTGGTCCATGGTTTAATACTATCATAGCTTTCACCAACTTCTGCGGTTGGCAACATTAGCAGATGATAAACAGCTGATTGCTGAAAAGATGATAGTATTGATGCGTCTCTGTCCGATTTTTAAAATGTCGATCAATGTTACATTTGTAGGGGTAGAGTTAGGGGAGTGGTTGCAAAAATACAAAAAAAAAAAAAAAAAGGGGGGGGGCTTTATCAAATAAAAGAGACGACGGATATGACTTAAGTAGCACATGGAAACCAGGTCTTAAAAACAAATAACTACCCAATTCCCCCTTTCCCCTACACACATAATATTGATCGATCTTCTGAAACCATACAGAAACGAGTCAAAACTGTCGTCTTTTCAGCAGTAGTTCTCATTGTTCACTGATCATGCCAATCGCAGAAGTTGGTAAAAGCTATGGTAGCATAAAACAGCCCCGAAGATTTCAACTGTTTTAATTATATTACCGGCTATAAAAGCCTAAGATGCATCGATACAGCTTAGATTTTCTGCGAGCTATTAATACATTTTTGCTTAAAAGAATTGCAAGGTGTATAATTTCAAAGAGTCGGTTCATTTTAAACGGAACTATATTTGGGTATTATGTCACTAAGCTACCTTAGCGACAAAAATAAGAAAATAATAATAATAAATAACGACAAATAGCATTTTTGGTGCGGAACTAAGACATGACTCTCCAACTAAATACTCTACTCGTACCGTGGAGCTAATCAGATTAAGTCTTCTCTACCAAAGAAAGTTTTTAGCAGTAAGAAGGAACGGGGCTTCATAAGGTAAAAGGGAGCACGAGGTCTGGAAGACTTTGACGCAGGTGGAGCTGGGACTTAAGAACTCGCATTTCTCGGAAATATTAGCATCTAACAGGGAATTACTCCCATACAGCTAAATACCTTTAGAATGTTACTTGATAGCGTTGTAGGCTATGCACGAGCGTATATGTTATCAGAGAATTTAGTTGCAATATTTATCTGTTATTTAACATATATGTATTAAACTTTATATTTTATTTTTATTTCAGAATAGCCTATATTTAATCATGCATTTTTGAGTAGTTGAATAAATGAATAAATGCATGAATGCTGAATGAATAACCTTAAAGGAATGCCTTAAGGGCAAAAGACCAACTATAAGGCTGGGGAAAGGTAATTTAAGCTCAGATAGGATGCAAATCTTATGAGCATTAGTCTATCTTAATACATTTCACATGCTAGATTGTCGTGTCTTAATACATCTTCCTAGCTTTACACATTTTTGATTATTTGGGACAGTTAGTGCGAAACACAACATTCAATTCCATCAACACATATTTTCTTTGCGGAAATGCAGATGTAAACTAAATGTTTTAAGTTTCTCTTATTTCAGTGTACAAAACTGTAATAATGACACCATTTCAATTATTGATTATTGTGAACTGGAAGTAAACCAATTGATAATGTTTTACAATAATAACACTACTCTTTATAGAAATATTAATTATATTAAACAATATTATTATTTATGAAAACTATTCTATTGCCACTTTTCTGTTGAGCGTGAAAGCGGACGGTAGTTCCAGGGTTTTGGAACTTATACTCCCGGCCTAACGAAAACTTGCGGCATTAGAGTGACTATCTAATTAAATGCAATTAATTTGCACTTATAAAGTCAAGCACTCACCCATGTCTTGCAACAGGACTTCGGAACTGCCTGAAATCAGCTCAGGAAATGATCTATTATTTTTCATAGTTCTGTTAGAAAAATTAAACGAATCTCTTGAGGGACGTTATTCTTCAGTTTGTTTAACGCACTGGATTTTTACTGTTATTTTTAATTTATCCCAAGTATAATCACAGAATATTAGATTCAAAGATCGAATGAACCTTATATTCATAATACTAGTGCCTGCAGCAAAACAATGTGTGCATGTGCCGTCGCAGAGTCCTGCTGGAAAAACACAAAAATACACTCTCTCACAGATAATCTATAAAAGTAGTCAAGACATATTTACGATTATTAATTATGCCTTTTATTCTGTCACTACCAACCGCGATCATGCTCCTATTTTCGATTATGAAGAAATTCTTCAAGGAGCAGATTAAATTTTGTTCATTTAGGCTGAGATTGAGATAAATTTCTCCGTTGCGCACTTGAGTCGAAGAACCATTCACAAAATCTACTCCTGGCTATAGGGCCACCCAGTTTAAGTTCCTGCGTCATGTTTTAATTAAAGTAATTTTTGAGTACTTGTATGGAAATATAGGAAGTTCCCGTTACTATGGAAAATGCGATGAAGTTTTAGAGTGTCTTTTATAGGGTATTCAATGTCATTCGTGTTTTGTTTCTATGAATATTGTACGTTGTTTTTCGCTTTTCATCTTTTACACTTGCCATTTATTAAAGCAATGCATCGTGGTAAACCTTGTAGGAATTTCTCTTGAAATTACATCTCCACAGCACGAGAGGCTTCTATATGAACTTCTGAACCCGTCGAGGATTAGAACATTTAGGTCTAGCGGACTTTATATAAATTACTAACACGACCGTATAGTGTCTACTCTGATGCAGCATTGCATACCTCACCGCACCGCATATTCCATTCTGTCGTTTTACGAAGATTGTTCAACTATGAATACTAATTTTTTTAAAATCCAATTATATTATAATAATTTTAATGAATTTTTTCAAAGCACTTCCCTTCCAATGCAACTACAACAGACTTTCTGCCATTTTTAGACATGCTGGAAAACATTTTTGGCAGGTCATTGCCTCCCACGAAGATGTTTCTTGCATTCGGGGAAAAGGAAAATGCGATATGGCGCTAAATCTGAACTTTAGGGAGAGTGAAGCACACACTTTACATAGATTTTTATGAGATATTCAGCAACAACATTTGCGATGTGCGGCCGAGCATTATTGTGGTGCAGCATCCAGTTTGTTGCACGGAAATTGTGGCCTTTGCATGTGATATGGCCTTGCAGAGTTTTCAGGACATCTTTGAAGTATTGCCAGTTACAGCTGTGTGTGCAGGTACGCATGCTGGTAAACCATAACGTGAATATCGAAAAGTGAGGTATCCATAACTTTCCCAGCAGAAGCTGGGGGGGGGGGGGGGGAGGGAGTTGGTGGCGATGGACATTTTCACACAGAACATTGCTGATGTAGCTAAGTTTCATCAGCAGTAATTACCCTTGAAATAAACACCGCGTCTTCCTGTAACATCATCTCCACTGCTTATATTGTTCTTATTAATGTTGTTGTATTCATTTGTTGGAAATAGTTTCATTTTACAAGCGCATGAACGGTCTGTGATGTGCAATATATGTATATCTAGTTTAACTGCAATAATAAATACTATTACTACTTTGCAGTTACCTACGTGAGAGTGGCACCCACTGAAATTTTCAATGTTTCTGAAAGTGTTTTAAAATTATTCGACGAACCTGTCTCACAATGACAAAAGCGGTGTTCATGCATTTCTTTATTCGTTAGAGCAGTAGATGTGTCCATCTTTGATATTAATTTTCTTCGCTTTATAAATATTTTAAATCATTAAGGTAACAAAATGTAGCAATGTTACATTTTAACGCTAAAAAGCTTGGCTGTAAAATTGACACGAGTTAAAGATAGCATGTATAGAGGCTACTGGGATATTTGGGAGACGTAACTGTTTTTTTTTTTTTATTCCTATACCGTTAATAACTGCACTAAATCATTTTAGAGCTGTGCTATAGAGAAGGACCAACTTTCATAGGAAGAATTTCAAAGCAACATATTGTTCCTTGCCGATACTTCCATTTTGCTATACGCTGAACTGAACATGTCTTGACTTGTACACTTCTCACAGAAAGGAATCGTCAGTGATAATGGATTTAGTAATACGCGCATACCACGCATGCAATTTTTAGTACACATTTTGTTAGTTGGTGCAACCTACCCCCTGGATTCACTTAGGGTTTTTGATTTTTGATGTAATTATGAAAACGCACATATGAGGAACTCTGTGCTTTAGAACAGTTATAGTTCCGATATAGCTCAACATATCGATTGATGGTGACCTGAAATGGGAGGATTACTGTAACTTTTCTTGAGGCTCAGGGCAAAGGAAGTACTTATTTTTACAGCTTTCTTCTTGTCGTAGAGTTCGAAGATTATATTAAAAACAAAAAATATTGGTCGTAAATTTTACCTTATTTAACATTAAAGAACACTACATTTTCTATACATGCCCTATGTCAATTCTTTTATGTTAAAAAGACTTCCGAAGAAATTTTGACTCGATATAATTCCCAATTCCTTTAAGTGCTGCTCATAAAGAAAACAATGTACTCGATCCCGACTGTTGGCTTAATCTCACTACGTTAGGCTCGAGATTCCAAAACCCTCTACCTCCCCAAGTCGACATTCAAGAGCGAGGGAAGCAACTAGCGGTACTCATAACCTATCACGTGTCAAATTCATGTCATACTTCCTGTGCTCTCACTGTCATGTTTAGTGCTTGCTATTTAAAGAACTGAAGGGGAGCGTTTCATTTCCCCTTCTAAAACCTTATTCCGGTGCCGCAGGTTTTGAAAAATCCTGCAGGATTCCCCAAGTCAGTTTCCAGTATTATAATGAAATGTGTGGCTTTAGTTTAAAATCATGTAAGGAAGAGACAACTTAAGCATTGATGAAACACAACCGACGAACACGTTTACAGTTTGTGCATACAAACTTTAAGGGATAAGTTTTTGAACTATATAGAAATTGGAATTGCACATAATGCAGTTCTAACCAGCGTTGTTAGGAAACTCTCCTAAGTGAAGTATCAACAAACAAAAATAGTATTTAAAAAGTGACTTTTTGAAGAAAAACTTGCCACCACTGACCACTGTAAAACATTATATGCTCTAATTTTACAATGTGAACTATATTGTCTACTTAATTAATCCTCGCAATTTCTGGAGGCTGTATTGATTCCGAGTTTACCTATAGCTGTTTATTCTGACTTATCCTTACAGGTAGCTACGCTCTGGTGCTTCAGTCCCGAGCGGCAGCGGAAAAAGCGGAAATGAAGTTTTGCATGTACAAGTTTTTATAAACCATAACTGCAATCTTTATGTTGATCTATCGACATGACAAAGGCATCTGATACACGTGTACAGATGTGGCCTGTATGCGCAAGGCGTATCCCAGCCCGATAAAGGACTTATACTCGGTCCTTCGCTCTCGAGATTAAGGCAATTGTGCGAGGACTCGACAGAAAGTAACGACAGTAAACAAGTAGCAAACTTAGAACCTGGAGAATTCTATAACCCTTCACGTAATGCTGTATCACATTTGTCAATATTGCAAGATACTGGACCCCCGTAGCTAAGCTGTGCACTGAAGTAAGGTTTGTTCCAGTTCTGCGGCTGTTCATCGCCGATCCACCTTCAGCAGAATTGAATCAAATCAACGCAATGCGCTTCGAGGACAGAATGACCTGAGCGTGTCGCATCTTCTACAGTAGCATGCCCTTGTCGGAAATTTTCACCAATGGGCCACTGTCGATATAGCAAGGCCTCATTGCCATAAGCTTCTCGAAGACAGCATCAGATTACTTCACACTCCTGCCTCATGTCACCTTAAATTAAATGCATGCTTGCTGCTAACTGTTAGAAAACATCATTTTTGGGTTTTCCAAATTTACACTACTTGATAACGTCGTATTCATTCATCTACACACAGTGCACTAATGACGCGGGGTGTTAAACACTAGGACCTTCCTCTAGACAACCATGCCCTCACATGTTAGCATGGTAGCAACTTCTTTCCAGCAGCTCTCGTACATTTCGTGATTTTACTTCATTAATAAGAGTGATGAGCTTCCAAAAAGTTTGCCATGCTGTTCACGTTTGGAGAAACGAATAATACCCTCAATCTCAAAAAGATGAAAAATGGTGCTTCAGTAAAACATAATAATTGTACTATCATATTTAGTTTTATAAAAAAAATTAAATTTTATAACTTGTTATATTGACAGTATTGGTGTTGAACTTCTCTTTCTATAGCAAGCAGGTAACGTGTTGCTCTGTCAATTTACAAGGTATGAAAACGGAATCTGTTAGTACGAGAAATAAAGCAAATTGTTTTTGGCGAACAGCCATTTTAAATACTGCAAAATAAAAAAATAAGCAAGACTTATAAAAAGGAAGTACTGGAGATCAAAATTCAAACAAAATAATGGAGGAACTAATAGGTAAATGAACAATAAATAAATGAAGTAAGAAAACAATAGAATAGCAGCAATTTTAAACCTTTGAACTCGCGATAAATGCCACTTCGGAATATAATGGAGAATCAAATATGGCGCAAATGAGCTTCCGAGTCCCTCAAAGACTAAAACTACTTGGCATTCACCTTTACCTTATAAGTTAACTTCACTAGATACAGAGCGGATCAGACTGCCACGGGTGGTCGAGGTCGTTAAGGCACGTACTCGTGAGCGGGAGGTCTGAGGTTTGAATCCCGCCAGCACCGTCCTCCTGACTGAGGTTTTTTCCACGTTTTCCTCAGACCTCATTATTGACAAATGCCGGGGAGGTACCCTAAACTTAGCCCAGCAACGATTCCTTCCTTAAATAAAAAAAAATCCTTTCCCGATTTATCAAGCATTCACCGGATATGGTGCCTCAGTAGTAAAAACAGTGGTTAAAACTACTCAAAAAAAATCGAATTACGTATTTACAGCATCAAAGGATATGTTTTATTTAAAACAACATCTCAGTACAATAATAACATTAAGAAAATTGTGTAAGTGTAATTAAAAGGAAATAAAAGATGGACAAAAAGCTATTCAAAATAAGCGACAATAAGAAAATGAACATAAAACAATTGTTTTTAAGTATGCAAGATCTCGCCTCAATAACAACGGCCGGTAACATTAATACCATTCCAGAGGATTTCAATATGATAATGGAGGTCTGACCCTAGTCAACGTTATGAGCTTTGTGTGCCTGGACTTTTACTATAAACGGACAGTGGACGCAACACATTGACATGGTGAAACACAAAGTGGAATGAAGGCCACGGAGACTCTCCAGTACACAGCAGAATAACGTGCTGGAAACGGGGCTCTGGTCAGATCCAGGATGACATATGGCGGAAAAATCTGGGGGTGAGAGCAAACGGAGAATGTGGACCAGGTGAAAGCGCCTTTTTTTTGAAAGGGATTCTGGGGATGGGGAGTGGCACAACGAACTGCGGAATTAAAATGGAATTTAAGGCTCATAGTGAGATAATAGAATGTAAAATTAGAGCGGTGAAATATTGACTGCGAATTATTCTGGGAGATAAGCTTTAATTCGACCAATTTTCTGCTTCCACGAATAGGTTGCGATGGGGAGGAAATAAAACGTAGGTCTCAAAAGTAAGAAAGAGGTTGGAAACCGTCGCTTGGACAACAGATGAAGAAAACAGCAGAATTGTCTAGAGGAAGGTAAAGAACCTGCCTGTAGTCAGGCGGCACATAATCGCGCAATGAGGGGAGAAGATGCTCGTTGCAGTTCAAAACGTTAATTTACTGATTTTAATACAGAGCGAGGGACATGCTGCACTTTGCTGGCAGATAAGGGTGAGGAGAAGCTAGGAAAAGCCCTGACGAAGTTGATACAGCTCACGTCAGCTGAAAAAGACGGGAGAGGAGGGGGAACTAAACTGAAATAAAATGTTTGAATATATATTGTGTTCAAGTACTCTAATGAATGGAAGAAAGACTTATGTTCTGGACTGTCAGCATGTTAATAGTACAATATTTAGTATTTTGCTGCTTTAGTCACTGGACGAAATATTTATTTATTTATTCATTGAAGAAATTTACCTTTTATGTTTTAAGAAGCCGTGCGAAGGTTGTAAGGATATTATCATGTGAGTTAAGTTGGTAAATACTCATTAATTCACCCTAGCTCTGTTTCCAGCAACAAACTTTCATATCTATATATTTTAAGCTATTAGCATTAGTTCACTATTAATTGTAGCTCCACAATCCTATCTTTCGTTAGGCAGAGGTTCCTCGTGAAGCAAGTTAGTTTCTTCTGAATTGCAGTATTAAATTATTATACCTACTTAGCAGGAACCAGAAAAGAAAATTAGATTTGTGTCAATTTCTCCACCATTCACAAAATCTAGTCCTGGACCCAAGGTCACCCTATTTAAGGTCTTGAACTACAGTGATTTTATAGTGATTTACTTCAGTAACTTTGTAACCGTCCGAACAGGGGAAGAGGAAATTCCCGTTTGCTGATAAAGGCGTCGAAGTAAAAATTTAATAGAAGTTCCAGAGCATGTCCAATGTTTTCTAATGTTTCTTCTGTGAGTATGTGACTGTGTACTCTTTTTATCAAGAATACTTCCCGTTTCAAGAAATTTATGTACCAATATAAATTGAACTTCGACTTGAAAGATGAATATGTGGAAATCTCTCTTGAAACAATCTCCGTGCTTCACGAGTCGATTCTGTACGCACGTATGAATGGTAAATAAATACTCTTTGAGGAATAGATACCTGAATTGAGTCACATTAACACAATATAATATACTGTATTACGTAGCCTAACTTAATACACTGTCACACAACACACAAGAACAATTCCCTATAGTTAAACTCGTACTGACCTTTCCTCCGGCTCCCCCGCCGACGTTCAAGCTTGGGAACGAGACGAGAACTGCAGAATTCGGTCTAGTGTGGACAAGCACTTGTGTAACGCTCTCGCCGAGGAAAAGTCACGCTATATTTATAAAAGTTGGTTGTGTGTGTCTGGAAGTGTAGAGGCCTTAGGTATATTTAAATGTCTTAATTAATGACAATAAAGGATGTTTACTGACCAGTAGCATGGTTATTCATGAAATTTTTGAAAACAGAAATTCAGTTAGAGAATATAATTATTTTATCAATGATCAAGAATTAAATGTTGACTTCTGCTTATTATTGTAGTAATTTAAGTAGACAGCAATGAAAACACTTTAGGATTTGCTTAAGTGTATGATTCCTGCCGCCCTTTAGAATATTGAGTTACAAGAAGTTCAAGTTGTTGGCACTAAAACTAATGTGGCAATGCTCAACAACCGGAAACCGGAAATCAACACAAGAAGACCATCAGCAGTAGAGTCAGAACTTTAACAAAGAAAAAGAAAGAAAGAAACGAACGTATACATCCTGGAACAAATATTTGTTGAGATGTAACCCATTCCTTATTGTGCTGGTAATTAAAGGTGCAAGATAACAATCTATCTTCTTAAGTGTGTTTTGCGAGATGTGTTTCCATTCCGACACATTGCCCTTTTCTTATGGATAGTGTTGACCTCTGCAACGTGCAAACGGCGATGAGTAAGTCATTCGTACACTATCAGCTGAGGTTATATGTATCAGTACAAAGTAAAGTATGTGGATCATGCATGATGGAACACCACCCCATTTTGTACACATCGTGCGACAACACCTAATCCATACCTTTGAGTAATGAATTGTTCAAGGGGATGTAGTAGCATGACCTTTTCGATCATCTAACATTTTGGGCTATTGGGGGGAGGGCACTTAAAGACTGTAGTGTATGCCTCACCCATCCACAACATACAAACATTGCAGGAGCGTGTGTACATTGCATATCATCAAACCCGAGAGCGGCTAGTATGTGATTCCCTGAAACGTAGGGTCGAGGGATGTGTGATAATGAACGGTAACCACATAGCGCATGTCCTATAATGACTACTCAACGGACAAAATACAATATGACGCATTTTTCAAAAGTATTTGTTTCTGGACATGAGTTCATAGGAAGCGTTTGTTAGTTTGACCAACACTGCTTGCCGTGAAAATATATAACACTCTTATTTAAACATTCTGTATTTCTTTCAAATGTACCGACAAATTCAGTGGCCAAGTTCGATCACAATTTCAACTACGTTTACTTGCTATTTAATTCTAAGGTATCAAATGATGAATATTTCAATTAATACATGAAAACAGGTTATTTTGAGATGCATAAGTACCTAAACACGACTACAGGAGCGTCCGCAACATACAGAAGGGCCACTCGAATGGTCAGCATTTATACTTATTTTACAAACTGTAAATTCATGAAATATTGTGCTTATTATTATTATTATTATTATTATTGCTGTTTTGTTCATGATTTGCCCAAGAGCATTCATTCTGAGGACGCCAGCACCAGACTGTAAAAATTTATATTGGATTTAATTTCACGTAGTGACTATAGCTAAAGGTGGTTAATTTGTTGGAATTATTTCTATTTGTAGGATGGAGTTCAACCAGATACCTACTTAAAGGAGATTTCCTACCGATGTTTCAGATCTGAGCTGTACTTTTCTAACCACAACAATCAGAGAATGTGAGGCACAAATTCTAGGAACTGTTACCAACTGTGTAACAACAGAAGCACGAACGGTTTTCTGCTGTACGTTATTGAATATAATGAAGATATTTCAAACATATGAAATTATTTTTTTTTAATACTGCGGCACTGATCTACGCTATTCGTACACTGGCAATAAAACTTATTTTGGATAAATGGTTGAAGTGAGAGTGAATACTTGACCAATCCTACTCTAACCTAAAACGAATTCTATAAAGAGTGTTTTCAGAGGTTCAGCACAGGCTCTTGTCAGTAATTTCTGTTATTACTTTGAGGAATGAATTGTTATATTCTTTCTTTTATTAGTCTGAATATGTGAAATGCTATCCATATTATCTGTGCTAAAAATGGAATTATTCTAGTTAAACACTTGCACATCATTAAGTTAAAAAGGTATTATGATTTTTTTAATAGTGTTTAACGTCCCTTTTTACTACTGAGGCACCAGAGGCGTTGAATGATGATACACGAGATGAAATTATATATTGGGAAAGGATTTTTTTAAGGAAGGAAACGTTCCAAGTCAAGGTTTAGGGTACCTCCCTGGCATTTGTCAATTATGATGCCTGAGGAAACCTGGAGAAAACCTCAGTCAGGGAGGACGGTCCTCGCGGGATTCGAACTGCAGACCTCCCGCTCACGAGTCCGCCCTTAACGACCTCGGCCACCCGTGGGGGTGAGATATGATGATGACGATAATGATAATGATGATGATGATGATGATGATGATGATAATAATAATAATAATAATAATAATAATAATAATAATAATAATAATATAAACTCATGCCAAGCACACATACAGGTTTAATATTGAAAAGGAAAATTTTCATTAATCACAAAATTTAATAATTCAGAAATGTTTTAATCTATTATAATTGTAATACTTTTGATAAATATACTTTGTGTACTGGTTGTTGCAATTTACTCTCTCAATACAACATAAAATGTATTGTCTACAGTCTACAAAAACACTTGAAGTATTTACATACCAACATAATGTTTATCAGCTAAGTGAATTGATTGAAAACATCGAGATATGTTTTTTCTATGGTAAGAGCTTTAATTGTATAAAAAAGACTGCCCACATTGATGGTGTCCCAGTTGCATACTGCTAACAATGGTACAAATAAACATAACTAATGAGAAAAAAATTTATGCATTGATGAATTAATAGTTGCGGAAGCTGACGATTTTTCTCTGGATATTTGGACATTCGTGTGAAAGCCGGGAGTGTCCTGGCAAAATCGGGACGTTTGGTTAGTCTAGGAGAGAGTAAGACCGTCATATATTAGAGGCCCTCTGCGTACAGTGCATTCTCCCTCTCTTTGCATTTTCTTTTTCTCGGTTGACACCACAAGCGAGTAGTCTTGTAAGAACTTCCGTTATTCGTTGCTCATCATGTGTTGTGTTTTAGACGTAACAAGAGGACGTGTGGGAGTGTGGGCGTCTCATATCCGATATGGTAGAAGTGGGAGGAAGCGAGAATATTGTCTGCTATTGCATTCTCCGTTAGCGGAAAGAAAAAGTATGTGCAGATGTGGTCCCCCAAGGAAGACGACAAGAGAGGAAAATCAAAAGCAGCTAGTGGTCAGAATCCTTTCTCTGTCGCAAATTCACTGTGGAAACCCCTCAAACTTCAAGTAAGCGCGCAGATCCTAAAGAACAGACTCAATGCCGCTAAGCCACCTTGGGTGGTGTGCTAAGAATAACGTGTTAAAGACCGAACGTCGTGAGGCCAGAACGGCCTTTTGTTTGCAATATCTGTCTGTTCCTGCAGAAGTCTGGAGTTCTATAATCTGGAGAGATGAGCAAGTGTTCTCAGTGAGGAGGAAAGACTGTCGATTTGGCGACTTGACAACACCCGAGCATGTTGTTGCAAGGGCAAAAAGTGGCAGGCTATGTCTGACGTTGACCGCAATATAGCAGGGGAGCTTGTTGAAGTGTCCAAGAAAATGAATTCTAAAGAATTCAAGGCAGTATGTTACCCACGATTAGAGCTATTTATCCAGCTGAGGAAATGCGCGTTAACACCAGTGTGCATACTTCAAAATTAACAATGGCATACTTTTCTAGCCCTCCTGAAATCCATCCTATCGAATGGTTTGCCGAATTCCCAGATCTCAATTCAATAAACATTTATATGGGTCATTGCAGTTCGTGATTGGGACACCAAGAAAGAAAGAAAGACGGCTGCTCTTAGGGGTCATGAAAGAGAGGTTGGAAAAGCTTCATAAGGTGCCTAAAAATCATCCCCAATGCATGTATCGACGAATTAATTCTGTGATTTATAGTCGAAGTAGTGGACTTGTTATTGAAGTTAACGTTTCTTTTTATGTGAAAATTTCAAGTTTTCATTTCCATGCATATTTCTCTTTTCATTTAATTTCTAATTTAGAAGAAATCCTCTCACTTTACTTTGCATTATTATGCAAGGAAATTCAATGAATTGTTTACATAATTTCCCTTTCTATTACTATCCAATCCTTAAAGACAAAAGAGAAACGTTGTTAGGCAACGAATGTCGTTTTATCTTTCACACGTATTTTTCCTTCAATCTTTAGTCTTAACATATATTGCGTTTAAGGAAATGTATGTTTCCTTCACTGAGGCCCTAACATACAAAGTCGCATTTAAAACTTTAACTTCTTACTCCATACCTGTCGTGGTAAACAAAGTGAACCTAATACAAGGTGCTCCTTTGAGCCAAAAGAGAGACAAGTTTAGAAGCTATTGTTTTCCTATATCCGTCTTTTCTTTTTGGTTTAGTTGGTTTACAATTGCAGTATCAGGGAAGGCGGACTGAATGCGCCCTAAACCTTAGGTGCAGTGTAACAGGGATGATATGACGGGACGAATAATTAACATCCAGACGAGCAACCATCTAAGCAGTGTAACAGAGCGGATAAGAACGACTTAAGGTGCACGCGATGCAGAATGCGCTTATAAAACTGATGTATAGCTCATGAGGGAGGTATCAGCGAATTTCCTTAATAAATAAATAAAACTAAACAATTAAAAATAAATTAAAAATGAAACAAATAAAATAAAAAATTATCCTTTGTGTGTGATCTATTGTTCCTCAAAGTTTGTCGGCGAAATCTTCTTGCACATTGCATAGGCATGACATTTAATATACATGTAAATCTTAATCTTCGTAATTATTTGTCGTTTTCTCTAACAATTAATTGTTTTCATCACATAAAGTTTATTTATAGAAAAAATTCTATTAAAGTAAATAAACCGTATGCTTTATATATAATATAAGCTACTTTTAACTTTCCGATGGGGATTAGGCCATTTATTAATTAAATTTCTTCTTTCAATTACTATTTGGCGAAGAAACTGCACATTTTATTAATAATATAAATTTTTGGTAGAGAACACAATTTGTTTTGGAATTTTTTTCAAACTCAAATTATGCTAAACAGAATACAATTTAAAAATGTTAGTTTATATTTACAGAAGTCTATAGGTTATCTGCCTGTTATATTAACCATTTTATTTTAATTTGTCATCAAAAATTGTACATTATTTATGAAAAATCTGTTTTAAAGGATAAAAGATAAAAGTTGTAACACTGACTGTAGGAAACTCGGCTTAGATTAGAGGAAGACTGATCCAAGTACACATTCTCAATTCATACGTTTCAATAAAATCCTTTTTGGGGCGAGTGTACAACCATCATGGCTTAAATGACATGAGCACAGCACTCCAAAGCAAATGCATCAATGTGAGGAAATTTAACTTTGATCATGTAGGTAAGAATTTTTATCAGTGCGTGGACTTTGGTGAACATCAGAGAAATCTTTCTCCAGTTCTGCAATAATTGCAGGCATCAGTGTTTTAGAAAAAGCCAGCTACTGTTCCCTGCATATTCGCTCGTAGAGCTAGCAAAATGATTTTCCTTTTCACCCTATGATCTATACATCTAGCAAGGATTTCTAATGATTCTGTCTTTTCTTTCTCTTTCTTACATCTGCTTTAAATCATCTTCATAATTCTGTTTAGTAGCCTCTTCTTGATTCTTAATTAAGTCCTTCCTCCGTTTCCGACAGCAAAATCGTAACATTTTTATGTATGCAATTAGTAGATTTAACGTACTTTGAGGCTTATCGTCAAAGAGAATGTGTACTCCATAGTTGCTTCTATCTCTTCGAATTGCGAAATGCTTCATTTCTCCGACTTTTAATCCTTTCCTCATTACTTAATTTTCTTTATATCCTCTCTATTTCGAGAATTAATTGCCTTTTATATTTATTTCTGAGTGGTGAGTACGTCATGCCCGTGTCACTCTGCTATTGCTAAAGTAATTATTTTGTCCATGGCGCTTCTTTCTTGGTGTGATGCTGTTGGTAAATTAAAATGAGAAATGCATCTTTTTTCAGTTTATGTCCTGTATATTTAACCTAGTAGCTCTGCTGTAAAACTACTCTCATTAACGTCATCAGTGAAATGCTAGAAACGTATTTGTGGTTTATCAAAGAAGAATAGTCAGCCCTTTTACACAAATGTATGCACGTTTTTCGCGTTTCCCTATACCTTGGATATCTATGGAAAGCAATAAATGTTTTGCTTCTTTATGTCTTACATTTTTAACCCCTACATAGGATTACCAGGCGTCAGCATTTATGCGAACATGTCCTCTTTTAGATAATAAAAATAACGGTTCTCATACATTTTAGACGTCCGCATTCTCAATATTATACACTTATTTATTCATTTTTGTCTGTACGCATGAAGGGAGATGTTCAAGTTTTTTCCTTGCTCAGTATTGGTAACATCACGTGAATAAAGTGTGCAAATGCAGATGTTTCAAAGTTTTTATTTTCCAAATGTGATATCATATGGGCGATACTCCTGGTAACGAGGTGCATAAATTGACGTCAGTAAATGTTTGATTAATTTTCCAATTTTAAGTAATTTGTCACTTTATATGATGGGACAGCAGAGAAGCCAAATAAAGCCGTGGGTCCCGTGTCGTAAATTTACGGCCATAAAAGAATCTCAAGCGTGAAAGGAGAGTTCTCTGAGCAAACTTTATCGGTTGTTTCACGCCCTGAATTGAATGGGATGTTGATGACCTGAGATGTTAACGAGCGTCCGTAAATAAACCGAATCAAACCTAAGTAAAATGGCGTTACTATATTATACTTAACAAAAGTGAATAACAATAAGCAGATATTTGAAGAAGGTTCAATTTATTTTTACAATGGTAGTATTGAACACAAACACAAACACAGTGACCAAGGAAAGAAATGACATAAAATTTGTGATTCAGGTTAATTTAAGTTATTTTACATGCAAAGTTCAATTCTTTATACAGCAACAGGAAACGGTTTAAAATAGTTCTTGTAAAAAAAAAAAAAAAACGTAACGAAGTTGGTGAGTATTTCAGATTTATGGAAATACTATGTTACATGTAGCAACAGCCGTTTTTGCACAACACGCAGTATGGACTTTCACCAGTAACCGCATTGACTAATGTGCTTTGTCCTTTGTTACCTACCGCTTTTCTCCTCGTTTTACTTGATCGGTTTTTACCATTTCAATAAAATTTGAACCAAAGTAGCATATGCGTGCTAATGGAATATTAATGACATAAGTTAGACAGTATCCTAGAACATGAAAAATCATTATTACGTTCTTTCTTTCTTTGGCCATGCTAAAGCTCTTGAAATAGGAACCAAAAAAAAAAAAAAAAAAAAAAAAAACCCTATTTCATGAAGTCCATGCAGTGAATTTATGAAGTGATTAACACAGGCGTTGCCGTTGTACAGAAACAAAATACGGCACTCATAAACAAGTACACATTCTGGAATTGAAACTGGGCATCCTAGGGTGATAACCTGCGATGAAGGGGACACATTTACTCTTTTCAATGGCCATCGTTAGCGACAACATTACTGCTAGAGCAAATCCTCCATTGTTCTTCTTTCGCATTATATACTTCCATTTGCATATTCCTGCTAAATTACAGTTGCAGGAGGGCAGGATTTTCCATGAATGGGGCGATGCGAAATATATCCCACGGTTCTTTTCTTTTTTAGTATAACTAAAGGTTTAGAACATAGTATACTTATTTCCGTTAATACTTTTATTCCATAGTCTTTCCTTAATAATAAAAGGCTTTAAGTACTGTATTCGGAGTTGCAAAAATATGATTTAACTCAAGAAAAGTACTTAAAACCTGTTCTTAACACATCATTTTAATAATTTTAGCAAATGTTTTTTGAGTACAAGAACTTGTCTATGCACATTTTCAACTTCTAGAACCTTCTAAGCGATAAACAGTTTGTTTCAATGTTGACCATTGGTTGTGTAAATAAATCCGGATGTTTTCTTCATAGAGAATTTTATGGTTGGGGGATGTGCTCTGTACTGCTGAAAAATGCAAAACCACTCTGGAAAGCGATGTCATAATAGGTTAGGAAACTATCTTTAGAGTTAATGTACACAATTCTGAGTAGTTTTGCTCATTATTGTTTATGATTCAAATACTGGCAGTCAATGCCGAGATACATTTTATTCCATTAGTCCTGTGTGTTTCCATGTGCCTTGCAAATTTCTTAAAATGCACAATTTTCTGAACTAAGAAAGTCTGCTCAATATTTATGTAGGGGAAAGAAATGTTTACTTTCAACATTTTGGGCATACTGATGAATTTACTATTAGTATTTAAATTTCAGAATAATGACAACCAGAAGATCTGGGGGGGGTAATAAACACTTAGCGAGTAACAAAGGAAGTCTCAAGCTCCGATGGTAGAAAGCAACTCCTTGTGGTCTTCGTTTGAAGGTTCTTGAAGTTCATAAGTGCCTATCTAAGGCACTTCCCTGTTTAAGTTTTTCTTGTATATTAATAAT
Organism: Metallyticus violacea; assembly: GCA_030762175.1. Lineage (NCBI taxonomy): Eukaryota > Metazoa > Arthropoda > Insecta > Mantodea > Metallyticidae > Metallyticus > Metallyticus violacea. Next base: position 357,293,511 of record CM060846.1, on the reverse strand, counting down.
TCGTTCACATTTCCCCATCGTATTTTATACAGACAGTTCTTTCCCGTTCACAGCTTCTTCTCATTTTTTATTTTTAAATTTACTTCATAAAGCGCAAAAAAGCGAGACATACGCTTTAAAAGGCGTATGAGGGTCTTGGACTTAAATTTAATATAAGGGGAAATCATAAATTTAAAGTTCAAGGAAGGCAACAGATAATGGATGTGGATAACTTTTCGTTCTAACATAACCATTGATGATTGGAATAGCTTACTTGCAGCACTGTCCTTAAATAGTTACCAAATTTAAGAGAAAGACAAATAAGTACCATATTTCATGGATTATCTTTTGCATTTGACCTGCATTTAATTAGGTTGAAATGAATTTAATTAGTTTGAAATGTATCTAGTGAAAAGTATATAATTATGTTAACATGCATTTAATTAGTTTGGCATATACTACATTTGAAATGTATTTAATTATATGGGCAAGTATTTAATTAAGTTGTCGTGAATATAATTTAGTTGAAATGCATTGAATTAGATTGAAATTTATTTAATTAGATATACATGTATATAATTAGGTTGAAATGTATTTAATTACGTCATCATGTATTTAATTAGTTGGAAATGTATGTACTGATAAGTATACAATTATGTTAACATGCATTTAATTAGTTTGACATATACTAAATTTGAAATTTGTTAAATTATGTTGACAAGTATTTAACTAAGTTGTCGTGAATATAATTTAGTTGAAATTGCATTGAATTAGATTGAAATGTATTTAATAAGGTTTGCGTGTATATAATTAAGTGTATATACATTTAAATAAATTGAAATGGTATATAATTGAAAGTATAAGGATAAAATACTGTATTTTAATGTTTTCCACCTGGTGTAAAGTAAATTACATTTTTGAATAAATACAAATATATACAAAATGCTGAAATTATTTTGTTATGGAACTGGCCATTCAGTAACATTGACTTCAGATACTAAAACTTTGATTTGGATGGGTAAGCTTGCAACAATATCTGGAAATAAAATAGCACTCACTTTTCAATATAACCGTTACACAATTATATTTTACTAATACTCGTACATGCTTGTCTTGATTTATCGAACTGCGCTCGCGCATTCTTGGCCACATTTGCATCCTTATACTAATTGCATGTATTAATACATGTGTCTAAGATAATTATTCTGTTCTTGTGCTTTGAAATTGTATTTTTATTTTTGAGATTATATTAATCTATCATAGTATATCTAGGCTATATTTACATCTAACTGACTTCCTTGTTCTTTTAATACTCACCCTATTAATATAGTTTGTGCTTAGGATTGTTTTAGCTCCGTTTAAGCTCTACTTTCGGGATTCCCATGTTTTGTGTGTGGAAAGCTAGGTGCATATTATTTACGTTTATAGTTTATTCGAGTTATACTTGCATCAATACGGTAGCAGAGGTCATTAAGACACAAACTCTTAGTAGGAGGTCTTTGGTTCGATTGCTGCCTGAACCGTCGTGCTTGATAGACTATTTCTCGGGTTTTCCTCAATCCAAATGCCGGGGAAGTACTCTAAACTTAGGCCTGGAACGCATTCTTTCTTAACAAAAAATCATTGCCAATTTTGTTTTTCATCTAATGTATCATCAGCATATACCGCCTGTGATTCTTAGCAGTAACAAAGATAATATTTAAAAAAGTTATACCGGCTCGTTCTTAGATTCCTTTACAATATAATTTTATTAACATATTCCTTGTGTAAATTTCTTTGTTTTAGTTTATTTACACTGTACTTCCTTGCTTTGACTTCCAGGACCATTTAATTTTACCCTCCTGTTTACGTATTTTATATTTATGTAGTTTACATTAGTCCTGCAAAGCTCTATTCGTGTTCCATTCCCCTTGTACTTTAATTATTTGTTGCATCACTGCATTTTAGTTATAAACGGTGTCCGCTAACGCGGTGTTTTATGTCTCTGCTACTAAGCGTGAGGCAGCCGGAAACACTCAACTCCGCTTCCTAAAACGTGTATATGGTTTATTTTTCTCCATTAGCTCAACTGTAAGCAGGTTATTGTGATTCACACGATTAAATGAAGCCACAATATATATATATTTTTTTTTTCATTTCATTGTTTTGCTGTCTTAGTACCGGGAGTGATTTTTGGCAAATGTTCAAGATTATCACCAATTTGGTCTAGTGTTCCCTCTGTTAAAAATGCATATTTTTGCTCAATTTTCTTGTTGCACTGAACCAGTAAATTTAAATGCATGCAAAATATTGTGAATTGCAACTCTCGGACAAGGCAATTGATCAGGAACGTTCTGAATAAATTCCATGCCCAAACCACGAGCTGATTCATATTTAAAATACTTTTACATATAAACAATGTGTTGCTCTAGAATAAACTATCTAAATAATTTTTGCGAATGAATGTGTACTGCCGAGAGACCCGTAAGGTACAGATTCGGAAACCGACGTTCAAGGACACGAAGTTGAAATCAGGGCGGCATGAACCACATGAGTGAACAAGGTTTATAACCCAGGCCCTATATAATTTTGCTGTCATTTGCCTAGCTTTGTTGGATAAATAGTAAAATACATTTCTTTTAATTATTTTTAAATTATTACTACCTTCCATTTTTACGTGTTATATTTTCTATTTAAAATTGTGTACTTTATATTATTTGCTTGTATTTAATTAATCCGTGTGTGCTTAGGCAGTAATATTCCTTAATTTCACGTTGTAATTGCTTTAGTATCATTAAGTTTCCCTATTTTTGCTAATCAAAGTGTACGCCTGTTATACCCAGCTTCCGGTTGTTGCAAAAAGTATGATATTTGAGCTTGCCTCTTTTATTGATTCTTTTTCAAATTATTACTTTCATTGGAATAGCATATTAATTAATACATATGTTCCACTATTATTTATTTTATTTACATATTTTTGTTTTCATTTCTATACCTTAGTCCATCTGAATTATGTCGGTGTTTACCTTTATCTTAGTAAATTAATAAAAGTTTGTTTATCTGTCCATGTTAATCTATCAAGACATATGATCAATTTTCTCTTTATTTAATTTTATTTTTATATGTATTTAGCTATTTTATTTTCTCCAGGCTGTGAACCTGGGTTATTTTGTATTTTTGTTTTATTTTAACGAAATATTTTTGTTTTTATATTTGATATCTAGGTTGTATATGGCTGTTTTTGGCTGCTCTTCTATCTTTATTTTTACTTTGTATATATGTTACTCTGTTTTTCCTCCTTAATTAGCATGCCTAGCTTAAACTTGACCGTTGTCCATTTATGTTTCTTACTTTGTTTATATTACTGGCAATGTGTTCTATCGAAGTTTTCTGTGATGTCGATTTCCTAAAATTAGTTTGCTCATTTAATTTTTAGTTTAAATTTGCTTATCGCAGATTTATTGGCTAGTTGTTTTAACTCTCCACTTCATTTTAGTTTATGCATTCATTTTTTCCTTCCTTTACTTTATGCAATACTTTTCCATTCTTGGTTCATATTTCCCTTTAATTAAGTAATGTCATTGTTTCTATTTTCTATACTTGTAAATTTGTTTGAGAGAAATAACAATAGTATTGTCGTTTACTTATAATATCATCAAGTTCAATCTATTTTACCGGTTACTAATTGTTTTAATACCTAATGAAACGAATAGCATCATAATATTTATTTAATTTCGGTTTTAAAAATCAGCAAATAGAGCTTACACTCTTATGGGCCCACTATCATTCCAAATACGAACACCACAGTTATCGACATTTTCCTTTGGGGACATTTAACGGAGAATGCTATTCAAGACATATAAGAAAATACCCACGTCTCAATCTCAATCAATATACATAAGGTTTGCTATCTTCAACAGAGAGGTTATTTCTCTTCAAGGAAGGGTCGTATTTTCTGAGAGCTGAAATTTAATTTAAAAGCAGAATAGTAAAATCGTGTTTCAACTCCACTTAGGATATAAACGAGTCATAAATCAACTTAAACAGAGGCCGAAGGTAATTGGATGTTTGTGATTAATGTCAACTGTCTTCTCACGTTGAGGAAAGTGATGGAAGTCGTGATGCATTGAAATTCCGTAAGGTTGCCTCATAAAAAGAAGGAACAATTATTATTTAAAAGGAGACTTATTATTACCAATTCTCTATTAGTATCTGATGCAGAAACTCCTTAATAGACGTTTCCCTCACCTTTACAAAAATATTCGAACGCTGAACATCCAGAAAGTGCCCATGGATCAAAATATCCGCAATAGCATCTGAACTGTATAGCGAATACGGTAGAAAGTCAATTGATTTTAAACTCTGAGTTTTATCTGGGTTAATCTTGCAGGTTTAGGAGGTTCGTTATCTTGAAATGAACGTGTCTGTCCGTTGAAGGGTAGCGACGTTGAAATAATGTGAACCAAAATGCACAATACTCTTGCAATTCCATTACAGAAGATATGTCCCCTTCTGGCCGAAATTGCTTTATCTAACTGTTGGCTGAGGCTGTTTGGCACGCAGTACCCTTCTATTCTCCTGTCAGGATTACGCATATAGTCCAAGTGCAATAGTTTTCTAAGGCTATCAAGCAATTGTTTGTTTCGGTCACGCCAAACTTTGGTATTCGATACATTAAGAACTGACAATTCATTGCTCTTCCAGTGAGATGGATATAACTCATTCTCTGGATTATGTGGTCTTCCTGAGCGCGTTCATCTTAAGGCTTAAGTCTGCATAACTGAATTACTGGAATTAGTTGGACGCCGTCCTGATGCTTGCCATCTCTTAACCTCCCATTTTATATCTTTCAGTTCCAACCGATTTTGCATTTATAGTTTTTTTATAAAATTCATTCGGAAATACGATTATGCCATTGCACATTTCCAATGATAAGCTAAAAATATTACGCACCATTTACTAATTACATGCAAAACACAAAGTCTCAAATTATTGTTTACAACCTATTAAAAATTTCCCGCTGTCTAGTACTCACACAAATATCCATAGAACGTTTACAACATGTGAATTTGTGATTTGGCTTTATATTGGGTTTTTCACTCCATCTTGACCCAAAAATGTATAATATTGAAATTAATGAATGCAATTCACTGAAAGTTGGCACGGGAACTCATAGCGGCGATACCCCATAGACATCGTAGATTAATTGCTGTCCTCCGCAGCATTGGGACATGACGCATCTGGTGTGCTGTTGTTACGGAATAGTCAACAGGAATCTTTGTACAGTAATTACTGGTACAAAGTAGAACAGCGCGTGTTAGTTTTCCGCACCTACTTAAACTGTCAATAAATCGGAAACAAAGACAATTCTTCAGCAGTTGGGGTTTGGGGAGGAAAAAAAAAACACTTTCAAAATCCTACATTCAGTATCTGCAGAAATTGGTAGTCATGTGCACTTATTTGGTTGTCCATTAAGGAATGTATCTGAAACTGCTTAGAGCAAAGTTTCAGCAGAAAGAAAACACACTGCAGGACTCTCCAAAATATGCAAGTTCTCCCGTGCAAAAAAGGAAAGCTGCATGCTTGCGGCGTTAATGTGTGCAAAAATTGAAATTTTCCGAAGAACTGAAGAAACTGCCATTCGTTCCAACTGATCATCACTGCACATTCCGAATTACTGGACTACACTTATTCTCCTACCAGGATGAGTTCATCCAGAATACTCACTCGTATTAGTGCAAATAAAGGTCTTCAAACCCTCTTCGTGTTGAAAAAAGTTGGGGTGCAATGCGCTTTGTCGCGGTATCACATTATTTCTCTCTTGTTTGCTTACGACAGTCTAACATCGAAGTCTTTCATGAACCTGTAAATCAGCTGGACGACATGAAACTCCGTACTGCCACTCCGCCACGACAGCAGTGCTGAAATTGTTTCCTTGTTTGAAATTGTGTCATTTTTATTTGTCCATCAATGTCGCTCGACATTATCCATTACGTTTATTTCTGTGAAGCATGCTGAAAGGGATAGTGCATTGCAACAAGCTATGGACTCTTGTGAGATTCAATAAAAGCATTCGGAAATTAAAATTGACCTGTAACTGTGTATATCCTGCCTGGCAACCACTTTCTACGTGTGTTATGGATTTGTAAGACTTCGAATACACCAAGACACCAAGACTACGCTTCACGCAATGAAAGTGAGAGGTTTTAAGAGATTAAAGAAATAAACTATATATATATTTGCTCAATTATACAATGAAATTAATTTTCAAAAGATCCAGAACACCTGAAACAGCACGTGTTTTAAATATTTTCAACTTTATTTTGAATCTTAATCTCTAATAAAGGTTCGGATATAGATTAAAGTAGGCGTTTACTTTGGTCCAACCAAGGACGAAGGAGCCGGCACAAATGGATTATTCGTTTCTGGTTTTCTGGTCGGAGTTATCCGGAGCGAGCCCTCCATCTGAAATAACTTTCGGAGTGAAGCTTGCAAATCCGAATTCCTTAGTGAGTTGTGGAAATTAGTGAAAAGAGATGAGTAAATAATGAATATTTTACCGCTACAATAAACGATCAATGCTTATGTATAGGACCAAGAAGAAGAATTTACGGCATAAACATTGAATGCTTTTCTTTATAAGACTCCAAAGACTATACTAATATTTGGACTACTGCATCGGTATAAGACAGTTTCAGTTTGAAGAATTCGCAAACTTAAGACCTTAGTAATAGGTGTGATATCAGAATGGTGGTAGTGATGGTGGTGTATTTATTACAGAGGCACCAACCCAATACAAAACAACTTCAACAGGCGCTTGGGCCCAACGGCCTGTACTTGTTTCTAGGATACACTTGGTATGTTTGATTTAGCACAAGATATTACATTAGATGTTCATAATAAGACATAACATATACGAGTATAGTGGTATAATCAACAATAAAAATAAATAAAACAAAACAAAACAAACAAAAATGAAAATAGAATAAACTAAGGAACAACAGAAGAATAGTTTTTAAAAACATTAAAATATAAAGAAATCCCATTACGGATCACACAGTTGGATTCAATCAATTTGTTTCCCCCAACCACCCGTCCCGGTTATATCCTTTTCAGTATTCTTATTTGTATCTGTTTGGGGTGTTTGAAAAACAACTTCTTTATTTTACCTTTAGCTAATCATTTATTCAGCAAATTTCCGTTTTACAATTTTTTAAAACTTCCACTGAAAGGCGAATACAATTCATCTAGTATCATCTAGATAAAAATATATTTTTGCACCAGCAATGCCATCTGAAAATGCATAGTCGAACACCAACACTCTTTTTATCCTTCAAAACATATCAAAATTAGTTAATCTTTAATCATCAGTATCAAGAAAAGTGAGTGCATGCATATGAACGATGAAACATTTCAAATATTTGAAAAGGGCTCCCCCCGTAAGTCTCATCAGCTTGTTTGTTTGTATAGTACAGCTCAAACGTTTGTCAAATTTTGTAAATATCTCTAATGCATCTTTCTGATTTCAAAATATAAATAAAATATTAACATTCGGCAATATAACGAACTCCCGAGAACTTCGCCATAAATTTCACAAAATATAGTTTACAATAAATGCATAAATATTTTTACAAAAGCAAAATATAACAAACGAGATAGATGTTACTCACAAATAAACACTTAATATTAGTCCTCATAGCTATTTATCTCCGCTATAGTTTCACATCTCCTAGTCATAAAATCAAGGCTGTGTGTTGTATTATTTATTATGTTAAGTAACGAAGAAATCTGTACTATTAGACCATGATTAGGCTCCTAAATGCAATCGGTTTAATTCCGGACTTTGGTTAAACCTTCTCCTCATTTTCGAAGTGCTTCTGCAGGAGGCTTGAGCAGTGTTTGTGTCATCCTACTGAAAAATCCAGTTTTGAAATGTTTTCTTTCATGCATAAGGCATCCTAAATTTGTCTAAAACCTCCCTTCGTATTGTTCCACTTTGCATACAGGACCAACGCCCTTCACACCAAAACACTTTCAAACTATATCACAAGTGTTCTAGAGGGAAATGAGCAGATTTAATTTACTCGATCCACAACACCTCATATTTATCGATTCATAATTTCCTGTTCACTTGTAACAATCCTTTGCATAAGCAAGTTTGGCCCCGAGGTTCATTTTTAGGCTGATGACCGTTTAGATTCCGATACCGCAATTGTCATTCATCGGAAATTTCACGAGTGTTAAAATTACTTAATTCTTTACTTAATGCTATTTTTAGGCAATGCGCCACCATTACAATGAAAATGTAAATAAACTTGCGAATGAACCATTTTAACGCAAACAATGCAATAGCCATTTCATGTATCACATACATTACTGACAACATCTTTTATTTGTTTGATGTCTCTTATAAAAATTACTTCAAGAGAAAAGGTCTGCATTTTGATCGCAATTACCGCTAGTGGTACAGCTATGATGATAACCCAATTTTCCTCATTAAATGTCTCTGTTTCCTTTTCCTTTTTCTGTATTTCATGCCTAATTGGCTCTTTTGTACAGATGTATCAGGAGGCAAAACTTCCCACTATTGTCTTTTGAGTACTCATCAAGAATAAACTTGAAATATTACATTGTTTTACTGTTGGGATTTGTTTATTTTCTGTTCCTTAAAGACAGTCTTCTTGGATTTATGAATTTCAAAATGGCGAATTACTGGTAAATAGAAAAAGATATGGGTTATATTTAGATGATGGTGGAATTTGTTTCATAGTGTAATCAGTTGATACAGGGCTGCTAACCTTAGAATTTGAGGGGAACGACATTTTTATAATAATTTAATTATTTAGTGATTGAATAGTTTTGTCTTCAAATGTGCATTTTTTTGGTGAATGGTTGATTGATGCTTCACTGAAATTCAGGATCTTTAGAAAAGCATCATAATGCTTAATAAATACTATTTCATTTTCCTTTTCTGCACAATAAAAAGAAGTCTGTAAGTACAACCTAATCTCAGAAGCTTTGGGGAGCGAGTAATTTAAAACCTACTTTCCGAAGATAATTGCGGGTTATTGTAATGGTGGGGTTAGAAGAATATTTACGGCAAGAACACATTTTTAGCAATGGCAAACGACGCTTGCCACATGTTATGCACTTATTCATTAAAAGTTTAGAATGTTTTGTAAACATAGTGTTTTCCAGAAAGGTAAATTAAATAAATTAATGACTGCGCAAATAGAACCCTTTACGTTTATGGAAGAGCCTCTGAAATAACTCACACTTTTTGGCGGTCCTATTTTGTCGTTGATTAAACCTTGTTACTCATTTATGGTCATGCATACTCTCGGAATTGACAAACAAAAATAATGACAGGTGAAAGGAAATGTGCCGGAAAATAAACTTAAAACGGAGACCAGATAGATGCAAACAACAATACGTGGATAGTGTAAAAAGTAATCGATTTTTATTTGTTTATTTAAGGACGCTCTTTAACAGCTCAGGTCATCAGCGTCCCATTCAATTCAGGGCGTGAAACGGCCGACAAAGTTTGCTCAGAGGCCTCTTCTTTCAGGGTTGAGGTTCTTTATCGTGTCGTAAATGTATGACATGGGACCCACGGCTTTACTTCCCTTCCGAAGGAAGCCATACTTACGAGTTTTACGCCCGAAAAATCCTGGCTGGGTTCGAACCCGCGACCTTGGGTTTAGAAGGCAAGTATGGTTACCACTACATCACCAGGAGCGACGTAAAAAGTAATGGCCGGTGAAAAGTAACAAATATTGTTGTATGAAAAATAAACTATTCACTAAGTAGGAATGTTTTAAGGCTTCTAAATCTTCCCGAGTATTATGCAGCTGTCTCTCGCTCGCAATGGGTATCATGAAGTTGTCGAATGGCTCTCGGCATTCAACTTCCTTCAGATATCCACAAAATAAAAACTATGCGATTATATGCAAGTAAGATTGTCCAACAGAGCTTGAACTGAATACGTGTTTAGCTTTCACATGGTCAATAAGCAAAGGAAGTCGGAATAAGGTTAGTGTAGCTGAGGTGACAGCAAGAAAATAGTTAAAAAAGAACACACCACTGTTATCTAAGTTAAAAAAATACAGCGAAAGTTACTTTGAGGTACTAAAAGAACTTAAACGCTTTCTATCAACACTTTAAGGACACTTAGTACAGACATAATAGCAATTTTCATGCTGAACCTCAACAGAATACAAGTTAAATTTTCTGAAAAAGTATACTATTTAAAAGAAATCTTTGTCATTACTAAGCAATTATTTTTAATTATAAGCAACTTTTAAATTTTAATAATCTTATTTGGTGTTTTTATAATTATTTTAATAAAAAAAGAAAATATCAAATTTTAACATTTATGTTCCTTTAGGTGCATATTTTCAATAAAAAATTAATCTCAGCATCCTCAGATTTCAAAGTCACTTGAAATTTCTGGTGAAATAATATATAATTTAAATCAAAAGTTTTAACTATAGAAAATATTTGGATATAGTGTCATTATTTTATGCAAATTTCTAAGTATATATGTTTTTCAGAACTCTCATTAAAAGTTTTCACCAGCTATATAGAATAATATTGCACATGCACAAAAGGACTCATAGCTCTATCTTACATAGTTTTAAGAAAGTGCAAATAAATTTAAAAATATGAAAGTTATGGCAAATGACAAAAAAATTAAGGGAGCTGTGTAACTTAAATTGTCATTTAAACAATTTCAATTGCCCAAACAATAAAAAATTATACATAGATATAATCTGCAAATATATAGTTACATGTGCATAAAACCAAAAATTAATACTTTGATTCAAATTGTGAAAACACTGGAAAAGGTGGCATGGCAGGCAGGTTGCTATATTTAAATAAATTTTAATGCCTCAAACACACAAAAACTATCCATTGAGATAATGCATTTTGAATGGTGTTTAACGCCCGTTTTTACTTCTGAGGCACCACAGGCGGTGACACTGATGATACATGAGATGAAACGTGGAGGATTTTTTTTTTAAGGAAGGAAACGTTCCAGGCCTAAGTTTAGAGTATCTCCCCGGCATTTGCCAGTTATTAGGACTGAGGAAAACTTGGAAAAAACCTCAGTCAAGGAGGACGGTGCTGATGGGAATCGAACCCTGGACTTCCCGCTCGCGATTCCGCGCCTAACGTCCTCGGCCACTCGTGGCGGTCATTGGGATAATCTGTAAACTATGAAGTTTCATATTATACACAAAGCTAAAAATTTGACCCAAAACTTCAACCAAGTGTCCTTAAAAACAGCATGACATTTTAAAAAGCTTTCCCTTTGGGAACACAATTACGTTCTAGACACTTCAATATAACATGCTGTTGTTCTCTTAATATTCTGTTGGATCTGCAAGGTATTTACGTGGTAATTTTTCATTTGGTGGCTCATTATGCCTCACCAACTTCCTGTATAATTTTTTTGCTGAATAGAACTCATGATTAACATTGCATTACTCCATTTTTTTATTATTTTATGCTTACACTAAATTCATCAGTTTTACCACGTGAACTTTCTTTGAGGAAAGAATCATTTTTAGTTCTACCTAAAAATAAATGCATTCATTATTCGTGGTTACTGTAGGGAGCAACAGAATCCAAACTTTTTGATGAGTGTGGTTTACTCTTCCCCTACTTGTCACTATTGCAGATAGTCTTTTGTGTTTGACAGGTCGTACCGAAGCTTCCCTCTAAATTATTTGTTGAACTTGTGCATGCTTGTTACCTGCCGTTTAACTCGCTTCTCGATTTTCCAATCATTCTTTCCCAACCCCGGGAAATTCACAACTAAATCCTACGGCCTAGAAACAAAATTCAGGAAATATATTATTTGGAAACTTTAAAAATCACGAATCACACTTAGTAATCCTTATCGATAAATTTTGTTTCCAATTTTCATAAAAAGCGAGTAATTAGGGTATTAAAAGTGTAATTAATTTGGTTTCAGAAGATGGAATTTTGCAGTTGTTACAAGTCAGGAAAACAACAATGTGTAGGTCTTCTGAGCAAACAATTTAAGAAAAACAAATGTGCGTGACATACAAAGCGAAAGTAATACATCTGAATAGGTAGCAAAGAACCAAGAAATAGAAGATACGTTATTCGCTCTAAAACCACAGAACCTTCCTGCGAGTAAGTTGTCATTGTAATATATCAAGAGACACCATTGGCCAGTAAATATTTTGGAACAGTTCCAGTAGATGATCGTAATCAAGTTAAATAATTTTACATTTTGTTTAACAATACAGTTAAAGATTTTAAGGCTGCAGGTATAGTCATTAAATATGTTCAATAGGAAACATAAAGAGCATTCTGAACTTTACAGCTAAGAATAATTCATAAAACTAGACTTTATATCTCTACCGTGTAGAAATGGAATTCATGATAAATAAAATTTTGGGGAGAAATTTAAAATAATTTTTGTTAAATCCCATTGCAAATAACAAACTGTAGGGATAACTCATTTTCACCTTTGTTGCAAATTAGTTTCAAGAAATGAATGTATTAAACTACCTCTTGCGCTTCTCTCAAAATTATATGATGGGTTGAGGTATTTTCATTCCGCCACACAATTGAACAATTGACTATGCTGATGAGCAGTTACTGCGTAACGGCCTTGCCAACTGCCGAGGAAATGTTGTCTCGTGGTCACAACTCATGGCTCGCATTTTTGTTTCTTTCGTTATTTATTAGCAAATAGTAATTAATATTGTACCCATCATCTCAGTAAGTGCTCGTAGTCCCTCCACCTCACACGTGTCTGAAGCATTTTGAAAAGATTTTGAATCATTCTCTGCAATTTGCCATGCCAAATAAAGTAAACGGCCTCGTTGTTATATTGTTTAATTTGAGCTACACCAGTAATTCTGTTCGGATAGCGATGCAGCGGCTGAGCTCCTTTATACGCACTAATGAAAGATACACCAACTGGTTGGGCTAATCGTGTTAAACACTTCAATGAAAAGGCTTGCAGTTCGAAATGTGTTCTGATAATTGCACCACCCAATGGAGATATTTGTTTCTACTGGAAACGGTCTGCCTCAGCGGAACCTAATTCCATTCTTACCGGGAATCTGGCGCCCACTGAAGGTGGAATTTGTTGGTGATTTGGTTTATTTACGCACGCTCTTTAACACCTCAGGTCATCAACGTCACATTCAATTCAGGGCGTGAAACGGCCGACAAATTTTGTTCAGAAGCCTCTTCTTTCAGGCTTGAAGATCTTTTTCGTACGGTAAATTTACGACAAGGGACTCATGCTTTACTTCCTTTTCGAGGGAGACATACTTTAGATTTTTATCCCCGAAAAAAATAAAACCATCGACCCTAGCCAGGATTGAACCCGCGAGCTTCATCATCTGGAATGATGACCATCCGTATATATATGCATGCTTCATGTCTTCTAACATGTTTCCTTGCGAGAAAATGCGAATATCTCTCCTGATAATTTTTGTCACTTCGTTTAGGCTGTGGAAATTATTTTCATAAATTCTATCCTTTATCTTTCCCCATGGATAGATATCGCAAAATCAATGTATGTGTAGTGGCGCTGTGTTGCAAAGCACGCATGGTTGGTTAATTTCTCCTTCTGCCGGCCGGGGGGGGGGGGGGGGCGGGTCAATATTAAACTAGTGCATCATTTTGAATATCGTCAAAAAAAATGGAATAACGAAAATGTGGGTTTTTAAGATAGGAAGCAATTTTGAATATTTGTTGCAGATATTAGTCGTTGCACTAACGCTTGTTTTGGCTGTTTTCGTACCCGCTCAGGTGAAACATCGTCACTGCAGAAAACTAACAAGGGATCCACTTAGAAGGAAACATTGAAACCATCAACTAACAATTGTTCTTGGTTCCATCTATGGTGGCAATAATTTGGGGACTACGTGATTTTCCCAGCTTTTAAATTTATGACGTTTTGCAGCATTGCATACGAAATATTTTTACACGTTCACCGTTTTTGTCAAGCTCTTTAATTATTATAATCACTAGGCTCTAAACAAGCCCCAACTTTATATAACAGTGTTTCTGTAAAAATGTGCCGTTTTTCTTTTATTTTTTGTATCTAAAACAAACCCGGTTAATTTGAATTTCTATGTTAAGTTGTAGAAGAAACATGAGAATCTATTAATCTATTAATCCACATCTGCACTCAAACTATTAATAAAAGTATAACAAATAAAACACTTTCCTTAAAACGTGTACCTCATTGTTCAAATGCACGTATTCAATACGAAAAACAAATTCCCACCACGCTGCACTTAATTAGACAACACACCAAAACACTTTGATTTGCTTCTTTAAGGGGAATTGGAAGGCCCTATCTTGCGGGTGTTAAATTGACTAAGTTTAATTTAATACTGTGCCAGGAATGTTAGAGCCGCAACATTGAAAAATGAATTTATTTTGACACATGTTATGTGCATATTAAATCGAATGTATAGAATTGAAGCATTGGAACAGGAATTAGAATTGTTTTATTTGAAGTCTATTTTTGTTAAACATTTTGTACAAAAACTTACACAATTCATAGATTGTGATATTTTTCTTAATAGTTCTGTTTCAGTAGCTCATTGTTATTTACATCAGAATACCCAGCAATAAAAGTAAATTTACCTCGATCGAATGGTAAAATCCGCAACCTTCTACCTGATTTGGTTCGAAAGGTATATAATTTTGAAATGGATGAGTACCTAATCTATAGAGACATATTTTCAAATATTAAAAGGAACTACCTTTAGGTACATATTACAATAAAAATGAAATTACGTGCGTCAGAAACGTCGTAATTAATTTTTAAATATTCAACTTCCTTTAAGCATCATTACCACCTCCGTGGTTTTGTGATCAGCGTGTCTGCCCGCAAATACGAAAGTCTTGGGTTCTAATCCCGTAAACATTTCATCCAAATATTCATTAATCGTCTCTTTAGATCTTTGTTTTACGAGGAACGTTAAACTGTAGGGGAAAATATTAAGTCTTGTGCAGAAACACACAGAATGTTAGTGTTGAACTGCCATGTAACTTCGCGCTGAGGACATGTAGGTAGGAGGCGCTGGGAAAGTCCGCCAACGCTGAAATGCAATTTGAATTCCGCCCGTTCACATTAAAATAATCTTCCGTTAGTTTACAGTCAAAGGGCAAAGGGAAACTATACGTCTGGTCATTTCTACATTTATTAAAAATAAACTGGTATTATTTGTTATGAAACACCTCTTAACAGATAAAATTTGCCATGCGCTTTCAAATATTGGATGCGAAAACTTAAGTCTCGCAAACTGTTCTTTAGAATATTTATATTGCGATAGGAACTGCATTGAAGATTATTATACAAAAGATAAGATGGTCCCTTGAGAGTTCTATCAGCCATAGACTGCAAAAAATACTAAAACAAAGAAATTATAAAACTATCAAATATAATGCTACTTTGCTATCTCCAAAATTTTTATTTGAGGTCAGCAGTTCAATTTTACGCCTGTTTGAATTTTTCTGACGTGCCCCAGTTTGGGAATTTGTAACGAGTGATAACGCAGCGTCCCTTGTTTAGCTTGAGCAGTTTTCATAATCCGCGTGTAGAGCAAAGCCGTTCTTCCCTCTCGCCCAACCTCGTCGGTCTGGCTGGGATTAACTGGGAAGAGGTCATTGCATTGCACAGCCAAACCCTTCACAACTGAAGGTCTACTCATCGGCGTTACTACCGCAAGCGCACACTAAAGAGAACATAGAAACAATTGAATTTAGCCTCGCATATGTCTCTGCTCATATTTGCCTTTCGTGCTTCTGGTAGTGTTCCGTGTTTGTATTGTGACTAGTGCGTTTCACGGTATTAGATCGCTGATAACAGCCAGCCTGGGGTCTGTTCTCGCTTAGGCAATTATTATTATTTGTTTTAATTGTGTTTAACGCCCGTTTTTATCACTGACGCACACAAACGATGGACACTGGTGTTACACGAGATGAAATGATAAATTGCGAAAGAAAGACAACGGAAAGGCAATTGAACAAGATGCAAAATAAATTATTTTTTCTTGGAGAGAAAAACTTATTGAAATACATAAAGCTACGCCAATGCCAGATCGATAAACGTCTTGGTAAAAGAATGTTTGTTTTGTTTTTCTGCACTGACAGTAGAACGTTAAGTTTATTTTGGAAACGGCGTTTTTACTGGAATTACTGATGCTGACAACAACTCAATACTTTGTTTTTGAATTTTACGTCATGTGCAGTAAATATTTGCACCCTAAAATGAAAGGAATGTGCTAAAATGCATTTTTTGTAAAAAAATAGACGCATTAAAATAATAAATTTGTAGAATAAAATGCAATAATAGTCAGTGATATTCTAATTGCTTTTACTTCTTGCAATAATAGAAGCTATGACAATTTCTGCCTTTAAGAGCTCAGAAAACGATTGACGCTGAGAAAGACCGCGTTCTTACTATGTTTGATTAAAGCATCACTTTTTGTGGGAATAATTTGGAATAAACACATTTTTACGAGTTTTATTCAGAATTATCTTTACAAAACTGTTTACTTCTGATATTTTTAGCTTCGAATACACCTAAAACCTTATAGCAGAACAATTACGCTTGATAGAAAACAAACTAAATTAACCAGCTTTAATAGCCGGCAGTAAATGAACTGCGAGAGAACATTAACTAACCATGTCCTATGTTACGTTTTATTACTTTTTAGAATTACACAATTCGTTTCCAAATTTTATACACATAAACTGTTTTTCCTTGTTTTTGTTTTGTTTTAATTTATGTTGCCTCATTGAATTCAGTACGACAGTGATTAAATCTACTACATTACAACATCGCCATGTTAACAATGCACTGTGTAACACCTAAAGATAATTAAATTGTAAAACTAAGCTAAATGCTATGTTTAAAACAACCTAAGATAACCTTGAAACTGTCAAATGCAAGAAACATCATATATATATATATATATATATATATATATATTGATCAGTTTCTTTAGTGTGAAATTATTTCGTTATTCTTGCAACATAAAATGTTCATTTTGCTTACTGATGAAGGTATATTTATGTGTTAAGCTATTTAGAAGTTATTAGATGCGTTCTAATGAAACATACGGAGCATACGAATTGATAAGTAACTTATCCATATTGTTATAAAATACATTCATTTGTCACTCAGGTACTGTCTATAAATAGCCCCTCTCTGTTTAGGTAGCGGGCCTAACGGTCAAGTTTTTCTTTAACTTCTACAAAGGAATCAACATTTTATGTGCGGATACAATAACGAAAATCCTGCAACGTTTCTGCCAAGTGGTTGTTGACTTTCCTATTTCTTATATTTCAAGCTCTTAACCGGATTCTGACCAAAGGTGCAATAGTGAAATTTTCTGCGGCCTGTGTTGATTGGTGAGAGCGCTGTGGCTAAACTCAGTAGCTAAGTACCGGATGAATGAATTTTGTAAATGTACGGGTAAGTTGTTTAATAAATACATGTAAGTTCTGTTCATAACATTTAGGTCTGTTTCATTTGAATCTACTTATACGTTAAATCTTGCTTTATTTTGTCACTTTTACTGCGTGTAACTAAGCATTCTCCTGGTCAAGACGAAATCTATAATTTATCAAATGGGAGGCAGATCAGCTAACCAACATTTCAATATAATATGGGAAACAAAAGACACCCCAGAGAAATGGAACACAAATAGAATCATCCTTCTACACAATAAACGCACGAGAAATGACATAGACAACTACAAACCAATAAGTTTGATGTCCAGTATCGACAAGATGTTCACAAAAATAACGATAAAAAGAATCACGAAAACCTTCGATGAGCACTAGCCCCCAGAACAAGTAGAATTCCGCAAAGGCTTCAGCACAAAAAACCATTTACAAACAATAAACCAACTTTTGGAAAAGGAAAAGAAATTTATCCAATCATTCCACATCGGCTTCGTTGATTATAACAACGCCTTCCATTCTATCGAACACGCAAAATACTACAGAGCTTGTCCATACAATGAGCACATTCTTCAACGTGCAGAAGAAGAGTTTATACGCTTTCTGAATGACTTATACAACACAAACGGAAAGAAAAGAGAAGTAGGGCAGGGAGACCAGGTCTCCGAATCTTTTTACCTGTGTTATGAAAGACATATTCTGGAAAACGCAATGGAACAGACATTATGGAATAAACATAAATGGCTGTAGGTTAACGACTCTAAAACACCAAGAGAATTACAAACTATGTTACAACAACTCAACGCACAGCTTATCAACGAATAAGACAAAAACACAGTTAATGACAAATAGAATGGAAACTCCATAGATGAAGTAACTTAACCATATGTAAAGGAATATGCACACTTGGGACAGTCCTTCAAGGACAAGACGGAAAAAGAGAAAATAGAAGAATAGCCTTAACTTGGAAGGTTTCTGGTCCCTTCAGTTTATACTCTTCGACAGGAAAATAAGCAAAAAGTTTATATTAAAAGTATTACAAAACTGGATATACCTAGTAATGCTATTCAAAAAACCAAAAAATACATGAATATATTTAAAAATTTTAAAGAAACAACTTCCAAAACTGGTGACAGATGTGGTCGGGACAAACCAACAAGTGAATGCACTGCAGTTATGCCAAAGGAAAATGGAACGCAAGATATTACGAATAGCATTAGCCCAAATGACATCAACAACAGATTTAGCAGAAAGAGCCGCTAGGCTGAAGTGGAAATAGGACGACCTCATAGCGAGGATGCAGGACGACAGAAGGACGTATAAAGCCACCATGTGAGTAATGCGCTTAGGCAAACGACACAGAGGCAGGCCAAGGCGGAAATGGGAAGACTTCTACGGGGCACAGGCAGATTCACAATGATGCAGAATAGCAAGAAGCAGGAATACATGGTAAACCATCGAAGGTCAACTTCGAAACGAGTGAAACCTGAAGAACAAAAGTATAACAAAGTGTAATAAATTGTAGCATACAGGATAACACTACTGTACACAACCCTAATATGATAAGTTCATCGCTTTAGCAAATAAGAGCTAACCTCTTGAAGGAGGCCTTTGCCCTTCAAGGGATATTTGGACTAGTTATTATTATTATTATTATTATTATTATTATTATTATTATTATTATTATATCTAAGCATTACGTTTAAATGAGTTATGCACAATTCAGATTTTATGTACAGTTTTGACAAAGATTTTCATGCATTTACGTATAAATCAGAGTTATGAATAGCTAATAAATGTGTAAATAGATTCAGTTATATAAGTATAAAGTGCTAAAACGTTAATGAAAACCAATATATTCACTTGATTATCTGTTTTAGTTGGGATTCTGTAACATTTATTGCTGTCACTGCAAACTGTTATTCATATTATCTAGTATTTTATATTTTTTTAAACATAAATACGTTAGTTCTGGTTCATATAAAGGTACTCCACAATTGAAAAGAAGATCATGTCAAAGAAATGAACTAAGAGTGGTAAGATATTAGTTTGTAGTTTTTCTCAACAAAATTATATTGTGATACACTATACATGATGAGGATTGTATTCAAAGTAGGAATTGAGGTTTATGTATATAAAATTCTGGAAACCACACGTTGCGGAATATTAAGATAGCTTAGAAGCATTATTCACAGATAATACTGTTGCAGAAATACAAAGTTCAAATTTTATAAAATCTAATATCTGATTAACGTTCGATGTACATTGGATTGGTAAAGACAGTGCTTTAGCCGTACTCAATGACTGACTGTTTGTGCCTAAGGCTTCAATGAGATTACCTACGGGAGCAAGGGATGATGTAAGAGACCTACTGGGCGGCGAAGATCTAGGGTCCGTAATATTAATTCCATACAGAAAACCCGCACGCCAACGGAAGCCTTCCTCCATGGAATTGGAACCACTCAAAGCAAAAACCTTTCCAAAGCGCAAGCCACATCGCACATAGCACCATCCTATCTTGCCCTTCACTTTCGACTCTGCAACGGAAACAACTAAACGAACTGGGGTGAAATGGGAGTGCGGAAATATTGTGGACAGAAAAGACACGCCTAAGCGACCACCAAAATACTCAAAGTCAAGAAGGCCGGCCTAAGGGATTTGAACTCGGCACCTCCAGGTTTTTATATGAAACTTCTTTTTGTTCTCCTGAGCCAAAGAAAAATTTTATTGTAATTTCTTTCTACAGTATTCACTTTTGTTTTATAATAAAACTGAAAATATCATGAAAAGCAATACTCTGTATTTATCTCACATTTTAAAATATGCATTAAACAAGCACGAAATAAGAAATTGACTGCTACTATTAACAGCGCCCCAGTTTCTTTTTGCTTCTTACGAGTTTCAATAGTTTTGGGAGCAAATGAACCTATTATACTTATCATGTTGAAAGCCTTATAGTCTACGTGTGCAAGTCCATACAAATTGCTTACACTTTTTTCTGAAAGAGATGAAAGACTTACCATCCCATATTCATCACTTCAACGAATTACGCTAAGTTTAGAGTGCAGTGCGCTATTTTAAACTACTTGTACTCATTTACTATGTTACCCCATTCTTCTAAGATGCGCGGTAATAAATTTTAAATAACGTTTTGAAAGCAACTGCGATGATCCGAGTATTAAATGAAATATATATACTGAAATAAAGAATATTCTACACTTAAATAATTAAAACATAGAATAAACTAAATATTATAAACAACATTTTTTCGCCTTGATATTTATCTTCTAAATTATTGGTACTTACCTCTATGTACTTCGCTCTTTGCTATTCCAAGTTGATTTTACTTAGCTATGAAAGCTAAACAAACATTTGCTTTACGTATTGATACAATATGGCATCCATAATGTGCTACACAGCAAATTATTTGCATAAACCGTGCAAATAAACCTGAAACTAACATATGCACTGTAGTAGAGCATTTAAGTAATGGGTTTCATTTGATGCAGGTACTTTTCTGTTAACGTACCGAACGGAGATGTACTTGCAAAAATCGGACACTGCTTGTGATGTTAGCATAATAAACATTAACATGGTGCGCTTACTAAACTAACCTGACCTTCCAAACAAGTTCAGCATTTCACAAGAGCTTAAAGTGCAACACCAATAATAAATCTGTATCAACACTGTTTTAAAACCAATTACTCTAAAGAATTTCACCCTTCTCCTCGCAGTACCCTGGTCAATATATTCGTGAATGGAATTTAGAGCTATATTATGTCCTTTAGAAGGATTGTTTTGCTGAGCTTAAATGGTTATACTGTTGCAAAAAATCAATGCTTATAAGCAGTAAGTGTTAATCAATAAGAATTACGCTACTGATTATATCACATTGTAATGCTAGATGTTGAGAATATGCGGAAGCAATTGTACCACAAGGGTGTCATTTGATGTATTACAACTATAAAACTAACTCTTGCAAGCTCCCTAACACTAACTTAACCACTTCTTTGTAAACTAAAATGTCTGTGATACTTATTCCTAACCCACAAGCTGTGCTTTTTAAGTACAACCGAAATATATAAAATTACGCAAATGGTGATATCACAATACCATGTAACGTTAACGATCTTCCGTTCGGTGCATTAACAGAAAAATATTACCTATATAATATTGTTATAATTAATAATCTATATGTACATATTATGATAATTTTTAATTTCATAACAAACATATTCTTAGATCTGAAATGCGTAACTCGCAATAAATAAATATATATACTTTTCATGTGTTATTCCCTTATATCTTATTGTAATTACTTTATTAATGAACGAACAATGCGCAGGTTCAGAACCGGCAGGCCAATCGATATTACGGACACGGTGAAGAGGAGGCATATTATTAACAAAACAAGTGACACTTGCCTGGCGTCTCAACAGCTGAAGGAAATGAGCCAGCTAGAGAATGGCAATCAACGTGCTGTATTCGCGTTTCTTCAAGTTCCATTAAACTGGCTTTAAGGCTTCTAACCTACTGGCTTTAAGGCTAAAGGGAAAAATATTTAATAAGTTGTATATGAAATCAAAATTAATGTCATGCAGTTTGCAAAAACTAACAAACAATAAATAAAAAAGTGCCGATTTGAAAGGAAATTGAAAAGAAAGGAAAAGACGAGATATTATACGGATTTAGTTTAATATGCTATGAGATAATTATAAGAATACTGTATATTAAGAGTAACACAATCGTATATATTAATATGGAAAAACTTGCATTTACTCCAATATCAAACAATGTTTAATGCATACATTCCATAGCGATAATTAATCGCTCCATTTGTAAGAAGAAATCTATTACTGAATGGCAGTATGAATTCGTGAAATAGTTACTTATTTCGTTTTGTGTTAGTTGAAGATAAAGAAAATAAACGTGATGTAAGCTTAGAATCTAAGACTTTTACTTTGCGATCATTAGAAGAGAAAATTGAAATTTAAAAAATTGCATAAACTAACTCCAAATATTAATTTGAGTAAAATTGTGATTTAAAAACCTCAAAAATACACAATTCTTTCAGTATATACAGACTCCATTGCAGATTTAATCAAAAGGTTATCGACAAATTTTCTGCCATGAAATTCAAGAAAAGTTTTTTTTAATAGGTGCAGTATTACAACTCTTTCTCACTCTCTGTTGTGTATACGAAATCACAACGTATAGTATTGGGATTCTAGAAGCTTGCAACCCATATTTAGCAACAGCAGTTGTAAAGATGTGCGGCCCGGCTTTTTATTACAAAATGAAAGACTTGAATCAACTCTACGGGGAGATCTAAAATTTAATATAACATACTAATTAGAAGCATTGCAGAATTATTGCAGTTACTAATTTCTAATTAGTGAGTTACATTAAATTTTAGATCTCCCCATGGAGGTGATTAAAGTTTTACATTTCATGGAGCATTATTAGTGTTACAATGCAACGATGACAAATGTATTAATATTACTGAAAAACAGATGGCTTTCTTTAAAACATGGAGTGTACAGAATTCGATTGATAAGATTTTGTTACAGCATACTGGTGAAATGCACTTGTAGAAAGAGTTTTGTTACAGATGTACATGAACTGGACTATTTCATGTCAAATGCATTCAACTATTTGGCAGTATCTTGAAAACATTTTATATGGTTGACAGCTGGCAGGAGCGATGAAAGATATTACTTGAAATAATGCCATGGAAACTTTAAAAATATTCTGCTAAGTGTGACTGAATATTGTACACACTTGTATCAAAGTCTAGGTATTTAGGTTACTAATTGATAATTATTTTAGCCTGGATTTGAATTTAGTTACCTACATTTACACAGCACAATACTTTTTAAACTGTATGAAAGCAATTAGGTGATGGAGGCAATGAAACAGGTAACGTCATGCACGTTATTATTTGGTAGGTTATTTTCATCCCAAACACCTAGTAACACTAAAAGCATTAGGACAATTCTGTGAGCAATATAAAACAAAAATAAATACATTTCTATGTGAACAAGAAGCATATTTTTAAATCTGTTGTTTTTGTAAAACGTTATTATGAAGATTAAACGTTGCATGCCATTTTAAGTGGGGAATATATTCCATATATAAATCCACAACCTAATGAAGATTTATACGACATCTTGTGCCACGTTTATGAAGAGCTGAAGGGAAGGATATGACGGTGGAGCAGTGCTGTGGAAAACGACCTTCTACTAGTACTATCGGTTGCACTCTCCAAGTTCTCACAGGAAATGAGTGGAAACATTCCACAGGAAGCGGGGACCACGGCTCAAGCTTCTAGAGATACTAGACACCCGAGCTACACCAGAAACTCGGGATTGCGCTGCAGTACTTCAAATTGTGCCTGCCTAGACATGCGCAATGCCTAGACTTTGCCAATCTCAGGTTACGGCTCGGCCCTGACAAGCTCACTTACGTTACAGCTTTTAATGCTACACGCCTTCCTGACTGTAGGTGCCTAAATTTACTTGGTTTCTGCCTTATCTGGTTGGAATTATTTTCAAAATACCATATCGTTTTAAGAAACAGCTATCCATCTCTGCGATATATAATTTGGCTATATATTAGATATGCGCCATTAAGGAATATTTGTTTCACCCTTTCAAGGGTACGGTCTAAAACTTGTCGATATATAAAAGTCAGCTAAAGCTTTCACAAATGTTCACATTTTTCAGTATCTAGTCCGACAGTAAAAACAACTTTATACCTATCTAAAATTTGAATATCATGTTATTTAATTAACTAAATTTCCCATTTACAACATTAATTTGTTTCTATGAATACTTCTTTATTTTATAATGTTTAAAAATAATTATTTACAATCGTCTAACCCGTTGTTTTTTTTAACTTAATTTTGCCAGAGACTTAAAAATTAGCACACTACATCCCCGTAAGCATTTCTTGAGATTCTGAAACAAGCTGAATCTTCCTAGACCTGAATCAGCAGCTGTTGGTATTTGATATTACTGGCTGCTAGCGCGGTGCATAATTTTATTACTGCTGCTTATAATACACTGCTAGAGTCCTGATAATTAGAATTAACACTGTTACGTGAATGGCTGAACATACAAAAATTATTCTGCTGATTTTCATCAACAAACTTACAGAAGATCCTATGATTCAAGTCTGGAATCTGCAGAATGAAGTTTGTCTGTACCTAATGTATTGCATACATCTTATGTTTTAAAATCATAGTTTAACTCCAATTAATACCTTGGGTTAGTCTACCCAGCGCTTTTAGTTTCGATTTTCTCTTCCAATTTTTGTAAAGGCTTAGAACATAAGATTTGTAAATGTTCATTTTCTTTACCGTTAACTAACACAAAAGGAAATAAAGAAACTATTTCACTAACCTGATATTCAAGAGCAGGGGACTACTAAACAAATACTGATAATTATCTCTCTGGAGAGTGTCTGCATAGGAGCATTATTACTTCAAATACAACATTGCTTTATATAGAAACAACTGCAAGTTTTCCAACGGTTTATTTGTTTGACTTTGTTCTTCACGCTACACCAAAATAATATTGATATATTTTTGTCAGAGAAAGACAGAGAAACAAGTCGATATTTTTGTTTTTACCTTCGTGAGGAAGTTAGTATAATTCAATTAATTTTTATAGCCATGTTGAAATTTTATATTAAATATGTTACACACATATTAATAGATTGTGCGCTATCAGCTATAATACAACATTTTTTAAATGTCTACCTTTAACTTTTTCGTATTTATGTATTTCAAATTATCAATGTTTCTTTATATACAATACATTTATTACATTAAAGAAAGACAATTAATGGACGTAATTAAAATGGCTTTCACACAATAATCACATATATCTTAACCCTCTTTATATTATTTCAAGCAATAGAACGTAATTTGTAAGGCTCCTTGGTATCTGGTTTCACACTAATTGGTCCTAATTATGTTTAACATCAAACTCACTTCAATTAATTTCTATCTCGCAGAAATGACATCTTAGACATCCACCAGCTGAAGACTGCCATTAGCTATTACAATGAGTGGCCAAGAACCGGAAACATGTGATTTTTAAGTGAATTGTTCTGCAAAAGAGCTGCAAAAACATTAGTTGCAGTGGTAGTAGTAGTAGTAGTAGTAGTAGTAGTAGTAGTAATAGTAGTAGCAGTAGTAGTAGCAGTAGTAGTATTAGTAGAATTAGTAGTAGTAGTCGTAGTAGTAGTAGTCGTAGTAGTCGTAATAGCAGCAGCAGCAGCAGTAGTAGAGTAGTAGTAGCAGTAGTAGCAGCAGTAGTAGTAGTAGTAGTAGTAGTAGTAGTAGTAGCAGTAGTAGTATTAGTAGTAGTAGTCGTATTAGTAATAGTAGTAGTAAGAGTAGTAGTAGTAATAGTATGAACAGTAGTAGTAACAGTAGTGGTAATAGTAGTAGTCGTAGTAGTAGTAATAGTAGTATTAGTAGTAGTAGTAATAGTATTAGCAACAGTATTAATAGTAATAGTAGTAATTATTGTAGTAGTAGACGTAAAGTAGTAATAGTAGTAGTATTATAATTATTAGTAGTAGTAATAGTATTAGTAGTAGTAATAGCAGTAGTAGTAATAGTATTATTATTATTATTATTATTATTATTAATAGTAGTAGTAGTAGTAATAGTAGTAGCAGTAGTATTAGTAGTAGTAACAGTAGTATTAGCAGTAGTAGTGTTAGTAGTAATAGTACCAGTAGTAGTACTAGTAGTAGTAGTGTTAGTAGTAGTATTAGCAGTAGTAGTGTTAGTAGTAATAGTACTAGTAGTAGTAGTGGTGTTAGTAGTAGTATTAGCAGTAGTAGCAGTAGTAATACTAGTAATAGTAGTAGTATATTTATTTACAAAATATATTGGTTACAAATCTAGCTCATGCTCGTCGCACGGGAAATGGGACCATATGTGCTTTCTTAATACATACATGAAATTACACTACCCAATATATAAATCTTAAGGAAAAACAATATATATAATAATGAAATAAATAAATAAAACCATATAATATAAATTTTTGAAATACATAAAATAAACAATACAAAAATAAATAACTTAACTCCCGCATATATATGTACAAATAATTTAAAAAAAAAACCTGACTCATGTTCCCTTATCTCCTTCCTGATTGTCTATCTCTTCTGATCTGAGCTGTCTCACATTGTTTAAATATTTACCTACTCCTTCCTCCTCCATCTATATGCCACCAAGGTCCAGCATTGGCACTGCCCTCTCCCCCTGTTAACAAACCGAACCGGTAGATATCGCCTTCTGTGCATCCTTCCGCCCCGTTGCAATACGCCAGAATATGTTCCCAAGATTCTTTCTCAGCATATACTGGGCAGATTCTCGTACCCTCCCTGTCTGTTACTTTTGTCATTCGCCACGCGCCTAACCTAAAGCAAGCGAGCCCGTTTACAGAGTTTTGCCCCGGTTTGTCTGTAACGCTCTATACCCCATTTGATTTTCAGCTTCGAATGTATCTCTAGCGATGGTTTTTCTGCACGCCCGTGAAAGAATCAGCTGCCTATTAATGTCCCTCACGCGTTTTTTTTTTCCTCCAAAACCTCTCCTGTTTCCCCGCTCTGAGATCCAAATAATCCCCTATTCCATCTTAATTTTGAAACCCATGTCTTATTTCCCCGATTCTCAGCTGCTCCCGGTAGTAGATTGCCTTAAGTGGTGCCTGATCTCCGTGAACAATTCAGTACTTCACTGCTCGGATCCTGTACTCTATAATCTCGCTATAGACGCCAAATTTCGTAAGGATTCCACAATTTGCTGTACCCTTTCCCACTCTTAAAATACCGTTCAGAATACCATTTTACCACTCGATCCGATATCTCTCTTCGTTCCCTACCCCAAGTTTTGGCCCCATAAGTCACCAGATCGCACTACTGCCCCATATACCGTCTCTAACAGCCCTACCGGCACATCTGGGATTCTGCTTCGTATACGGAGAGTTTCTGCGGCTTTTTATATTCGCTTTAAGTTTCGCTCCGTCATTGTGTTTCGCTCATCTTCCATTCATTCAGAAAGTTAACCCAAGGTACACGAAATTCTTCACGCTATCTAGTGTCTGCCCTGCTTACGTCCATGTTTCTGCTTTGCTATAAATAGCTCCGTTCTTAATCTTCGTTTTACCTGTATGCACCGTCAGCAACCAAATATGACAGTAGGTCTGCAGTCTGTTTAGTCCACGCTTTGGCCGTTCAGAGCAGGAGAAACAATACGTATAACAGTGCTGGTACCTATGTATCTTCCACGTATTTTCTTATTGCAGTGCCTCGGATATGTTGTCAATAAAAAGATGAAAGAATAGGAGGGAAAGACTAGTCTCTTTGACCAGAGAAACACCCTAACATGGTATTCTTGTCGTACTTAACTCAGAATTCCACTTTCTGTGTATCGCCTGCGGCGCTCGAATAATTTTGTTGACCCCCTCATCCGCAACTTGTGCATTAGCGCTTTGAGATGAGCGGAATCAAATGCTTTTTTGAGATCGACAAAAACACGGTGCAGTCTTCCCCTTTTGTTGGCTGTTTGTTTCAACCTTAATGTGTCCACAATAATTACATTGTCAACAGTACTGTATCCCTCCATGAATCCAGACTGAAATTTAGCCAAAATCTGTTCCCCAGATTTTTATTCTTTCATACAAAATTCTGCCATAAATTTTCCCCATTATCGAACGCCACCTGGTAAACATTTTCACAACAAAGGCACAGATATTACTAGAATACTTAAGTAGTCGTACTATAATACAACAATGGAATATAATATTTCTTATTTTAATTACATATAACAATCATAGAGTTGAAATAACAAATCTAAATTTTGCAGTAGCGTAAAAAATAAATGCAGAATTTATTTTTCTCTGGGAGTAACCGTTCTCGACAATGCAGTTTTTTTTATTTCAGCTACCTGCTAAATTATAATATATTCGAATCAGCATAAGGATAAATTAAATATAGTATGGTAAGTATACCCAACATAACCCACGAATCAAAATGACCCAATTTCTAAGAGGATGGAGACACCAATAGGACCGGAAAGCTTCCCTGATTGCTGGATCTATTCCTACCTCAGCAGTTGCCGTGTGCGTCAGCTCTCTATTCCAGCTGTTATTATTTTTTGAATAAAATGTGTAGTGCTGTTTTCTAAAGCTAGACAAGTTTCATCATGTAAATACTAAAAATCTACGTATTACCTTTCATTTCAACACTGGATAGCATGTTTAATCCATTTTAATTCTATTATACTGAATTTGTAGTTATACTCACATGACTGGTTATTAAAAAGCCATTACTAAGAATGTCCAAGGAATAACGTCTACTTATTCGATATTAAATACAAAATAGACAACTTTCCAAGATTAAATAAATAATATAATACATAATAATTATTATTCCGATAACGTACAATAAACACCGTTTGTGCTTGTCCTATAATTAAACAAAATCCAAGGTACTGGGTTCGACTCGAAGATAATGAAGAACAAGATAAGATTTTGTTTTCTGTTCTGTTTCAGTCACTTAAGTAAAAAAACTAAAGTTGTGAAAAGGAAATCTGCCATGAACAGTGTGCACTTTTGTTCCTTTCTGTTGCAGTCTGCTGTGTATCCCTTCTTTATTTAATTCCCTTACTTTAACGTTGGATATGTCGATGACGTCACAACTTTTCCCCCGATCTGTTAGGTGCGTGATGCTTGTTGTAGGGGGAATAGCCACTTTCATCACAGTTAGACAGCTTTTGAACACCATTTCTAGATTTTAGGGTCGTTACTGTCTCCGAAGCCTCACCCTCTGACCAAGGCAGCAGAAAACTATAATATATATTGTAAATTTTAATTCAATTTTAGCTTTTGGGCTTCTTTGTACAGAATTTGATATTTTTTATTTTTGAAAATGTTAAGGTAGCATTTGTACTATTAATTTTTTGAATTTCAATTTCGTTACTATTAAATTGCAGGCAAGCACATTTGTTACACGAACTTTTCCTAATGCATTTAGTAAAGTGTTTGCCAAGTTGTTGGGATTTTATGCGCATGTTAAAGCAGCTTGCAAGCTTGTTCTGTTTTCTATTATTGTCAGCATCATTGTTGAGTTTGTGTGTATAGCATTATGTTAATTATTCTAATAAATATTAATGACAAAAATTATATTTTCCCGTATTTCAAAACGGGAGAATATCCGGATATCATTCTTTTCAGCAATTTCTTAAATTAAATGATCGCGCAGTCATCATATCAGATATCATAATTCTTGTAAGGAATTATAAAGTTGCGTAGGAACAGAAAAACTGTAGTTCTAAAAATAAATTCCTCTTTGGAAAAGAAAACGGAACAGCCAGAAGTAAACAGAACGGGATTCTCTCAGCCCGAGTTATCATCAAAAGAATGCAATATCAGGAAAACAAAATACTCCAAATAGAAACAGTTAATCCAAAGTTCATCTGGTGAAAATTAAATCTACAAGAAAGGAATCATGATATTTGTTAAGAAGATATAGTGAGAGAAATGTACAGCCATGAAGAATGAGTGGAATAGTAGAACTTATATTTATACCCAAAATGTGAAAATTGCAATGATCAAAAATATCTAATGAGTGGTTTGTAATAATAAATTATTCCTTGCTTAAACTTCTTTTTCCCTAACTCACATTATTTCCTGCTCTTCATTAGTAGGTCATGTTCAGTACGTAATGAAAAAAGATATACTTTCAGAAAAGGTGTACCTGTAGTCATTGTGTAATTTAATTTGTCTCAAAATTTTATTTTAAATAAAGCTGTTTTATAAATGCCCTGCTGTTAACCACATGTACCTATACATAAAAATGTATTTAATTTTTTATCTTAATTAAGCCATATTGTATACCTTATTTGATATACAAACAGATATTTTTCAAAGAATGCCACATAACTCTAACAGAAAGATGTGTATTTGTGGACAGGTCGCTGTCATAGAGAATGCATGAAGGTACTGAGGGAAACACTGCTCGGTAAAGATATTCTGATATTTATTATTTTTTTCTTCAGCCACAGAGCCTGTTTCTGTGATTGGTGTTTAGTACTTCCTAACAAAGAGAGGAAGGTACTCACACTACGAACAGAGCAGCGTTTGAAAGGCTTGTTTTTAGTTTAAGCTTAGAAAATATCTTCCAAACAAATGTTCGTATCTTGCGAACACGTACGCATTGTAAAAAGAGAACATTTTACTTCAAAAGAAAAAGCAAGAGTCAGGAACTGTTGTCAAGTTGCATGGCATCACAGCACGCACGCTAAAGAATTCTTGTGTGTGATAAATACGCCTGAGGCAAATTTCCCACGTATTGCTGTTCACTTCGTGGTCTCATTGATTGCCCATAGCAGACCCAAGGGCGAAGTTTAAAGGAACAATGCTATATAGCCTCTAGTGGGCCGTTATGCGGGATTAGTTTACTTTGAAGTACAGTTTCCTGATAGCTGCGTCTCTTGTTTTAACGCATGGGGCTTCTTTCGATTCATGCGCCATGTAACGTTACGCTATTGTGCGCGGCGATCTCTTATCGCCGTAATGTTCCGCTAATTTTGATATTTTGGTTTCACACTTCGGATATATTGTCCGCGCTTACACGGGCGCGGTTCCTATAACTTTCATCAAAACACAATGTAAAGTTTAGCAAAGTCAACTGTGTAAATAACAATAAATGTAGCTTTTAGGTTATCCATAACTGTTTTCATTGTTAGGCGGTAATGCTGATACAGTCTAAAAAATGCAATATTTTATTCCGAAATGTTACAAGAGTTTCGTTTGACTGCGACAGAAAAGCCTTGCTATTAATTCTAGAACAAACATCAACCAATCCCAGAAAAACACATTAATTTTATTTCTATTTCTGTTAAACCAATAGTCCCATTTCCTCGATGGCCTTGTTTCCTCTAGGAACGAAATTAGAAAACCAGGTATGTGAACCCTTTGACATGAAAAAGTGTCATCGTCACATTCTACGTGTATGTCGGAGAACTTCGGGGACGCTCGTAAACGCTGCATTCACAAGCGCATGCAGCGAGTGCACACTGCAGTGGACACTTTGCCTGTAAACGTATAGGTCACAATCATAAGCAAAGAGAACGTTAGGGTAGAGTAGAGGTGGCCGAGCGGTTTAGAGGGCATTGCTCTTTTGCATAAGCTCCTGGGTTCAAAATCCAAACAACATTTTTGTTTTTGTTATTATTCGATTTATAAGTGTCTATATAGAATATTATGTTGCCATAATATCATATTATATCATATTTTAACACAGAATACAAAAACATAATCATAAACTAACGTTTTCTTCACAAATAATTAATAAATACATGAACAGAAAAATGTACATTCTAAAGTGAAAATACAATGAAAGTAAACTCATTTGGATATCGTGCGTGAACTCTAAGCGCTCAATCTTCGGTGCATAGATGACATCAGATTTCTACAGCAGTGTGAACGAGAGACTACTTGAATTTGTGCACATACTCGTAAGCCATCTTTAACCTTCTTGCATGTGCAGCATATTGCATTCAGATAGAACAAATAATGAAGAATTATATTATAATATATATTATATATGACGAAGGCCGTGTATGGAAAGCAATATCATGAAACTAGTTTGCCTTATGTTACAAAGGTTTATTAAAAAAAAGTGATTCGTATCGGGAGACGAACCTGCGCTTGAAACCACGGCATCACTGCACACTCTGCCACAGAACTAACACAACACACATACTAGAGAGCGTCTTTAGTCATATAACACAACTGCTGCAGTTGCTACACAGCCTTGTGGTTACCTTGTGAACCGCGCGCTGTAACAAGTAGGACTTAGAAGAATTTTGGGTTCAAGAGACAACTCCCCCCCCCTAAGGGTGTGCAGAGCAATGAACTAGAGACGGCCGCAGGGCATATGAAACTTGCTTGGATCGTTGGGCAAACTGTTAGGAGTTCTTATCTATTTCCATTTTAATTCAGAACACGCATTAATGAAATGCAGTGACTGTTTCATGAATCTGACATCCATAGAAATACTTCTGTACAGATTAAGTGAAGAGAAGAGTGTAATATTCAAACGATGTGAAGAATGAAGAATATTGGAGATGATCAGCTGCGGGCCATTTGTGATCGCCTGCTTCCTGCAGTAAAATATCTTGCAAAGAGTCTGAAGAAGGAAAGGGCTGAGAAATTTGCCACACAGTCTCTCCAATATAAACATGTCACCTTCATAGTTGAGGAACTTGTCAAGGCCTTCGAAACTCTATTAAATAATGTTTTGCTGGCCTTGTAACGCGTCATGTTTGAATGTATGAAGAAAGAACTGCTACAAACTACCTGCAGGGTTTACAACTAAAGGGGTGTTTGTCTTTAGTTCTCCATTGTTATCTGCTTCTGTATGTCATGGTGATTGACTAATCTGAGAATATTGTTAATAGTATCTATTCATTTTTATCTCTACTTATATTGGGACAAAGATAATATTAACCATCAGCTGAATATAGTCTGATCCTAATAAAAAAAGACGCCTTTTATGAAGAAGTCCCTTATTGGGTGTTGAGAGTTTCATAGAAAACAATATTAACGGTGCCAGAATTGCTATAATATTTCTTTGAAATAGGAAGAAAAACAAAAGATAGAAAATATCTCATTAGAGCAAGGGATAAGAAAACAAAAACACAGAAAATAAAGTGAAAAATAAGGAAATAAATAGACGAAAGCGTATAAAAATAATGACAGGAGGAGAAAAGAAGGGGAGCTGGAAAGAAAACAGTTCTTTTCACTTTCTCCTTTCCTTTTATTTGTTTTATTCTTGGAAAATAAATAAAAAAAGAGGATAACGTTTCCTTTCATTCACTCATAAGGGGAAAGAGAGCGATTGCTCTTCTCCCGCATTTTGTACAAAAAAGTCATAATACCATCTTCATCGTCAACATTGTCTGCTTTTTATAATTCTGAACTAAGACTTTTCTTTTCCAACTAGGGTCGATGCAATAATCACATACTACTCTCTTTCTCACTGACTTAACATTAAATATTTCATTTAGTAAATACTTATTCAAAAATTTATTACTTTTTACTCGCCCTTATCTGCTATTACATGTCACATTTTCGTTTAAAATCCTTATTTATTACGTAAGTACTTACTAAAAATTAAAATCAATTTCTTGTTTGGCTCTCCCGTACGCTACAGATTACAAATTTAAATATCTGTGTGCAGGCGAGAGTTTCGTTTATTTTTAACAGCTTTTTTCGTATTTCTCCGCATATAAAGAGCTCTTTGTCAAGCACTTTTACACACAAATCCCTTAAAATGTCACTAAATATTGTACAGTCTTGGCAGGAAATGTGTTGCTATGTGCCAAATTCCTGTTTTCCAGGTGATAACCATCTCCCGTGTCCTTTCTCCCGATTGGCCGAGACTAGTAGTGTACCTTTTAGTAGTAATGGCGTCTTAGTCATACTATGGATTTATTATGGGCGTGTCTTATATTTCAGAGCGAGAAGGAGTTACCTCTTTGG
The DNA here is from genome assembly GCA_030762175.1 of Metallyticus violacea. Taxonomy (NCBI): domain Eukaryota; kingdom Metazoa; phylum Arthropoda; class Insecta; order Mantodea; family Metallyticidae; genus Metallyticus; species Metallyticus violacea. Next base: position 357,259,501 of record CM060846.1, on the reverse strand, counting down.
GTAAAGATATTTTTCAGCCAGCTATTTTAAAATTTGTAGATTCGTTGCTCCTTCCGCACGCCTCACTCACTGAACAAAGCATGATTTAATGTTTATTGCATCTCTATTTAATTTTGGTAAATTTATTTATTATATTTTGCAGAATTGTCAACTTTGAACATGCGTAAATGTAATGTAATTCTCTGTGATATTAATATTTAATATTACTTTGCTTGTTGTGCTGTCGGTCCTGGTGGTGTAGTGGTTACCATACAAAACGCGGGTTCGAACCCGGCCAGGATCGATGGATTTTTTCGGGCGTAAAAATCCTAAGTATGGCTTCCTTCGGAAGGGAAGTAAAGCCGTGGGTCCCGTGTCGTACATTTACGGCACGAAAAATAACCTCATGTCTGAAAGAGAGGCCTCTGAGCAAAATTTGTCGGCCGTTTCACGCCCTGAGTTGAATGGGACGCTGATGACCTGAGATGTTAAACAGCGTCCATAAATCAATCAGCTTCTTGTGCTTTGCCATTAGATTTCTTTAAATTGTACATTGAAGGGGAACACGTTAATATAATGCTTTATACATTAGACATTTTAATGTGTAAATTGAGGGCAAGCGCATTTCTTGACATGTTGCGTTATACCATTACCTTTTTTCGTTGTATATGCTAAAGGTAGTAAAGAATGCACTTTTGGTGAGCATGTTTCTGATTCTTTGATTCGAATAAGTGCAAAATTTGTAGCATTCTCTCCGTAAATGAAATCTTTTCCGGCCACATCTACGGTGCCTTCCTCATTTCCTTTCCTAACTTAAATGCATGCACAGACATTTAAGGGAAGGTGCCGTTTAAGATTTTGTAGTTATATTGAAGAAGGAGAGATCTATATAGATTTGCAGCATTTAAAAATATGCTATAAATGAAATGTTATTATACAAGAATTGTTTTAATATACATTTTAGACATAAATAAAATTAATATGACAAAAAGGGATAATAAATGCAAATAAATATTTAAATAATTATAAAAGGTTATCTTCTCTCTTAAAATAGTAGTAGGTTCAGAAATATTGTTAATTTTAATGATTATATAACAATTTAATATTTCTCAAACTGGTTTGTAACAAGTTAAAATTTCCATGGAAGTACACAAATTTACTATGTCTGAAAATTTCAATTTTCCATCACGAATCAGAGGATTTTAAAATGTCAAATGGGCTAGCACTAAATTGCTTAAAATGTGAAGTTAATAAAATTCATTTTTATGATTCTTGAACAGAAAATATCCACATATATCAAGCTTTTCATAAACCGATTTTCAGTATTCATACTGGGTGTTCAAAATGCGCCGACAACGCTTAGCATTTTGTATACGATCCCAAACTCATCACTTTTCAAGGTGGGGCCTATGTCCGGAAATGCACGTTTTGGGCGCTGTGGGGCGTGAAAGATGACAACGCTTTGGATATGGCGTTGAGTGTACGTTCTACATTTTGTCAAGAAATCTCCACCAGCCCAAAAAGAGCATCATTCGTGCATTTTGTGTTTTTAAGAGGCTCAAATATGGATATCTAACTTTATTATAGAGCGTATAACATCGGTGCAGATATTAGCGCACATGGTGAGAGACTTTTGGATGAGTGTGAAGTAATTGATAAGCTGTATGGGTTCTTGCGATAAGGTTCTCTGCTGCTACAGGAGTCTGGCGACGGCATCGCCAACTTTCACAGCATGCGGAGGGGAAGAAAACCCAAAAGCGCATTGTTTTTTGTATATGAGCCAACCAGTTGGATATTAAGCAAATAAAGGAAATTGCAAATGAAAACATATTTACAAATACAGAGAGGTTATTTGAATTGCGAGCTGGCAGAGCGCGGTTACGTACTGATGAAACAGAATATTATAGAAATAAGCTCTAAATTAATACAAAAAATACAAAGTATTATGCTAACACAAGCACGCTCTTTACCAAATTTAATTTTATATTGTTAGTATTATAATATGAAAGGTGATAATTGGAGAAAGTACTTACCTTATTAAATTAGATCTGCTCCTGCTGACAGCCTGAAACAAAATACTTCTTCAGTGACACATACAAAACAAATTTGATAATAATCATAATGCATAACCACATATATTAACGTCAGATTTACAACAAATTTGAATCTCTTCATTATTTACGAGTAAAATGGAATTCAGAAATAAAGTAAAATAATAATATATTAGAGAACTGGTAGCAACGCCGAGTGGAACTACAGGTTTGCAAACCCTTATCTCTTCATTTCTAAGTGGCGGATAGCAATCGGCAATCCTCATAACTCAAAGCCATCGATCGATAATGCATTGGGATTCTTCACTACTATGATGTGCTGTGTGGGATAGTATAACTGGGATTCCACTCTGTGAGCACACTCCTTTATTAGAGAGATATGTATAACTCCTATACACGGTTCGATTATTTATGATTCTGCGGAATAAAAACATACTATTAGTCATTTCAACAGTAGCCTCTGTTGGGAAAACCAAGTTGCCGGGACTTGCAGGAATGAAAATTCTGTAATCCACAACTTTAAAACATTAAATATGCCATACTCAGAACCTTAAAAATATATTAGTGTTACCTCTTTTCGACTACTGCAAGTTCCTCACATTTAAGCTCGGTGTGCGTTTGTTTGACTATATAACACTCTCCCCCAATATGCTCTGTTATATCTGTTTGAAAGGCTAAAAAAGCGTCTATGGTCTTACACTACTTTTCAAAATTATCTTTCCATCCTTTTTATCTTCTCGTTTACAAAATATATCTTCCTATCATAACCTCAGCACAAGCTATGAAACCCAGCATGCACCATCAATACCAGCACCAACCGTAACTACTCCCCCCACTTTGGAACGTAGTGCCAAAGGACGCCAAAGACTGGCAGACTTTAGGAGCGTTTCATAAGAATTTGTTTCAGAAATAACTTATTACCTTACACTAAAATATATTATGTTTCAATAAAGATATATCTATATTTATTGCATATTTATTGCATTTGCATTTGAATTTATAATACAATACAATTATAATACAATACATTTATAATACAATTGTTTTTACTCTTGTTCTTATCGCTTTCATATTAATGTTAGTGCTAGTGTTTTTCATTTTATATTTTTTACTAGCACATCTATTTCCATATCTTTTTATCTACATAGATTCATAGATTTATGAGTTGACTTTGTTATTGCTTTTACCATTATTATTATTATTATTATCATCATCATCATCATCATCATCGTTGGCGTCGTCATCATCATTACATTGATTAATATTTTCCATTATTCATGTTTTACTAGCACATTTATTTACACCGAGGAACTGAATCAGGTACAAACGCAATTTATAAAACGGCTGCGCAAGTTTGGAGCGGTACAGTAAATTGTGGGGTTCTTAAATAGTTCGGTATCTTTAACGAAAATGTAAATTTAAAAATAAGAACAATTAATTACTTGTTAAGAATAATACGGGAGAATCAAGCACTCCTCGAGCAGTTTTCTGAGGGAGCAAATAAGAGAAGGGTGGGATACGGGCTGGGATTAAAAAATGAGGAAAAGCTTAGACAAAATTGAACTTGGGTATAACACATACGAGTACTATAGAATTTGTTATTAATTTTATACCACTATTCCTTAGAAAAGCCTTCTATATTCTTTAAGAAAGTTTCCCTAATTTTTGTTTAGAATCGGCGCTGGTTTGCGCAACTCTTACGCTTACACCGTTCAATTTCCTATAACTATTGCTTTACGAGTTTTTAAGCTTCAAAACGTCTGTAAAGGACTATTAATACATGCCTGGTGCTTGTATTTATAGTTGCTATCTGTAAGGTTGCGTAGTAGTTGATCGGGAAAGGTGAAAGAGAGCGGTTGGAGGAGCCTCTTTCCCCTAAGAGTCATTATATGTGTGCACCACCTGAAACGTCATCTGCCGTAACGTGCATCACCAGAAAAGTGTGCCTTGAGTTTTATACACAATGATTTATGTTGCGTTACAACGTTAAACAATTTTAGTGAAATAGTGTATTAAAATAGCCTTATATTAATGACAACATACTCACATATGGAAAATTAGTAGTTTTTTCAATATCAAGGAATATTATGCATGAGGTAACAGTCTGGAGCAGGGATAATCAATTGTTTCATTAAAAGTAAACTGGTGCTTAATGGCAGACCATTGAAGATTCGTGAAGCGGTTGCTTGCTTTTATTTTGTGTTAATTTAAAACAAATAAAATGAACACCTTACAATCTAATCTTTTTTAAAACACTGGAAGATAAGGTTGAAATTAAAAAAAAAATGGATACGCCAACTCTCAAGAATTAATTTTGATTTAAAATGTAATTTCAAAACCTAGGATGATACAATGCTTTCTGTAGAGACAGACTAAATCCTGTTTGATGTCATAAAAGCCAGGGAATCCATTATTATTTTTTGTTTTGTTTAAATGGGTGCATTACTAAAATATTTGTATTAAATTCTCTCTTTCTTTCTCTCCTTCTGTTGTGTGTGTTCAGACACGCACGTATTAGTGTTAATTCTGGTTATTAAAATTAAAATAAAATTATTTAAGTTATTAAAATTCCGTCGTATGACTCTTTGTCACACAGTGTTAATTGTTGCAACTCGAGATTAATAAATAAACAAATGAATAATAAAATAATGATTTTATTTTAACAGAAAATATATTTATCTTGTAAATAACTCATATAGGTCAATGAACCAGGAGCAAATGCGAATCAACTGTCATAATATGCAAACGGTTGCTAATCAGGTACGATTATTACACAGTGCAAATATGTTACAATGGCAGTCAACCGTGATTGCTAGAAATTGGATTGGTCATTGTTCAATGCCTGGCTTATGAGGTAAATAGTCAATGAAACATGGCAAGGGCCCACATTTCATTCGGAGCTCACCTCAGCTACGATAGCATATCGGGATATTGGTGTGGCCCCTTACAAAATGACATGTTTGTTGGTGATTTGTACACAGTATTCCAGAATTGGTCCAATACAAAATAAAGGTTCTAATTATCCTATTGCTAAAGCATGTTCATACATGATTCATTTGTACCAATAGAATCTGATCGTGCTATCAGAGATTATTTTAAGAGAAATTCTGAAACTTTCGAATTTCACATTTTACAAATTTATAAAATATAATTGCATTCCGGAGTCTCATTTACAGAAGTATTTTAAAGTTACAACATGTCAAAATTTGCATTAATTATTAAACTGTTTAAAATAATATATTATCATTAGTACAAGTAACTTGTTTGATAAAGTTCCTGCAATGGGAAATGTTAAAGAAAAGAAGCGAAGAAGGCTATATACAATGCTCACAGAAGAACGGGTCATCTTGTAAACAGGAATAAACATAGTGAACAGATTTTACTCGCAGAAATTGAGCCTAATCCCAAACAATTTTGGTTTTTCTCACATGGATATATTAATTAGAAACACTGCGAACAGTTCAGTTGCAAATAACTTAATTTCCTCCATAAGGAAACACTTCATGGCCAAAAAATAGGAGTAAGGTTTACCGGTTGCAGGAACCGTCAACCACTTTTACTGACGTATTGGAACATAATTTGCGGTTTTCCAGCAGAAATCCGTGACTGCACATAAGCCAATCTTGCTCTAGAGGCACTTTATGAAACGTTCGACTATAGAGGTGTTTGTTTCACTTGACCCTCCGATAAAACCCCAGTGATTATCAAACATGGGGAGCATTGAAAGAGAAACAATACCGACATATCCACTAGCCTTAGACAAACTGACGAACAAGGTTCGTTAAGAGTTTAATTCAGTATCTAAACACACAACATAGAAGTGATGGGTAATTTCCTAAGCTGGTATCAGAAATGTGTGAGAAATCTACAGGCAGTTCCAGCATCTGCTTACGTGACATGGGTGGGTGTACGACTTCGCAAATGAATATGTTAACTGTGTCGCGAATTTAGCCGTTAACTTCTGTTACCTTCCGACTGGAAGCATATGCTTCGTGACCCATTAACACCCCGCGGCTCTCACGTTTCATAGATAAATTGTTCACCTAGCATAAAATAATTTATGATAATTTTTAATTAAATTCTACATTAAATGTCAGACACTGTTTTTGAAAGCATGTAAACGGTTGATTAACTTGAACTTTTTCTTCATGAATAACAGCAATTACTCTTCCTTTCCAGTGATCTGTGACGCATTAGATTCTGTCTGCAGTACTAAAGGTCACCACACATCTTGTCTAGGTTTGCAAATTTCTCTCTACAAGCGCCTTTAAATAAGTATTAATCTATGCAAATGAGATTCCTAGTCAGAATGGAAAAAAGCAGAGTCAAGCTGTACGGGTCGAGGAGGTTTAATGAGGTTTACAAAACTGCTACGTTGGGCTTTATCTCGTGCCACCATGAAATAAACAACACGTGTCTAATACTAAGGTTAAGTTTTATTATGCTAAATGGCAAATACTAAAGGAATATCTCCTTATGTTTCATATGTTCGTACCGAGTCTGCGTGCTGTTCGGAAATTATTTAAAGAGAATTCTCAAGTTATCGAGTGTCAAGTCGTAATTTTATTTCTCAAAAGACAATAAAGAACGTTAATGGATCATTTCTTATTGTGTATAAAATTAAAGCAGGCAGTTTTGTACGACGTATGTACATTAAAATTTGACTGTCACTGTAGTGTTTATGCCACCTATCTTGTGTTGTCCCACCTGCTCGCCAGTTCGGCTGGCCGTAAGCGATGACTCATCGACTGATGCAATCGCCGCAGATGCATCGGTCATCAAAGTATTGAATGCCTTAAAATTATAAAAAAACTAGCTTTGATTCAGAATTTGTACAGATTTCTGCTTCTAATATTCATAGTTTTGGACTTATAGACCTCTATATTTAATGCTTTTCTTTCTTAATTCCACCATGTAATGCTAGGGATAAAATAAGTAAAATGAAATTGAATCATAATCACAATTATGGCGAATGTAGTTACCTAATCTTAGAAGTATAGGGTGTGAAAATATTCCAGAAAGCCTCGTTCACACAAAAGTTCAAGGCATCGCGTTAAACAGAGGACGAAGGGTATAGGTATTCGGTAGAGAATTACCAAGAAAAGCCATTTAAAACTGTTTGCATTGTTCATCAACTCGACCTGCACATGTGGACAAAGAGGTTACCAGCTCAACGCGTGGTGGTTCTTCGTTAGGCTGTAGCTTTGTCCAATGAAACGTTTACTGCTTGAAACATGTTTACGTATGTAAACTGGGACAAATTGCACGAGAGGTGATAAACCTGTGGGGAAAGAGCAAAATGTGCTTACCCTCACGCGGTCAAGTGTTTGTACTGCACTCAACCTTACCATGGTTTTACAGCTTCAAAATGAGACTGTAAACGCTGGGATGTAATGGCAGGAACACGTTAATTTGGGCTCGACTTATTAATACGCTAAAAAACACCACGTACTTCATGTTGGAAAGTCTGGAAAGATGTGCAAGAATGAACATATGAGGATATCTTAAGTAATTATTCCTGGAAATATCCTGCAGCAGTAAAAGGTTCATTCTTCCAGAAATGATAGATTTCCTGTTTCTGGTCAAAGTAAGCGAAAATGACTATTTTCCTTCTAGGATATAATCTGATTACCTAAGCTATTAAAGTATGCATTGTTGGGAGTACAGAAATCTTTTCACATTTTTATTAGCAGTCATTAAAGATAATGTGTTCATATTTTCAAGAATATGACATTCTATCTCTCTGATCGACGAAGATATACAACTTCGCTCCTATATCAGCCGCTTTTATTTCGTACAACAATGGAGTCTGAACGAAGATCAGCTCCGTTGATGTCTCAAGGTTGACCTAAAATCATAATCATCCACATATTTCAACTCTTGCATTATTACCTAATTTCGATATGTTACATAACTGCTGATGCTGCTCACAAGTTTCTTGGTGATAATTTCTTAGTTTCGAAAATAAACTTTTCATATATTTTGCATATTTAAATTTAAGCTGTAGTACTCTTGGTTAATAATTAGAAAACTAATGTTAAACGATTGACATTTATACATAAATTTGGAAAATAATCGAAATAATGACAATTAAATTAATAAACATTTAATTAATTACTCGCATTACCTTATCGAAAAAATTACCAAGGAATAGGATTAAAGCATCTACAAAGAGAGTGCATATATTTTATTTTTCCAGCTTCGATAAAAGTACCTGCTTCGCTTATAGGACGGTTGTCTGCTACTGTGTGTAGTATTGCGTTGAGATTAAAAGTAGTCTTTTATCGTTTTATGGGGCAGTTCAAAAGATAGGATGTATTAATCCAATCCGCAAACAACACACTAGAATAAATGTACATTTCGGGAGTTGGTCTGCAAATGTGTTAGGCGTTACGTCTCCATAGCAGCAAAGAGCGAACATTTTCAACAAAGTCTTTGACAGAAACTCATTTTATAAACGTAATACATCAAGCGATAGTACATATTGCTTGTTAAAACTCAAATGTTTACAATTGTAATAATCCAATATTTAAACCAAAGCCACAGGTTATGAAACAATTACAACTCTGGCTTTTCTTCTAAGTATTCTAGCAATCTTGCATTACAAAGTATTTTTGGTCAGTCATTACGCATACAGTTATGTCTTTTAGGGGTCAATATACGTTACGTGGTATGAATTAAAGTCTAACTTGAATGTTTTTAATATGATATCATTAATAAAACTACATTTTAGTGCGCAAGTACTATACATGAAATATTATGCGTTAACTCTAGTGATATATAAAATACACATTTGAAATTTAGTCAATACTTTGAAAGTGAGATTTGTTTTTGTCATGTTCAATGATTTAAAAGAACAAAGGTCTATTGACCTTTATTTTTAAAACCCCTGACAACTCAAAGACATTCATGACGCTGTTAGTATCTGTATAAAAACTTATATATTACTTCCGAAAATAATTAAAATAATTTACAAAGATACGTTTAGATAGTCGCCTTAATATAGATCGCATTTAAGAACGAGTGCCAAAGTTTAAATAAAAGTGTGGCGTGTATTTAAGTTAAATGTTTTTAAAGGTGAAATGTAGAGTCAAAAGTGCATGAGATGTTTGCATCATTAATTGCTAACTTCAATTAATCAACTTTTAAATTGAGTTATACTTTCCGATAACATTTAGTGCATATTTGAGAGTTATTCGAGACAAATTCTTTTTTCTTTCTTCAAGGGCATGCATGCTGTTGAAAATAAATCTAGTACAAAGAAAATTAGGGCTATATCATAACGCTCTTAGTGCTTAAAATGCATATGTAGGCGTTTTAATGATTTCAATCATTTAAGCTAGCAGAATTTATTTCCAGATAGTGTTCTAAAGTAATTTTAATTTCTGGGAAGAGATATGAAATAGTATTGAAAATAAATTTTCGAATAACAAGATTAATTTGTGAATTTCTCTCTCGTACAGAATCCAAGTATATGAAGCACAAAGGGAAACATTTTTAACATTTTTGCAAATATTTACAAAAATTCCAGAGGTTAATTTTGTTTTCGGAATGCATCGAGTTTCTCGTTACATATGTAGAAGTGAAGCACCGGTAAATAATACTTTAGCGGGTTTTTTTTCCTCTTTCTACAAGTTTCCTGTGGCTATTTTTGCAGCAAATGGAAAAGGATCCTCAAACTTGTGAACACAAAATACTCAATACTTCTTTCGTGTGCACTAACTTACACAGAAATAAACGAACAAATGTGTTCTAGACCTTCTTTTCGGATTTGTAAGCTACGATTCAACAAGAAATAGGTTGATAATACTCATATTTAAGAACTACGTGGAATATAAGATTAAGTGACACTAGAAGCATAATGCTTTATATTTATTTATTTAGCAAAGTATAATATATCACAGATAAAGTGTACCATGCTTTATTAATATTTTGAATAACATGGAGACTAATTTAATTCTTAATGTAAAATTAGTAATTGTTTTAAGAGTTTAAACTGTCTTTATAATTACTTGCAAAAGAACAATTCAGCATATATAAACTGATCTTTAGCTATAGGCCTTGTCCGCTTATTTGGAGTTTCACGCCTGGGCTACCACTGTGCCGCAGATGGCGACGTCCTGACTTCACTCCGCTTCCTAAAATATGTATAAACTCTTACCTTACAAACATGCCGGAATTGTTCTTTTTCAACTAAATAGATCTTGTATGGAGAGAGCATACGTTTAATCACCACAATATTTTGGATTTTGTTGCTGAGGTTTTCCTTTACATTCGCAAATCCCATCTGTGCTAATATCGGAAAAATTTTGTTGGTGATCGTTAAAACAGTTGCGTCAATTTCACGTATTGTTTTTCTCTTTCAAAACGATTTATTTTTGTTCGTGTATTTTGTTTTGTACTGAACGCATATGTAACATGTTGAGCAAAGTATCCTAAATGGTAACACCGGATGAAGGAAATTGAATAACAATGTTCTGAATAAATTGTGCAGTACAATCGTATTAAAATAACCATTACACACACAGAAATAGAAATAATTGTAGCTCTAGTGTTCTCTAATCGAGAATGAATGTATAATGTCGTGAGACCGGCATGGAACAGAATCAGAAGGCGACGTGATGAGACGTAAAACACCGTGTTAGCAAATAAGGTTAATGATTAAGGTCGTATATATATTTTATATATATATATAAAAGAAAAATAAAAGTAAAGTAACACTATTAACAATGTAACAAATTAACAGTAATTATAAAATCAGAAAAAGATAAAACACTAAGAGAAAGTCACACCTGTAATCGCTATATTTTTTTTAGAAGAACTCTAGTAGTTCAAAATATAGCAATTACAAGTGTGACTTTCTCTTGGTATTTTTTGCTTTTATAATTACTGTTTATATATATATATATATATATATATACATATATTGTATTTTATAGATGAAGTATTGATCAGTAAAAAACTCAAAATAAAATATTCCTTCTTCCAAATGCATATGTTTGCTTTGAAGGCATAACTTTGGTGAATCCACTGATGGGTACATTTACCTTGACCCTGTCTTTCCGAGGTTCTTTTAAATTATATTTAAATAAATAATTTAGTTACTGAGCTAAGCTAAAATATTAACATCTCTTTGTTTGGGAAGATAGTTTTCGTTTATGTCATTTATGCCTACTGAAAAAATTTGCTTTGTGGATTATTGAAGCCCTAACAAGCCCCTCGACTAAGCCTTAGTAGAAGATGAAACTTGCGTTTGGTTATACCATGCGGAATTTCCTTTTGCGAAATGTGTGTACATTGTTTTCTGTAACGAAAAGTCCAAAGACTATCTTTTTTAAACCTCTTTAGTCAAGATTTTCTACCATTTTGCTCACAAAGAATGTTTCCATAAACGTATTAGTAAAAGTAACAAAGTTGTAGAATTTCACGATAAAATACATATTTAACGTCCGTTTTAACTACTGAGGCACCACAGGCTGTGGACACTGATGATACGTGAGATGAAATAATGAATTAGGAGAGGAATATTTCTTTTTAAAGGAAAGAAGCGTTCCAGGCCTATTTTTGCCTTTTATGAGGACTGAATATTATGAATGTTTACTATTCCTCTCCCGTACTGTTGAGTCATATTTCCTACCCACATCCTGCAGGTTTTTCTCCAGTACCTTCCTTGGATTCAAAGCCCTAACGAATTTAAAAATCTTTGGGTTTATTAACCCTCCAACGGCAGTCCTTTTAAAAGTGGCATTAAACTCGACACTCGGGTAAGAGCTTAGATAATTCAAATGGAGGAATTCGGAAAATACGGTGTACCTTAAATCCCGTAATTGTGCAAATCTAACGAAATATATATATATTTAATGATTCTAAAAGGATAAAGAAAAATCCTTCCCATTGGTTCATACGCTACTATTTTATGGTCTACCTAATCGTTTCCTTTGGGAGAAGTTCGATCCTCCGTAGATCCTACAAGAAAGAGCAATCGCTTGATGTTTCCTAAGCGACGGGAGAAATAAGTGGTACGTGTTATTGTGTATATATTATGAGCAAAATGTGGCAAAACTGTTTACAGCTATTATATGTGCATAATATAACATTTTATGAGAAACTATTTCATCTAGGTTAAAATACCATACATTTTTCAGAACATAGGTGAAATCGTATTTTGTTGTTACTCCAAATTATACTGATTGCTTTGATCACAGAGATGGTTAAGGCTTGTGTGAAATAGCCGCAGTTCTTTTCGTGTTATCTCTTTTACTTAAAATGCTGTCATGTTCTCTCAAATCATTACATATTTTACGAAACAAAACTACCGCCAGAATATAAATATATGATCACCGCGGTTTTGATGCAAATTTCCTGCAAAGCAATGCGTCTCAAAGTTATGAACGATTTTAAATTTTCTCCTTTACTATCCTAACGAATTTTCGAGTATTTTAAAACTAGGAATGAAGAAAATAATTTCATTTACGATATAAACATTAATCACTGCAAATTTCAAAGGAAACAAATGGAATACAGTGTACAATTTGCTAGTGAAGTGCAAATGAAGGAACATTAAAAATGTATAACATTTTATACATACAGGTAGACATTGCACAGTTTTATCGAATGCGTTGGAAACAAAATTGAAATGTTAGATTATTTTTAAGAACGCTTATCAGACTTTCAAATACAGCAGCAATTTCAATCACTTATATACTTTAATCGCAAGATATGCAACACTAACCACACATTTTTCTTTAATATATTTCAGTATTAATCTTACACAGTAACGAGAGTGAAATGAAAATTAATGTTGCCATCAGTATCGCTCGTGATTGAATGAAAATTTTTGAATAAATTAAACTCAGAAATATTTTATTTACTTCTACTCTTAATCAAAATATAACCGAATACACTTGTGCAACGACGAACAGATTTTGACACCCTTATGGAGCTTAAAGGTTTCTTCAAACATAGAGGCAATTAATACATCATTATGAATCAGAGAGGGTTGAAATCACCCACACTATTTTTTTCGCGACGCGCTACAAAAGATAAAATCAAAACGAATGGATACTCTGACCTATAAAACAGTCATTAAGGAAATTTTGAAGTGGTAAGGGACACGACCATGTTGAAACACAAACGTCATATTCCATTATATATAAATACAGAGACGGATTCCCACACCCTCGGGGAACGAATGTTTCTATTTTTTTGGTGGTTTTCTCTGGTCGCTTAAACGAATGTTGAGATAGATTATTCCATACCACAAATTTTCCATTCTCCCATTTCATATCATCCCATTCCATCGGCTCTGTTACTGGGTTCAAAATGCTAGACGAGCGGGCTGGTGGGATGTGACGGTGGCTTGCGTTCCGGTGTTCTGTCTGGATACAAATGCTATGTCCCGTGCCCGGTGTCTGCCTCAATTCATCTCTACCTAACCTTGAGCAGGACCGAACCTTCTGCGTCCCTAATAGTAGTATTCAATTCACATTCCCGTGAGCCTAACACGAATATAATAATAATAATAATAATAATAATAATAATAATAATAATAATAATAATAATAATATTATTATTATTATTATTATTATTATTACCTGGTGAAGTTAAGCCTGTAAGGTTCTCTCTTCCACTTCACCAGGGATAATAACGATTACAATAAATACAATAGAGTTAATGAAATTAACAATTTGAACTTAGTACTTTTTAAATGCTGCATTCTTCAAATAAAAAATCTTCTATCATTATTCTGTTGTTTGACTGGTATTGAGACGGCAGAGTGTTCCAGAGAAGAGTAGTAGCTTGAAGGATGTAAAGTAATAGGTTCTGTGAAAGGATATAGAGAGAATGGAATTTTATTCGATTATTGTTCCGATTACGATAAGAAGATAGGCCTAAAACCAGATCGAAAGATAGTGCGGAGTTGAGGTGCACTGAATTCGACGCAGAAGTTTTTATTTATTTATTTATTTATTTATTTGGCTTATTACGGACGTATTCCGTTTATTACGGAAGCTCTTTAACATCTCAGGTCATCAGCGTCCAACACAATTCAGGGCGTTAAAAGGCCAATAAATTTTGCTCAGAGATCTCTTCTTTGAGGCTTAAGGTAAATCCACGACAGAGATCCATGGCTTTACTTCCCTTCCGATGGAAGCCATACTTTGGATTATACGGGATTGAATCCGCGATCTTGGGTCTACCAGGCAAGTATACTTACCACTAAACCACCAGAACTGACAGACAGAAGAATGAGGGGTGCAACTTCCTTCTAGCATCCAGTTGACGCCAGGGTAACTTCAAAAACTGGAACAATATGATGTGATTTAGCAATTTTGTGAACATATTGTAGACTTTGTCCACGATTTGTCGTGAGGTTAGTTAACAGCATGTCACAGTAACCGAAATGGGACTTAATGAATGTTGATATACGTGTTTTTTTAAATTAAATGTAAGAAAATTCTTTAGCCGTTTCCAGGAACGAAATATTTAATATATACTATTTTAGCAAATTTTTTGTCTCAATTTGTCAAAATAGACACCGAGTATTTTTACCAAAAATTTACTTACACGACTCTTTCACGAAAATGTTCAGTTTGCAGAAAATGATTCAGATATATTCAGACTAGTTGAGCAATGGGTTAAGGTAACTGAAGGACATGTTCTAAGGATTAGTTGTACTTTTTACTTATTACAATAGTTCAGTTCCATTACTTGTCAAGTTAAGTGTTCGATGCTTACTCAATCATAGCCTGTACCAGTGTTATAGAAAGTTCATTAATATAAAACAGCAATGGTAAAACATTTCGTGAGAAAAGTTTCAGTAACTTTCAACATTATCTCATATAAGTGCTTTTCTTTCATTAAGCATACTGCAGCACCTTTAGTAAACAGTAAACACTGCTGTAAAGAAAGTTACAAATAGTCAATAGGATTCGTCTGTCCAGCATGCCATGCGTAAAAATAGTGAACTTGAGCACTCGGAAAAAATTACTAAATAGTCTAACACACATAGGTCATAGGTCTACGTAACTGTTAATATTAAGATGTGTTATCACCGAAGATTGTACAAATCCTCAATTAAGAGAATATTTATGCAATATAGTTGTCAATAATATACTGATTAGGCAATATATTCTATTAATTTCGGTTTTGGATAGGTTTATTAAATTATTATGAAGATTTTAGAAAATTTAAACTATACTTCAGCAAATATTTATAAAACAGCGATATCAGTTTGAAAGTCCTTCAACTTAAATTACTAACCAGCGGACCTAACACCTTTCAATCGCTGAGGTTTCCCATGCGGTGGCGCCGTTTTCTATTCAGTCAGTTCTCAGTGGAATTTGAAAGAGTAGGGCAGTTGTGTTGTGCAGTCAAGAGTGATATTTCATTAAATAGAACAGTAGTGCTGTTTAATGATGAGATAGTCACTGCATCGCCCAATGTACATCTTCAAAACATTGTACAGAAAGTCGTGTGGCAGAATGAGGCAGGCATTTGGACGAAAATTTACTAACGGCCCAGTTCCAAAACGAAAAGTTAGAATGAAAAGTTTAATGAAATAGGTTCTGTGACTGACCGAAAAGAAATTAATCAAGACTGCTTATCAGTCCATGACGGAATGGAGCTGTATATTTGGTCCCGGAATTATTGGCCACAGTTTATGGTTTCCTCATTTCCCAGATCTTATGGTTTGTGATTTTATCTTTGGGAGACATTAAAAATAGAGTATATTCAATTAAGCCTCACATAATGCAGTTATGTGTGTTAGTATGAAGTTAGGTTCATCAGTGTTGAATGGCGAATGTTGTTTAACGCCCGTTTTTACTACTGAGGCACCACAGGCGATGGACACTGATGATACATGAGATGAAGCGATATATTGGGAAGAAATTTTTTTAAGGAACGAAACTAAGTTTACGACTCCTCCCTGCCCTTTTCCATTCATGAGGACAGAGAAAAACCTGGAAAGAACCTCAGTCAGGTAGGACCGGCCTGGTGGGATTCGAAACCCAGACCTCCCGCTCACGAGTCCGCGCCTAACGACCTCGGCTACCCGTGGCGGTGCCATTAGTGTTGGGGAACTACTGCATGTCAATGCTAATTTCCAAAGAAAATGTGAATTTTTTGTCAAGGAAACGGGCAACATTTCCAGCACCCAGTTTAAAGAGGGTGAGTTATAATTCTGATATTTAGTAAGATGTTTAAGTTTTAAAATTGCGAAGTGCTTGGTGAGTTTACGCAAGAAAATACCGGTGGTAAAGTGGGGTCTAATCGTCCATCACCCGTTTTTAAGTTGATGCATATTCAATCTGATCTCACTGTAAACCGTCTGAAAAGTGACAGATATTGAATAAGTTTCATTTTCTTTGGTATTCTGCAGAAAAGCCACTAAAGTTTAAAAACCATAACAAACTGGTATAATAAATCATTAATAAAATATAAATATAAAATGTGTGAAGCAAAGTACTTCGGAACTGAAATTACTATTCGTAATGATACCAGTTGAATATGCAAGAAAGGTTTCCTTTCTCAGGCAGGAAAACAGATACAAAAATAATGAAGTTGTGTTACTGATAATTAACATGCTAGAACTTCTACATGCAGTTGCTGACAAGTATTATGCTATATTCAAACTGGAGCTACCGTTCTATAATAATTGCTATTACTTTAAGTTTTTTGAGTTTTAACATTAAATATATCGATCATGGCAAGAAGCAAGAGGAGAGAAACAAGATCTCCATACTTGGCTAGCAGCCAGCGTACACCAAACTGTAGCTTCTACGGGAAAAACACACAAAATCTTCAAAATGAGAGAATGCTGGTATCGACAGCTCAGAGTCTAAGATTTTTTCAAGAGGAAAGCACATAAAGACTTCAGCAAGTTATCAGACACCTGTATACGCTTGTGCAGGGAATAGCATGAAGCAAACATGCAACATTCTTGACCTTACTAGAAATATAGCATTAACGTGCACATTTATATAATTCTGGGACTACGAAATACGTTTTATCTCATGTTCATATCGCAGATGAATAATAAATATTAAAATATTTGGCCTATATATAAAACAGAATGCTATCCAATTGTCTTTGAATGCTCTTACATTAAAATATTAATCGATCAAGCCTTTTGCACTAGGCGACACTGTAAACCTAGAAAGCAGGCGTATAAATATCATTTATTGCCGAGAAGTTTAATTTAATTATTGCCTGCTATGATCTTTTAACTTGAACATGCTTTAGAGTTATTATCTTTCTTTAGCTGTACATGGTTCGTTTGTTGTTACGGTGCAAACACTTTCCGAAATTCCATTTCTTGCCCCTAAATCCTTACTCTGATGTAACATGTACTAGCACGCTATCTTGACCCAATTTGATTATATAGTGCTCTCATTCCGGTACGCAATTGGTGTGTGTATATACCAGCGGAAACCGGTCGACCAACTCAGGTTAAAACTAAAGTTGTTAAAGATTCTGCTTGCTCAGTCGAATTTTCATTTCTGTAAGGCGTGCGCATTAAGACATTATACTGCATATTTGTGTATTGTGGAGTATGCCGAGAGTCAGACATACACTAGAACAAAGGATATTTATATATTTGTTAAAGAAATCGCACAGTTACTGTAGGAGAGAATTTCGTTCTAAATGTCCTGGCATTTTCATTGACAAGAAGCCGGGAACAAAACGCTTGCTTTTAACATAGGAGAAGCTTCATGAATTAGCCTACCGATTAGAAAATCAAAAGTCTTTAACACAATTAGCCCAGCAAGTTGGTGTATCTGTTGCAGTGCGTATAAAGTCACTCATTTGCTGCATCCTCATTCATATAAAATTACTACTGTAGCTGAAATAAATCCAGTGGAGGCGCCGAAGCAAAACGCTCGGAAGGTAGTTTACAGTATTCGGGAGTATGAATTGCAGTAAGTGTGTCAAAATCTTATCATAATGCTTCAGACATGATTAACAGCGGACGACACACACTTCGAGCATCTACTATGAGGGTGAATACAACATTAATTGTAATTTGTTATAATAAAAACGAAAGGAGCAAAAAATGCGCCGCGCACTTTGATTTTCCTCGGCAGGTGGCGAATGTGTTACGCGGTGTCTTCCCCTGGGCAAAATCAATTTCCAATTGCGACAATCTATTTAGTTAAATTGCATATAGATAATATTACAAAAAATGTAACAAGAATAAATAATTTTATTCTCCTTTATAATAACAAAACCATTAATTATTTATTATAAAACATTAATAACAAAATTTAAACATGTTGCTAAACATAAAATTTATCTGTTTTTTGTAACTTTACAATAGCATGTTAGTTGAAATTGGTTTAGTACCATTTTATAATAATTTTATGCAGCTTCACACAGTAATATCTTTTCCTAGATGTCAAATCACACTTTTTGGCTTGATCGCTGGATTCCCAGCGTATCTCACTTGCATCCTGACGGCACATTTCATGCTACATTCCCAAAATGCTAGGGATTATAATCAGATAGTGAGACTACGAACTTAATTTGTCGGGCATCGCGGAACCAACATAGCCCGGTGTTCCGCTGAGTTCATTCCCGCACCCCTTGCCCACGCACTGACACCTCGCGTCAACTCGTCATGACTGATAGTGCAGCGTTGCAGCACTTCAGCTGACCGCGGCCAGCCAGCCTTCCTCGCGCATCAACTACACAAAACTGAAACGTCACATTTACGTTTCAATTGACAACCGTAGCATGACAAATTTAACTTAATATAGCTGTTTGCCTTACAAAATGTGCTGATCCACGAAAATGAACATTTTAGTGGGGCAAATCGGCTTTGAAGGTCTCTACACTCACGGAACGATGTATCATGAATTTATTAACGGTGAAAATTACTATGGAGTATAATAATATCCAACGTACCGTTTGTGAAGAACAAACTTCTAGAAAGACTGTCTCTATAAAAGACATGTCCATAGCAACCGACACATGGTCTACTAAACTGTTGAGAGGGCCTATCAGCAAAATATAAAAAGAAATAACGCAAGATTCATTTAAGAAAACCTGTTAGTTTTAATTAGTTAATTGACAGAGATTTAATTGCTAAACATTGCAATTAAATATAAAATGAATATGAGACAAACGTTCGCAAGAACCGTCTGACACTCTTGTACTCTTTTGACATAATTTTCAAGATTTTTTTTTTCCCCCATGGTTGCCGCTCAATTATAGCGATAGCTCTTCGGATTTCTGCTTTCAATTCAAGCTGTTGTGCCGTGGTCCATGGTTTGATATTGAACCAAAGCTGCTTTGGCCAGCTTCTGCAGCCAGCATCAGCAGCACACCTCATATCACTGATGACGTTAGCCGCAGAAGCTGGCGAAAGTTTTGGTTTAGTATCAAGCCATGGACAACGGCACAAATTTCAGAAGTGTTTAACCTAACAGTAAGCAACAACACCAATCTAAAAACCTAAAATTAATTATAAAATTACTGATGTAATATTTGCAATGCTCAAACGCATTGTACGCCCCTGCCTTCACAATACTATAGAACAGTATGTTTTTGTAAATTACTATAAATTGCAAATTAGGTGTAATTTAGAGAACAAAATGCTAGCAAGATTTCATGAGATGAATTTTTCAAGGAAGAGTTTTACAGTTCATGTCCGTTAAATTATAAAAAGTGGGAGTAAAATAACCAAAGAGCCTTAAATAAATAAAAAGGTGCAGTATAACTAAAAACTTAAAATGTATTTTATGATTGAACTCATTGTTAATTCGTCGCCAAGGTCTAGCCTGCATTGTGACACGTTATATCAACGAACAAAAGACTTACAGATTGCACACACATATCTCACTGGCTCTCCTTGTACAAGGACAAAACACAACTGTTCCAACACTCGCGCTGCCTCCGAAGTTGTAACATCTTGACTGTTTACTCCGGCAAAAGAATGTTTATTTATTATATTCTACGTTGCTATAGACAAAATTCAAGTATTCAACGCCATACAACTGTCCAACAATAGAGTGCTGAAAGTTTTGTAAAAAAAGGGTTTCTGTTATAGCTATAAAATTATCACAAATACGGTATTAGAATTTTCGTTATACACAATGTGAATTATTCGCACAAATTTCCACTCTGTATAACGGTGTATGAACATGCAAACATTAAATCATGAAAAACAAGTACTTTTGCTTCAAAGAGTTTCAAATTCACTCAAGTGTTACAAGATGTGCTATGCAATTTTTGGAATGAAGGCAATAATATACGTTAAGACGTTCGGGCAACGTCTCTTCTTGGGTAAGTTGGAGACCAGATAGCTCATGTATTTAGAACGACTATGTTGAAGTTAATGCGTCGTTGCCAGTTTAATTAATTTTAGCGATTTCTGCTAAAACGACGAAACGTATACGTGCCTTTATTGCGCTAAGCAATCGAAGTTTGTATACTCTAGTGGAAACTGGTTGACCTTCAGTGGACGCACGGTTCCCTGTAATACTGGAGTTAAAGTTTCGCTGACGCAGGCAAAGGAGTTCGCTTTTTCGTGTTTAAAACCCCAGCTGATGAATTTGTATTTCTTTAGGAAGTGTATTTATGTGCAGAGGATGAGATATATGCAGAACAAAGAATATTTACCGTATACGATTTCTTTGTACAAAGTTTGAAACTAAGGAATTTTCATTGACAAGAAGCCGAAACCAAAAAAGGGAGAGAGAGAGAGAGAGAGGGAAAGCAAGTTGTAACCGAAGAGAATCTTGAAACTTCTCCTCAAAAGTCTTTAACACAACTAGCCCTGTAAGTTGGTGTATCTGTCAGTAGTGCGTATAAAGCCACTCAGCTGATGCATCTCGGCGAGCATTAGAAACTGCTGTACCTGAAATAAAACACGAGAAGGTGCAGAAACAAAATAGCCAGGAGGATGAATTCCAATGAGTTTCTCACAATCTTTTCAATAGGATTCACCATGTATCACAGCAAATAGCAGGCACTTTGAGCATCTGCCATTATGGTGTTCATTAGCAATTACTGTTTACTACTAACAAATAATGAAAGAAACAGAAAATGCGTTCTGTGAGTTCCGACAACGCGATTGATTTCCTTTGACAGATGGGGAGGTCATTATGCAGTAACTTCCCAATTGCGTAGCGGAATGAGGACTCTGCGATGTGTAGGATTCCATGTGGCATAGAGCTAGAACAATGCACAAGCGTTGAATATCTTCTGGCTTTTCTAGTTTACAGACTACCCCGTCTATCGCTGTTTTTCATTCCCCACTGACAGAATATGTGCAATGTCGTAGAGTCTGCTTCACGTGTCCTATAAAACTGATTCACTATAGTAAAACATTTTCACAGCTTTAGACAGATGCGCAATTATGTACAATATAATATAGGAGATAATTGGCTGTTACAAATTGCAGTAATTGTAACAAATCTCCTATAAAAGAGATAATAAAAGCAGAAAGCATATTTTGGAACAGAGCCATGGAATGAGCGAGGTTTAAGAATTGCTACGGCAGAGAGAAAAATTTGAAACAATTTTCTGTACATTAAGCAACTAAATGGGGTTCTACAGAAGCTGGGATTTCGTACAAATTGCTTGGAACTAATTGCATTATCAAACCAACCGCATGACTCTCCGGATATGAGAAATATTTCCCGCCTATTTCCTTAGCTGCAGTAAAATCCAAATCAATGTCGCT
This sequence comes from Metallyticus violacea, assembly GCA_030762175.1. Lineage (NCBI taxonomy): Eukaryota > Metazoa > Arthropoda > Insecta > Mantodea > Metallyticidae > Metallyticus > Metallyticus violacea. The sequence continues at coordinate 357,237,781 of CM060846.1, read as the reverse complement.
TGTTTGATCTAACAGATGCATAGCAGACTCGTTAAGCTTCCAGAATTTAAAGCACTTGATTCAAGAACCTTGCGCATGGGCAAACAAAGGTTTCCATAATGCCATTTTCATGGAATTGATTTAGAATTATGCTGAAGTATTTCACGCCCGTACTTTAGTAGATTATTTCTCGTGTCCGATGTGATAAAACAAACCGATTTATAACAACAAGTTTTTTTCTTATTAACTTAACCAAGTGCTTTACATTCATCCGCTATTCAACTACCGAGTCCGATATTGATATTCTGTAGGCTTTCAAAGTCCACGTTTTTATCATTTAAATTGATTGTTACCGGGCTATTTTGCCATGTTCATTGGTTTAAATTAAATTGAATATCAAAAGCTTTTGCAGATTCTACGGTCAGCATTATCAGTGGACTGAAAGTTACGGAAATAGCTGAGGTATAAACCGGAAATGGGAGTAATTTGGAGTATTGGGAAGGCTGTGGTGAAGAGTAGTAGCGGATTCCAAGCCTTGCTTATTAGGAAACCTCTGTCTTTGTTTCTATTATCAGGATGCTTCTTTATTTTTACCGTCTCTCTTCTAGCCAAATTATTGCAAATTGCAACACTTTCGCAGTGATTGCAAAAACAACAGGATAGTTTAACCTGGTTAGAAGAGAAGCGTTAGAAATAGAATAGCATTCAGATAATGTAAGCAAAGACGGATGAAAGTTTTGGTTTTAAATTAATTAACCCAACGACCACGGCCAAATAGCCCGGAAATAGTAAATATGAATAATAATAATAATAATAATAATAATAATAATAATAATAATAATAATAATAGGGCCCCTTTCACTATTTCATGAAAGAATTTTCATTGCAGGCAAAAGGATACAATATTACAACCTTTTTCAGCAGCCCAAAAAATGGGGCATTCTCGAGGCCAGACATTGGGACTGTACAAATGATACGACCAGAAAAATATTGCAAGATATTAGCCTTTATATGCATCAAGTGAGACTCAAATTATCCAGCAGTAAAAGAACACCGTGAGACAAGTTATCCTTCGCCTGCTTTCTGATTGTTTAGGGAATAGGAGAAGTTGACAAGTGAGACGCTAACTAAACAACTACAGTTTGAAGCTCCGTAACAAATGCAAGCGTATGAAAGTTAATAAACTATTATAAAATATGTAAATAATACTTTCCAAGCTATATTCTAATATACATTTGTTGACTACTAAGTCCGGATCCGGCGCCTGTACTTCAACTGCGCTTCCTGAAAAGTGTATACAATTTTATCTTGTAGAAGATGCTGGATTGTCATTCTTTCTCGGATAAACAATATCGTATTGTATTGTATTCTGATTGGCACAATTAAATTCTGATACGCGTTATATATATAAAATTTCATTGGTAAAGTTGTCTTTACATATCGAAGGTCTTGCTTGTTGTGTTAATTTCATCTAGTGTTTCCTTTGTTAAAATTGCATTTTTCTCAAATTGTTGTTGTTATGTTATACACAATGTAGTAGATCAAATTTGTTCTCAATGTCATAAATTACTATTCTGGGACGAGGCAATTGATTGGGAAAGTTATGAATATACTCCACACAGACGATAAGCTAATTCATGTTCAAAATAACATTTGCACACAAAAAATACGTTACCTTATAGCCTATTGTCTTACCATCTTTGCGAAGAATGTATACCGCCGTGAGACTGTCGGGGAATAAGTTCAGAAAGTGACGTTCAAGCATATGACAAAGGAGAAGCAACGGGTTAAAATAGCGCATAATCGGACTATTGTAATGGCAGCCCCCAGTATTCGCAAACAGTGTAATTTGAAATGCCATTTTGTCGTATAAAACTTGATATATGTAGTGTTCGTAACTTTTCAGTTAGGTGAGTTTCGTTGTTCCTGTAAATTTTATTTCCGAATATTAAGAGTCGTGTTTTGTGGCTGGTATGATTCAAGTTTTAATCCAAATTTTCTTTTTTTCTAAGAAGACAACTTTTGTCATTTATACACAGTGTCCTATTATCGCCTTCCCTTTTACCAAGTTATACTTCATGTACTTTCATGCCACACATTCGAAATAGAGTGCACCTTGCAGGGTTTTAGGAATGGACAAAATTAGACGTTATCTATTCAATCGAGACTTCCTCCGTGATCTCAACTGTTAATACGGAGGTCCTGATTTCTATTTCCGATAAGGTCTAGCTGTCTGAGCATGTTTTTTTTTTTTCGGAGTTTTTCCGTACACTGAGAAAATGAATGCAGTTGGGTTAAGGATGCCAAAGAATTCGGGGTTATTTACGTTATCATTATATCATTTCATTCATTCCCACAGACTATGTTTAGGTACCCATAGGTTTATGGATACCCTTGGTGCGCTATAATCATATCACCCCCCATTATCGTCTTCAATATGACAACGTAGCGGTTCCCTATAGGCGTCTTGGTCTGAAAAGTTCGCTAAAATACTACCATACCAGGGGAAAATACTCACAAGTTTACTAAGTAATGGGTTGGCGTTGGGGAAGTATATGTAATATTCAATCGATTCAGGTTATTAGTGTATCTTCATATTTTCCTCTATTTTTTACCTCAGTTAAATTACTTCTTTTATCGTTAATGATCCTACCCTGCTGAATTTGCTGCCAATCCACATGAGTCAAGTATTTAGCAATGACAGCCAGTGAAACAAAGACAAAAATTTAAAAAAAAACATATACATACGAAGTATCTGTAACACGTTCTCAGTATTCGTATTAAATCAATCAAACTTTACAATGCAAAGTGGGTTGCCTATTACGAAAAATTATACGGAAATATAGGGACATCCTGTATATTGAAAATTAACATGCATACTATCTTTTCTTCCATTTCATTGCTATGTTTACGATGCAAGAGCATTGGCACGATGTATACTGAAAAAATATCGGTTATAAAAACATTTTCTATCCTGTGATCAGCTGTAAATAAAGACTCATACGCTCATATTCTCCCACGTTTATTATGAGAGAGAAAAATTAATAAGAATTTATTTTGAAAAAAAAAATAATTACTGTTAAAACCATTTGTTATTCCTTGCTGAAGCTTGTCAAACAGTTCTGAATATTTATTTTCACAGTTACATGTTTGAAAAATGCGATATTACTTTTAAAATTGCCAAACATTAGGTTGATTTTACTGTTTTATGATATATCATTAGTAAGTACTCGTGGAACATATTCCGCAAAGTCTACAAATCACATTTTTCTTAGTGCTTCGGTTAATCCAGATCTGTATGAGATAATACCCTCTAAATTCACTATATGTTTAGTATAATATCATAAATTATATTTTACTCGCTCTTAGTTAATATTACAGCTGCAATACACAGTATCCATTAATAAAGCAATATAGTGCTGTAAAATATTCAAAATCCTCCAAACTCTGTTATATGGGTCAAAGTATATTCATCGATAACTTGGCGGTACGTGCTTCCTTCAAAAGTGCAGGTCTTAAGCTCCGAATTTTGATTTAAGGAGCATCCTTTTCCAATAAAGAGCTGTAGGATGTAAGCTTGCTTTGTAGCCGGCCTAAGGCACATAGTCTCATCCACCTCTGTATCCGGTCTCTGAGAGCATTGGGTTATGGGAGGGAAGAAAGGAGAGAAATGGGTGAAGCGAGACCGGCTCCGACTAGTTGCAGCCGGTTTGGTCCGCTTCGAGCCCAAGTTCAAGCTGTCGATCCTTTCCGGGATGATCTTCAGCAGATTGCGGCAATTACAGGGAAGACAAAGTAATGCTAGGGATATGTTATTTAGGACAGTCATATTTTAATGATTTATTAACTATTTTATAAATTACAATAAATAAATTGTAATAAATTTTGGAATGACCCCATGAAACATTGAGAATATTTCAAATGCTTCGACTGTGGCACAATATATAACGGTTTTGAAATATGGTATATTCTTCTGCAATATATAGACAATTTCTCGCCATTAGCTCACCTAGCGTGTAGTCCGCAACTCAACAATAACTTCAATACTCGTAATTTCAACAGTTCCCTTCTGATGACATTTTTTATAGTTGCCAATAGTGATACCTGACTGAAATTTAAGTAGCGGGCTTAAATTCTATGGATACATTCGAAAATTAAGGGGTGTACATATAAAAGTGAAGTGGAACTTACAAAATGTAAAATGTTGTAATTGTTAGATTTAATACATTTTTATAGGTTAATTGTGAGATGTGCAGATAATATTTTTCGGAAACTGACCAACAATTATTTAATTTTGATTTATTTTTCCATCAATTAACATGTACCATCTAGTGATTGCGCAAATTTAACTTTAGTTACTGTAATTATACCATATCTAATAATGCCCTAGAAAGAAAAAAAAAAACAGAATAACTATTTTATATTTGGATAACCCAAGCTGAAAATTAACCAATCATACGAGATAGTACTAGAATACTATATTATTTAGCAGTGCTCCTTTACTCCTTCAAAAATATATATTATTACTAATTGTATTACACATCAAAGTATGATCTATCCGTTACTTTTGATAAAGTTAATGCTACTACTAATAAAATACGTAATAAAGTTAAAAAAATTCAATAAAATATATTTTTACTAACCAATAGAATCAAGCATGAACATACTGCTACCTAAGAGTGAAAATATAGGTAAATTAAGTGCAATGCTTTCTACAGCATTAGAAAGAAATGCTCAATAATTGACAAATTAAAATAATAATTATAATTATTAATATAGCTACAAACAATTACTTACATGTATACCATGAATACACAGTCTCTAACAGCTGGTTACAAGAATAGTAACACCTTAATTAAAAGTTATACATCACCGATACCACCAATGTTTAATAATTCTTATCTAAAAGATATTAAACTGAATCTTTGCATATTTATTTATCTCGCTGACGTAAAGAGGTTATTAATAAAATCAACTCTTAAAAACAAAGCTCATGCCATGATGGATAACAACCTCAATCACAGTTTTTAAAGCTTGCATCTCTGAATTCGCAATCCCTCTTATTTACATTATAAGAAATGCTTTTATCCAGATAAGCTAGAAATTATCTCAAGAGCTGAAACCCACCAGTGATATGTATTAGGCCTGTTTAACGAATAAAATAAGACTTTAAATCTAATTCTGTTAAATTTGGCTCAGAGTTTTGTAATAATTGTACATTTGTATTATGAATACTTAACCTTTTCAAGCCATGTTGCAGCAGGCAAATGTCAATTGTCAGTAATAATGCCTATAAAGAAAAGCTATATATATTAAATTCGCGCACAGAATATTAATATTTGTATAAAATGCTATATTTACTTATACATACATATTGTATTCAGTAACCGTGTGACTGAAATAAGCGAAAGTCAACTATTGCAATCGCTACCGTTCGATTTACTAATACCGACTGAGAAAAAACAAAACACAAATAACATTTTACCATTCTGTATAACGTGCTTATTAAAATTTATGGCTGCTTTGGTAGGTATTTTTACATAATTTACAAAATGATTTCAAACTGTTTGGCTAAATGCGCGAAAACCAGTTGTTTTAGTGAATACACATTAAGTTAATTAAAAACACAGTTATCAAATTTGAATGAAATGGCTACAGTTTCATTGGATACAAAGGACATTGCGAATTAGTAAATGAAGATGTGGAAGCAGAATTTATTTAGTATTGCCGAATTATGTTCTTGATTAATCTGTATGATGCTCAGGAAGTATAGTGCGGATATAGAACTGGCTACACTGACTAGAAGACAAATGCACTTTACATGGTAAAGAGATATGATAAAATTTTACCAAAATTTCACGGTGATATCGGGCTGCGATTGATCAAAATGCATTTTTTTTTTTCAATTTAATTCCTATTTTTAAAATGGGAAAGACGAGATATACATAATTACGAGTCTCTATCCATTCTATCATAATTATTACACATATATTATTAATATTGTTGTGGTCAAATTGCTAGGCTAGAAGGACACAATAAACAAATAATTTCTCTGAAATTTTGTAATTGTTAAAAGTTAATGTGTAAAGTCCGTATATGCCATCTACCACCGAAAGATTTAATTACTACAGAACAGAGCAAAATAGTGCTACCTTGCGGAATAAACTGTAATTAAGTGTGTGATGGCAGAATGAAAGGTTTTGACGCGTTGCGGGCTAGACGCAAATGACTGAGAGTTTTAAGGATCAATGGAAATGTTCATTTTTGCTCGTTTTTCTCTAACACTATTCACCGAGCTTGATTTAAAATGAGGGGTTGTTAAATAAGTGCACATATTTTGCAGTCATTATATCATAATTAAGTAAACAAACGACGCTTCCTAATATATATTTTATACAACTAGGGAGAGATATTTAATTCAATTTGAACCTCATTGTAGGAAAAGTAATAAACCATATACTGTCATGGTAAGTACACAAATGGGTGAAAACACAAACAAAAAAAAAAATGAAATTGTTAAGAGTACGCCATGTAAGCTGCATGTCATACATAAAAATACTACCAAATATGTTCTTGAAGAAACGTAAACTAATTTTCATCTTACTAAACAAAATAACCCCTAGTTTGAGCATTTTGGGGGTTCCCCTCAAAGCAAATTAATCAGAAATCGTCTAATTCATGATAGAATTAAAAGAAAACCAGTAAGGTAATGCCTTTCAGATGGGAGTGTGATGGAAAAAATCCACCCACAACTGCAAACATCTATAGTACGAACCGCAGCTCTGATTATAAATGCTTTAAGTGAAAACAACACATATCAAGTGCTTAACTCGCTCACGGTCCCTGATTTTCTTTGAATTAATAATTATAATTCAGTAAAAGTTGACACAAGACATACAATAGTGTATGAGAACGCGGATACTAAAAAACACGAGTGGTGGCTTTACTCTCTAGTCTGTCGTGTATATTCTTGAAGGCCAATTGCGAGCTGACTATTCTCGACAGTTGCATGACGAGTACGACTTTGTTGTTGTTACGCATCGTCAACAGTCATTGATATGTTACAGCAATACAGTACGTGCAGTACAATATGAACCAGCACTCAATGGAATAGCGTGTGTTTATTGTTCCAACGTAATCGATAAAAAGAGTGCCAAAGACAATTTATTGCGCAAGTATACAAACAAGCAGCAAAATCCACCATTCAGTATCTGTGAAAAAAAACAAAGAAAGAGGGGTGAAAAATAGAGTGCAAGCTTCCCCGCAGAAATCGCAGGTGACGGAAATGTCTACAAGCATACATCACAGAGCAGTAAAAAACCAATGATGTGTAAGAATTGAAACCCCTGGACTAAAGGGTGTGATCCCGGATATTTTCCGTAATACGGAGAGGCATGTGCGGGCATACCTTGATGCTAATGATATCCCCTTTCAACATTTGACATGTTATCATGTTTTTCTTATACAAAGGAATCGTTTGAAAGCTTTAAAGGAAAAGCAAGAGCCGGGAGTAAGTGAATTATCCATAATAATGCCCTCAGGTCACAAGGCATTTATCCTACTGTGTCACCAGGTGTTCAAAAGAAGGTAGTGCGTAAGTCATTCACAAATAACACCAATTCTTGGATTAAAATCTGTGCTAAATGGACTTGACTGGCACCTACAAAAGTTTGTGAGCATACAGAATAGAGTTTACGTTGTTTCCACGACAAGAAACTTAAGGATTGCTTGTATTCGTTTTCATATATATTACCATGAGTAATATTATCTTTTTCAGACTATGATAAATATAATTAAATTTTGATAATCATTTTTATGGTTTTAGTGCCAAATGGTGCATAATCGATAATATTTCGGCAGAATGTGTGTTGCCAAGTTTATCAAGCATGCAAGTGAAGAACTGAGAACAAAATGCTCGTGGGATTTGAAACAGAGAACTTCCTGTGCAAAAAAAAAAAAAAAAAAAAAAAAAAAAAAAACCTGCATTTGTCTAGTGAATTTATGCTGTTGTAAAGTCAGTCTAGTGACTTGCAGGCAAATATATTATATGTTTATATATGGAATTTGTTCTTTTCAACTAGCCGTACGTATCACATAAGTTGGAAGTGAAGAATTCCATATTTAAATTAACCCTATACATATAGTTGGTGGTTAAATTGAAACCTGGGTCATATTCGTGACATTACGAGTCGCCTTTAAAGGAATTAATCTCTCATAGAGAAATCATGGGGAGGTTTCCGGGGTAAATAGAATCAAATGAGAGAGGTTCATGGACACGGTAGTTCAGTCCGGAAGACTAAAGATCTGATCCCGGCAGTGACCCCAATTTTTCAAGTATGATTCTTCATTTTGAATATTCTGTGCTCACCAAGTTAAGAGCCAGGTACTTTTGCCTGATGGCTGTTAGAAGAGCAGAGTTTTTATGATGAAGGGAGATAGCTTTTCCACAAATTAATCTGAAAATATTAAATGCCAAAGTTAACATTTAAAGCACTTGTATTTCCGAAGTAGCCGAGGTCTTTCCCTTCTTTCCAAATCCACCTAAAGCAGGAAGGAGTACCGAGGAAATAAGTGCTTTACTGCCTTGGTTAATTGCCAGCCATGTGTTATGTCTAATATTTTAATTTGGGAAAAGAAAGAGGAAGTTTCATGCCTCTTGCGCCACGTTTCATAGTGCGGGACTTTAATGCTCTAGCCCCGCTTAAAGGAGATATAACTCTTGGTGAGCTGGATGCCTCCTGCGTTACCATGACAAATTCCCATATAATCAGATTCTTTCAAACGTATAGCGGGACTACCTTGCTTTAGGAAAGAATTGAGGAAGAACTTGCAGAGCGTCTCTGTAACGTCACCCGACTTTATCTGACTGCATCAATATGATCGAACTAAAATATCCTTACCACCAGCTGCGAATAATGTGGAAGAGAATTGGTAACTCTTCAATAAACTGCAGTTACCATTTTATAAAATACTGAAATAGGTTCTTTAAAAGTATTACGATAAATATGTCATTTTTAAATATAGAAAATAATAATATAAGAGTCCTGTCGTTCTAAAGTGGCTAAAATATTTGGAGCCAAATTATTAAACTTGAAGTTTAAGAATGGGTGACTTGATTTTAGGTAATAAGTGATAAAGCTGCCTGTTCAGAAGTAGCGAAACTTTATAACATTCATATTGTATTTTTGCTAATATAGTTTCTCCTATTATCAGTAATGTGTTAACAGTTTTATGTGCTTTCTTATATAATTATTTAAATCTATTCTATTAAGCTAGCGGTAGTATATATTTTAATTTAAAACGAGTTGCAAAGGAACTGACCACTTTCACGCAGTCAAAATAAAAGGTATCTTCGGTACATACAAAACGCATTACATACACATACTCTAAACACTAACAAAGTGCTTATAAAATTGTCGTTTCTGATAATTAGGGATATTTAAAGTTTCTGCCTATACCTACAGTCAACAGTTTTGAATGAGGAGCCCGGTATTTGGTACACCTGTTTAAGACACATTTTCGGATACACTGCGGATTTATAAATCCTGGCACTCTGTTACCTTCATTGCCACCATATCTTAGCTAATTCCAGTATAGGTGTAAATAATCTCAAGAATATTAAACAGCCTTTGTCATTTAATTCGTGGTGTTAATGACATTTGGGATAAGCTCCCTTTTCATTCGTCCAGTTTGCGAAAGAGTAGGACAAAAGGAACAAAGGAAAAGAAACTGGAATACTTGGAAGAGCGCTCTTAATTTGCGTCTCTTGAAGATATCAGCAGATGAGATCGCCTATGTGGCGAGTGGGAAATTCTCGACAGCTAGCAAATGAAAAGAGAACGGTTCTGACTAACCAAACACATTCAGATCAGAGAAAGGTTCACTTCTGGACCAGTCGTTCCGTAGATTATTATGCTCCTGAGATGGTTGGAAGGTTCATTGTGAGAATATTTGCAACATGAAACAACTAAATAAAAGCCCACAAAGCGTTGCCCTGTAATTTTAAGCAAATGTGGACAATAATTTAAACATATCCTTCTAAAGAAATGCAACCGTAAAAAAGGAACATACAAACAAAATAGCTATTCATGTATAAAAAAGCTTAATCAATACCATACACAATAGTGTTGCCAAACATTACATAAAAAATTCGGATAAAACATTACAAATTAATGGCAAAACCTTAACCCTAAAATAACTGAAAAACTATTAAAAATTAGTTTCCATATAGTTTTGTTCAGAGATATGAAATATATTGAAGGGATATATTATAGAAACCGTTAAGCTATGAGAACCAGCTATTTTAACACAATTAAATCACACGCCTTTCGATACATACTGCACTGTAATATGCATTGAAAAATTCCCTCTTCCAATAATTGACTAAGATTTAATTTTTCACAAAAATTTTGCATTTCTGGATCATAACTTCTGCTAAAATGTCTATTCTTAATGAAAATATCGGTAAAAATGCTGGTGGTCCCGGGGCATCTCTATTAGTATTACAATTGCATAGGATTTACATTATTCTCCTGCACTTATACAGTTAACACAATGTCATACTATGCTGATATTCTGAACATTGTCAGGAGGGGTTAGGCCGTGGGAATGAGGGGGCTACAAATCCTTACTAATAACTCTCTGGTTCTGAAGCACACTTTCAATTTTTCTCATAGAAATATTTGCTGAGTGAGTTGTAGCAGATTTTGGTTGAATCAATGTAAATGAGACTGCCTGTAGATTAGTTCTCTAAAATATAAATAAAAAATAAAACAAGGAGAGAGAGACAAAGTGTATTCATGTATGTGGGGGCACCATCTGTTGCCTGTAACTTTTTGTTCGCTCATGGCGCATAATAAATCATTTTTTTCGTCGTGGAGGGTCACTTCACGAACTATAAACAATTTCTAAGCGTTCCAATTATCATTGTTTTCTGAAGGTGAAACCAGCCATTGTCCGAGATAAATATTAAATAAAATCTATTTCTTCATTGTGTACACAATTCAGACTCCACCCATAAAATGTGTACCTACGTGAAGGATCATCTGGTTAAATATATTTTATTTATTTTTAATTTTAAGAATTTAGTAGCCCCTTGTATAGGGTCATAAGAAATGCCTGCTTGCTGTAAAAGTTGTCAAAAGCTTTTTGGGGGGAATTTTCCAAACGTTTACCAATGCCATCTAATTTTTCGTCGGTAAGAACTCGAACTCTACCCATGGCCTGAAATTCATTATCTGGGAACATTTGCATCAGGGAATCTCTCTTCAAATCGTCTTTGCATTTGATGAGGTACCCGAGTTAACACACATGAATAATGATAAATACACAATGTGTAGTAGAAAGCACATACTGAGCCGATTAAATACAGAACAAGTCAGAGCACTCGTAATATCTAAAAGAATTCATCCATGATCACTTTCCAGTGAGAGTCAGAAGCCAGCGTGACGTTGTTGCAGTCAAGAGTGGAAAACACATGTACACACGTTTAGTGAGAAAACACCGTGAGCTGGTTCATAGTTTATTGGATCGTTCCCTTTAAAGTTGGTAGGCAAGTCCATAGATGCTTAAGACAAGCACCAATCTTCATTCAGACTGACATAGGGAATGTTCTTTACCATCCTGTTTCTATGAGGATTTTTAACTGTGCTCTTTCTCTCTGAATCACTTCTTTACTTATGTATTTGATTATGGCAACATTAAAGCATTTTAGTCTAAATATTGCATCCTCGAATTCGGATAGCTAGTAACACAACTGCGCTGTACGTGTCAAATTCTTCCTCTCTAAAATGCTGAGCTCTGCTACTGAAATTCCAACTGTGACAAGATAACTGGTGAGAGAGTCAAAGTAAATAGTATCAAAATATTTTTTTGGTCAATATAAAAGTCAACACCTGTGTGATAAGATATATTTTTGGATTCTGTGTGTAGCCGAACTTAGACCACGCGGGCCAACAATCGCAGTTTGCTGCTACTTCTGTTTCTGTCTTAATATAACACAAGTCTGCATTATTGTTTGTTATTTCAGAGTATTTGAGAGCCCTTTATTTTAACTGTAGTGTCTTAGTGAAGAAAATTACTGTAGTATATTGTATTAAAATGTTACCATTAGAATGGACAAACAAATAATTCTAAGAAATAAGTTCCACACTGTACGGGAACTTTAAAGAAAATATAGGGACAAGAAGTAGAACTACGGAAGCAGATCTGTTGACAGTGAAAGCAAATTTCAACTAAATATGTTAGAAATGTGTGACTGCAAACGGACACCACTATGAACAACTTTATAATACAGTTGTTTTTTTTTGATTGATTGATTTATGGACGCTCTTTAACATCTCAGGTCATCAGCGTCCCATTCAACTCAGGGCGTGAAACGGCCGACAAATTTTGCTCAGAGGCCTCTCTTTCAGGCTTGAGGTTCTTTTTCGTGCCGTAAATGTACGACACGGGACCCACGGCTTTACTTCCCTTCCGAAGGAAGCCATACTTAGGATTTTTACGCCCGAAAAAAATCCATCGGTCCTGGCCGGGTTATAATACAGGGCTACTCATGAAATAAAACTAATATTGCATGCATGCAATTTATTAATAAATTTTGTGGGAGTAGAAATGCAAGGAAACTTGTACATCGATTATAAATAACATTTTTTTGTAGATTTCTTTAGCTAAAATCAGATACTGGCAGTTTTTGATAGGGAATATTCTAAGCATAGCGCCATGGAATGCCAGTATTTCACAATTTACAAACGAAAGCTGAATAATAACTTGAGAGGGAATATTTTAAGCAAAACGTCATGGAATGCCAGTATTTCAGAATTTATAAACGAAAACAATTACTTGAATTTTTATAATTACATCTTAATTTTTTTTACCATTATTCAGTTGTCTTTTCTAAGATATCTTCACCATTAATTTTCTCTTTTTAAAGGGAATTAGAAATATTGTCGTTATAAACTCCCTCGTATGTGCACAACCAGCACATTTTACGAAGCGGTGTTGTCAATTGTATAGGCTTCTAGTTACAATGTCTTTTCTACCTCTATTAAGTCAATCCAAAGTGCTAATCTCTCCGTTGATGTTTCAAACAAAGACCAGATTACTACGAAATCTACCAGAGTTAACGTTAACTCTATTCTGTAGAAAATTGAAAAATATCAACTTGTAATAGAAAATATATCACTTGTTGATCATAGTAAAGCCAATACTGGGTTTAGCTAAGTATGTTTTACACATATTCCTGTGTTGGTTTGAAAACCAAAATATGAGGTGCAGGTAGAAATTAAATGATGGCATTTTTGCTTACAATGCAGGATTAATAAAAAATGTGACCGAAGGATGTGAATTGAGATGAGATAGGCAACTGGCCGTACCTATAATTCATCTCCTTTCTGAACCTGTTCCCTGCCGGTCTCACGGTAGTTTACATTCATTCGCAATAATGATTTTAACGCGTTTTTGTGTATAAACGTTATTTTAAACAAAAATCAGCTCGTCGTCAGCATGTGGAATTTATTCACAGCTTTTCTGTTCAATTGCCTCCTTCTATAAGTACAATTCACAATGTTGTGCCCAAATTTAAATCTATTGCTCCAGTGTAAAACTTAAAACACAGCTTTACCAGCGGAAACTGAACGAAACTGGCTCAATTCTGAAACAGAAATGCATCTGAAATTAGTACAATTAGAGATTTTGGAATGTAAAGAGAACTTTTTATATTTTTTTACATTTTTTGAAGCTGAGGATGACAATTCCAGTTTCTTCTATAAGGCAAAATTGTAGAAAGTGGGGTTGAAATACGGATGTCGCCGGAAGCGGTATTGCGTATTACCTAGCTGAAACATAAACACCACTTAAGCAGCCAAGATTTATCAAGATTAGATTTCTCAAGTAAAGCAGATTTCCAAATACACTTTTAGAAAAATGTGACTGTCGTGTAGAATCGTCGTTAATATTGTGGTAAAGGAATTAACCTTTGTCCCTTGCGAGAATGGTTTCAGCTTTACAACTCCATACATATTATGTGAACAGGTACAACTTGAAATACGAGTATATAGGTATGGTATAAATCAGTTACACTGATATAGTTATTCGAAATCTACATTACAAGCATGTACATATTTCTCGGACAGAATATTACAGAAATAATTTCCCTACCGTCTATTCAATAGGATATTAACGGTGAAGGGATACCTATCCTGTCCTGGTCGGTTGCAAAAGAACTTGACTTTATCAGTAACGATAATATACTCTGGGTTACCGCTTCGCTAATGATAAAACTGAATTTCCAATTTTTTGTTACGTCCATTTAAGCTGGAAAATGCTTCATTTTCTGTGTCCATAAGCGCGATATTTCATGCAAATTGCCCAAAATGACATCTGCGAGGAAGTATGCATCTGATCAACTTTACTGATAAACGTTATATCAACAGTAGGTTTAGCACTCAGCTCTTTTCCCATTCATCATGTCATCCACAGCAGAGCATAGTGGGGCTTTTCACATCCCAGATATGACGTCCCCAGCAGAGGTTGTTTCTGACGTTTGCTCTTGATAAAAATCTTCCTACTATTGTTGGTACTAGCTTGGATGTACAACAGAGACCGTCATACCGTTCAGCTGACTCTATACACCTGGCAGCAGATACGGCCGCTTTCTCCATATATTCCAGCAAGCTTAGTATACTCCTCTAGACTAGAATAAAGGACTCCTGCCATTAATGCGCATGCGCCCTAATATTATTTCTGTTTTGAGTGAGATATGCGATCATCATAGCGACCAGACAAGCTGGAAAGCGGCCACACATGAATACAAGCGGTGAAATGCCTATCCTTCTAGAAATAGCTTTAATAAACGTTGAAACAATTGCATTTTTAGTTCAGTCTAGAGAAATGTGCGTCTTATTTGCATGTAATAACAGCGAAATAGAGAAAAGATCTAGAGAGCATTTTCCATTTTCTAGAAAATATAATTTAAAGTATTTTGATAGCGTTCGGTTATGTTATACTTCATTTAGAGCACTGTAATAAGTATAATAATTCATTTTATTTTCGCGGTTATTGCTACCTTTGCTTAATTGTAACATTAAGGGTTGTACGCAGGGGCGAATTCAGCAACTTGTCGTTCTTAAGCAAAGGAAACTTCTTACCTTGAGATATACGCAAGCGAAGCTATGATTTATTCATTTATACAAAAATTAAAACAATTATTTCGACAATATGAGATAATCATAATGAAATATAAGAAAAATTACAAAGATTATGAACATTTTTAAAAATCCTACAGTTTCTACGATTTTGGTGCATGCAGAACTCTCGGAGAGTCAGAGAATTCTATCCTTCTACTAAATGAATTTGGATCAACAGAAGATGCAAGGCTCCCATCTCATTTGTTTATATACATTATTATTCATACCGCCACGGGTGGCCGAGGTCGTTAAGGCACGGACTCGTGAGCGGGAGGTCTGCGGTTCGAATCCCGCCAGGACCGTCCTCCCTGACTGGGGTTTTTTCCAGGTTTTCCTCAGTCTTCATAACTGGCAAATGGAGGTACCTAAACTTAGGCCTGGAACGCTTCCTTCCTTAAAAAAAAAATCCTTTCCCAATTTATCATTTCATTTCATGCATCATCAGTGTCCACCGCCTGTGGTGCCTCAGTAGTAAAAACGGGCGTTAAACACTACTCAAAAAAAAAATATTATTCAGCTCTACATATACGAAATAAATCCTATTTTGTACTAGAGCATCTAGTGTAATCTAAAAGTTACCTATTAATTTCCGAGTCTCTATACAAAATACCTCTTTTTTGGTAACAATAAGAATAATTCCATGACATCCCATAAGAGCAAGAGCTTCCCATCAGGAGAGGTAATCCTGACAAGACGTAAATTATACTTTTCCACACACACTGACGGATCCTGTCCTTGAGTCACATCTCCTTTCATGAACGGCAGCGGAGAAAACCGAGTTCAATTACAGGTAGATTGACATCAAAAATGTAGGCGGATAATTATCTTGTTGACCATTTCGGCCTGATAGCTCAGTTGGTTAGACCGTCGTGCCATTAGCGGGAAAGTAGTGGATTGAAACTCCACACGGGCTTAAGAATTTATTTTAATCTTTATAATATGTTTACACTGTTCCAATATAATAAATGTTAGATTTTTAAACTTATAGTCTTAAAACAACGCATAGATTGCACGTTTAGGTTACGTCGATTGTTATTTGCTTTACGTGTTACATTGTTACATTACAGTTTTCAATTTGTTTTAGTTGTATACTTAATGCCATTAACAATTAACATGCTTCCTAAAAAGTTAATTTTTTGTACGATTCATGTTTCTGTGCATTTCCACTGCTCCATCCGCCTGCATTTGTTCTAATCACACTACTACTTCTCTTGGAATTGGGCTCGGTTTTCTCCGCTCGTTCGTGAAAGTAGTTTGACTCCAACACAGGATCTGTCAGTCTGTAAAGCAAGTTAACTTATTGCCTATTCATAAGGCTTACATTGGTTCACTGTGATCTGGTATGTTTTTATAGAATCTTATCCTTGATACTGGGTTTTTATGTTGATTGCTTCTTGCGCCTTATGCACAACTAATGTAGTTTACATTATATAATACGAATATTTACAACTGATGCATTAATTCACATTAGCTTTCTTACATTTATGTCCATGCCGTTTTTTTTCTCATCTGAGCTACCGTAATAAGGTTGGTGAACCAAAGGTGCCCATCCTTAGGCTGTTAAGATTTTTTAAACTTTTATCTTTGTATTTAGGTTGATGAATTTGTTATTTTGGAAAATTTTATCTGTATATTAAATTCTTGGATATTATATTTGTATTCAAAAATTTTAGGCGGTCTTTCCTGAACATATTTTGAAAATAACATCTTTTGAGCCACTAGGATTAGGCAAACCAAATGTGGCCCTTTTGTTAATTTGCTTTAATACTATATCCAAGATGCTGAATTACATAACACAGTAACTTATATTATACATATTTGATTTTTACTATTACAAAAATTAAAAAAAAAAACATCTATTTTGAGGTAAATGCAAATATATTTGAAGATTTTTTTAATCAAAGTCTGTATAGAATAAACATACGAATTTTATGTGCAGAAGAGTAAAAAGAAAGTTGTCAATCTTTCCTAGGTCTCATGCACACACTAATCTTACCAAACTATTGGTAAGTCAGTGGTTATGAATGGAATGAAATGAATTAATGATACCGAAAATGTGCTCGGAGTTCTTGGCGCCTTAAAGCTATCTTACATTCATCTTCTCAGGGTAGAGAAAAATTCCGAATAAAATCTTACACGGAAAGCTTTATCTGGTCGGTAAACGAACCTAGGACCTCAGGATTAGACCTTAACTCACGTTACCTAACCTAACCTTACTAACAGCATTAAATAACAAGCGTAGCTAGACTAATGGAAAAAGCATTATTAATAAATAGCATTAGCAATCGTTTTGTAACAGACTTTCTAATATTGTTAGAATTTTACTAATAATTTGTAAGTTTTGCTCAGAATAATATGCAAACGATTACAGAGTGGGTGATTTCACTAATACTGTTAGTTTCTAGAATGTTATGCAATAGGTCAGGAGGCCAGTGTAATGGAAGATCCAAGTATAGCATTGCCTCAGGCGTACACAGGAGCGATTCATGGAGAGCATAGTATGCATATTTAACTGAGCACTGTTGCAAATGACATAAACTAGGTGTTCAAGGATAATTTTCCACAATTAAATAAGCCAACTGTTTGCTGAATTTAAACTTATATTTAATGAACATTCGAGTATTCTTAGTAAACCAACATGGATGGCCAAGGTTGTTTAGGCATGCACTCGTGAGCGGGAGGTCTGGGGCTCATTTCTAGCCAGGACTATCCTCTTTGACTGAGGTTTTTTCCAGGTTTCCCTTAGTCCTCATAAATGGAAAACGACGGGGAGGTACCCCAAAACTAGGCCTGGAAAGCTTCCTTACTTAACAATCCTTTTGTCATTTATTATTTCATCTCATGTATTACCAGCGTCCACCACCCTGTGGTGTCTCGGTAATGAAAATGTGCGTTAAACACGATTAAAAAGAATCCTTTGTAAAACTAAGGAATACACATCCTTCTAAGCTTAAAAACGCAGTAATATCACGTGTAATTCCATAGCTAGGGTTATTTTTTTTGCAATGTATTGTTTCCGGTTACAACATTTTTAAGGGAAATTTTAAATCCACGCGACTAGCGTTTCTTTTGTTGGAGAGTTTTCTCTTTTCAGTGAAGAATTATAATTAGGAACATATTAAACAGTTTAAAGTAATTTAACTTTATACTGCCGCTAATGTAAAATCACTTAAGAATGAATATCTTATTTTCAATATGTTCACATAGTTGTAATGTACGCATTCTACTATACATAAACATTAACTAGAAATGCAGAAACGGATAAAACACTAAGAAAAAGTCACGTATTTGTAAAAGAACCTCAAGCCTGAAAGAAGAGGGCTCTGAGCAAAATTTATCGGCCATTTCACGCTCTGAATTGAATGGGATACTGATGATCTTAGATGTTAAAGAGCGTCTGCAAATAAAACAAATCAACAAAATAACTATGTGTTAAACAACTACGTTAATAACTGAGGGAAATATTACGGTAATGCCAACAAATAAAAGTACCATCTTGGGCAGATCTAGAATGTGAACAATTCAAAATAAATTGCAGTAACAGATGAATATATTTCGCTCTGGGGAAATTGTTTTGATCTAAAAAAAAAGCGATTACAAATCTGTGACTTTTTCATAGTGTTGTATCCTTTTCTGCTTTTCTAATTACTGTTATTTTAGTTACATTGTTAATAGTGTTACGTTATTTTTCATATATATATGATGGATGCCCTTAAGGTTTTGGAGCGTGGGGAAATATATATTCGCTTAAGTTGGTTATACAGCAATTTGCACCCTATTAGTTTGTAATGATCTCGATGGGATGCTGCATCATTTTGGGTTGCACCGGAATGCCGTGTGATGAGCAATAGATCTGTCGCGTCGGGTCAATCCCATTACTCGTAATATTAGAGCCATTGCGGCCATTAAAGAGATTAGAGTTTAACAAATGTGGATTTATAGTGACACGGGTGTTTCATCATGCTAACAGTGTCCCACCGGTTTGCAGAGGCTCTTGTCTAAATAATCCCCGTCTTAATGAAACTGACTAACCTACTGCGATTCCCTTAATTTTCACGTTTTATAATGTTCAGAGTTTCTACATTAATTTACTTGGATAATGAAGAATGTTTATAAATGTGCTCTTTTAATAAATTGTACACACAGGATGTATTTAAAGTTTTAAATTTATATTTAATAATTTCATCTCAGTTAAACTAATATCTTAGTAGAGTTTTAAATATTAAAAGTAACCCGCCATATATACCACGATTTATTAAATATGTATATCTCATTTTTACATAACAAAATTATATATATGGGTTCTCGATACTCTCGCTACCCTCGTTAATCAAGAGATATCGATATTGAACAACATCCCTGCAATGTGCTAGATACTTTTTCGATATTTTATTAATACAACATCTTGTTACAGTAGCACATTTTCATAGTGATAGCAAGAAACACGCTTTATTCATAATGCTGCAAATAGCACGCAGTAGGTACCAAAAATTGGTGCACTTCTAACCACGTAATAAAAATGGTCTTTCCTTGTATTTCTGCGTATGCGCGAAACAGAATTTCAGAGCTACAAATTTCTTTAAAAAAAACACGTACCAGGGCAACAAAATTTGCTGAATTACGATCGGAAGTAGATCATTTTGAACGTGCTATTGCTTTAAAAATTCTAATATGACTTTCACTTTCAGCGGATGCACTAAAACAACTCTCCGCCAGTCAACCCTGGTGATTTAGTGGTAACTGTATTTGCCTCTTTGACCCTAAGTCACGGGTTTAAAAGCAGCCAGGATTGATGCAATTTTATAGGATGTAAAAATTGTAAGTATGGCTTCTTCATGAGGGATGTAAAGCAGTTTGTTCCGTTTCGTACATTTACGGCACGTAAAACAATCTTAAATCTGATACAGGCCTCTGAGGAAAATTTATCTACTGTATCGCCCTGAATTGAATGGGACGCTAATGATGTTAATGATCGTCCTTAAATAAAATAAACCTAATAAAAGAATACTCCGTATACATAACAACCTCAGTTCTAAGTCTGGCCAGTAACGAAAGACACTTTTGATAAATATACCATGTGCTCTGTTACATTATCTAATAATAAGTAAATTATTGTAACAATGTCGTATTTCAGTCTCTTAGCATGAAATTTGATCTTGTATTACTACTTAGTTATTATTTTGTAGTCACAGATGTCGGTGCGTTTCGTGGTTTACCTTATTAGGATATGAATGAAGTTTGGTACTATTTTCAAAGAATTCTGTAGTAACTGCGCCTCATTTTCGGATTTGTAAAAAAGTTTTCCGCGAGTCGGAAAATCTCACACCAGCAAATAATTTTAAAGGTGTTAAGTGTTAAATGTGTCAATAAAAATATACTCGGTAAGTAAGGCAATTCATGTTTTTGCTTTATATATACGTTTTATTTTATTTTATTTGATAAAAATATGAATGTAAAGGTATTAGAGTGTAAACTTGTATCCAGGTAAAATTTGCAACTTCTGAGTATAGAATTCCAAAATTTTGATAAATATTACTAGGGAAATTCTTTACATAATATTTTGAAACAGAGTATAAAAGGGAATAGATGCTATGGTAACATCCATCTTCTCCTGTCAAGAAAAAAATAAAACTCTGTGTTTCCTCTGATGCCTTTAATCTCTTCTAAGTTCATGGTTATATGTTGGTGCGCTTCCAGGAAAAAGGTCACACAGTGACTCGTGCTCGATACAGTGCCATGCTGATGAACAAGTCAAAGCCCGCGGGGTAACATTAGAATACCGGATTCTTCTTTCAAAAATAGTACTGCTGCTTCCTGACCATGCTCACCTTCTTACGATTATACATAGAGGGGATACACTAAAAGAGCTGAAATTTGGGGTGTTCGAACACCCACCATATATGCGCCATCTTCAACAGAAACTTTTCTCGGTCAGAAGTTTGCAGTTGACAACGATGTAAGCCGATGCAAAGTTCGTTGAAGATCACACTTCTTGAGTACATTGTAATACATGCTGTGGACAGCGTGCTGCAGCTTGGTGACTGTCAACAATTAATGTAAAAACGTTTTCTATAAGTATGCTTGTAAATACTTTTACAAATTATTGTATTTAATGCATTTCATTAGTAAATAATAGCACCTATAACATAATCTTAAATATGATCATATAGCTATTATTTTGAAAATATTAATTCATTATGAATTTATAAATAATATTAAGAATATTTAAGCTTATGTGTTGTGAAATAAGAGCATGATCCACTGAAACCTTCCCAATAATCATTTCTGCACGTACCAATCGGCTGTGGTAGTGGGTGGGAAAAGGGACAACTATATAGATCATCATACACTTGTAGAGGTACAGGCGCTGAGCAATGGCCGTAATTCCGAACCCGTCAGAAGCTGATTTAATTTTTTGACAGCGTCGCATGAATGTCATAAACGGTGATAACGTGTATTGAAAATAACAGGAAATAATTAGACACGCATGTGTCTGACAGGATTCATCAAACGACAGACTTTCCAAGCCTGTGAAAAGTCTAAATGTCCGTTTGGTGACTGAGAAACATAAGGAACATCTGTGCCGTTACGGGTAAGATGGCTATGACATAGTGGCCATACAGCCCCTGGCATTGCAACTTTCAAGAATTGTCTCAAAATTCAACACCTCCACAACGATTTAAAATTAAAATAGCTGGTTCACCACCAACCACAATGCTTTACATTTATGTACAGTTTCGACGCTTGGTGAAGCAGCGGGATGCATATGTGAACACCCAGAGGATGGCTTCTTCTAACAGAGTTTTATATTTCTTCTTTAAATATTGCTACTTATCACTGTTTTACTTTGCAGTTCATGGTATTGGTTTATATTAATAAAAGAACTAGCACCGGTTTCAGTTTATCTTTGCTGCCACAAGTTAGGTGCACCTGTTCCCTGAACACTTTACAACAAAATTTATTACTAATTACTCACATTTTTTCATAGCTTTCTAACAATTATTTTATCATTTTTATTTTTCAACTAATTGTATATATTTCGAAGTCAAGCGTTATTTTCATCTCTCAAACTTCATTTGTAATAAACATTCTTGTATAAGAAGAATCAAAGATTTTGTATATTGAAGGAACCCTGGAGTGCATTTTGTGAGCCAATTATGTGCTAAAAATGTGAACAAGTAGTTTCTAACAAAATGAAAACTTGAAGCAACGCCCACCTACGCACGCTTCGGCTTAAGATAGTGTTGAAAATATTCAAATTTACTATACTTTAATCATTTTCTTTCCTCTATTAAGCTTTTCAGTATCGGTTTTTAAAACAATTTGTTAGGCTCTATAACAAAAATGTAACCACTTGGCAAACAAACTACTACGATAAATAAATGCCAGCAATTAATATAGACAGTTCTTCGGAAAGCTAGTCAGAAATCGGAATTTCAAATCTGAGTTGGTAACGAACGAGGTGAGAGCTGCTGGGTACAGCGAGATAATGGAGGGGTACATACTGAATAAAACATTACGTGTCCCTTAATTAATACCAGAAGTACAATAAACCGGAGCTGGTGCCTCTGTAGTACGCACCACAATGAATGACTGAGTGCATGCCCCTTAATTATATTTTTACGAGGCAGACTTCGTACGTATAAACATTTCTAGATGGGCTGTCCTGCTCAAAACTACTGGCGCCATAACAGTTGTATTATGTTTGTGCACAACATTCCGCCGTGAAGCAGGATCAAAGAGAAAATGTCATATTTTAACTTCCCCGCTATACAATTACACTGAATGCAGTTATTAATGCGTAAGTTCTGACTCAGTATTAAAAATAATAACCTGTGTTCGGTCTCAAATACTCAAAATGTATTGTTGTTATTATTATTATTATTATTATTATTATTATTATTATTATTATTTCAATTTTCCATTATACAGAGTGTTAATGAGAAATATCAAAATATGTTTAATGCATATACTCTTAGATAAGTAATTTCAGATAGGGAATGTCGGACATAAAATTCGACAGCACTAAAATAATCTGCAGATGTTTAGCTGATTGCAAATCGCTGTGTGCTAGTAAAAATTCAGTTAGAAACAATATCGCAATTCTACTTTCTATCTATTGTTGTGAGATATCTGTCAATTGCTCCATGCAACAGAAATTTTCTTTATTACCAAAGGATATATGATATAAGAAAGAAAAAAAAGTCTTATCAAATAAATTACAAATTGAAAAATGGAAAATCGTTACAGTTATTTTTTCTGAACTTAGCCGACAAGCACCAGATTAATACAGAACCAAGAGGTTGTGCTGATACACAGAAAGAATCCCTAAGAGGAGACATCCACATCATACTGTATTTCAATTTGTTAATAGGTGTTTGCTTGAAGTTGCATGTAAAAGTAAAAGTCATAGTATGAACACCCCTTTAAACTTTTAAGACAAAACACGTAGGTTTAAAGCCTTTGACCCCTGGGTTGGAATTTTGTATAACCACGTAGAAGGAACAGGTGATGCCACGTTGATTACATACCTAACTTGTCTCAGAACAAATGTAGGTACACCGCCTTTCCTTTCCATGCGCCTGAGCGGTGATGAGACGAACAGAATATGTGAACTCCACAGTACCAAGATGTGTAAAAGCTGTCAATGAGGAAGGCCAAAATGGTCCTAGCAACAGTTTTCCTTTAATACAAGCCTATATTGAAATTTCAACATTTGAAAGTTCTGAATACAGTATTCCAAAATTTTAAATATTACGACGAAAAGTCAATGAATAACAAGATTTTTCTAATGTAGAAACATATGCACAGTGACAGTACAAAGAGTGCTTTGTGTCAGCTAAGATTTAGAAACGAATAGTCTATGATGATCAAGGGAGTAGGAGACTACGCTGCTTTGTAATTGACACATGACGATTTCGGGTGTTTCAAGATGGGTCCCAAGGCAGCTTTGTCGTGAATTATAACGGGATACTAGTTCTGGCTGCATCATTATGAACCAGAGTATAATAGACAACCGATGCTGGGGAATCACCTATCGTAAAGGCAAAAATTGCTTCCTTCCTCTGAGCAAGTCATGTTCGGATGTCGATGCCTATGTAGGTGCACTTCCAGAAATAGGTCATGTGAATCAGTACTCGATACAGAGACATGCTGGTGAGCAAATCGAATCCTGCGGTAAGGTCGAAAGAAGTATTGCCGCTTCTCCACACGCCCGCCTTTATATTACTGAGTATGCAGTGGATAGTCTAAGTGATCTGAAATTTGAGGTGATCAATCATCCTTAATACATTCCGCACTTAGACCGTCAGACTTTCACTTGCTTGAACTTAAATGCTCAGGTTCAGAAGTTTTCGGATAACAATGAGGTGATAGAGACAGTGCAAAGTCATTGAAGATGAAACAAAAACTTTTTTCTTGAGGGCATTCCAGAAAGGTGGACCAACCGTGTTGTGGAGCCGCATGACTGTTGACAATTAGGGTTCAAACAATTTGCATGGTGTGCTTGTAGAAGTTATTATATATTTATTGTTATTCAATGCGTTTACTAAAATGGCTGTACATAACTTTCAAAAGTATTAATTGGATATACATGTTTATAAAATTATGGAAGATTTTAAGCTGTACTGTGTGTAAAATGAGAGGCAATGCTCGCTCAGCTGCACCTACCAAACAGCAGTGGTAATGAGGCGGGAAAGATTTATTTGTTATATTTACGGACGCTCTTTAACATCTCAGGTCATCAGCGTCCCATCCAGTTCACGACGTGAAACGGCTGATAAATTTTGCGCACAGGCCTCTTCTTTCCGGCTGGAGGTTCTTTATCGTGCCATAAATGTACGATACCGGACCCACGGCTTTACTTCCCTCCCGAAGGGTTTACTTCCGTTCCGAAGGGTTTAGAAGGCAAGTATGGTTACTACTACGCCACCAGGACCACGCGTGGGGAAAGAGATGCAACCATATAGATCATCATACTTCGGTAGAAGGTGCTTGCGTCGTTTGCCTGTCCGTGCGCTGAACGATGTAGCAGCGATTCCTAACATTTCAAATGGTTTTTGACAGCATGGAACTGTCAGCCGAGTGAAACTCGTGTATGTCATGTATGGTGAGAAATGCACATAAAAATAACAGTGAAGAAGGATTGAACACACATGTGCAAAAGAGTTATTTCCACGTTACTGCAAGTGTTAACCCTAGAGACAGGATTATCGTGTACCACTGTGCTTAACATTGTGAAGGAAGTTATGGCAATGCGACACATTGAATCACGTTGGGTTTGAATGCTCTGACGGAAATATAAAACTGCCACCGATATGACGTTGCTCATAACGCCACGATTAGCGTTTTACGCTGTATGAGAAAGTAAACCAGATCGTACGAATCAAATATGAAGCGGCAATTGTACGAGTGAGGGCAACATCAAACTTTTACGTTCATAAGAACGTCAGCAACATGATTCTTGTGTGTGACTGTGATGGATATTATTCTGACACACGCTGTCCCTCTGGGACAGACCGTCAATGAGCACTAATATCTGAATCTGCCACCAGCTTTGATAAAAACTCTGAAACACGTTCTGCACAACCCCTCTATCATTTTGCACGGCATGACTGCTTTGTTAGACCAGTAGGACTGGGAAGTAGCCTCTGTGACTGTGGTTTGATTCGTAAAATGAAGGAACCATTTCGTGACATTCGCTTCAGAACTTCGCGAGACTTCGGGCAGAAGATAGAGGCACCAGTGGAAAGGTGCTGTCAAGGACATGCATCTGACAGCAGATTTTAGACAACGCTGATGACTACATCGAAGGACAGTAAAACTTAGTAACATGTACTATGTATTCTTTATCTGTGGTAAATAACTAGTTGCCTATATTAAAAGTTCAACCATAGTTTTTATAAGGTGCAAATTCTGTTGACCTTTTAAAAGGTTTATGCATTAATATATTTTCTATTTTCTGATACAAATAGCGATATGTTAGGAGATAATAGTAATTTATTTTACTATAGACAGATGATAATTTGCACAGATTTTTTTTTTTTTTGAGTAGTGTTTAACGCCCGTTTTCACTACTGAGGCACCACAGGCGGTGGACACTGATGATACATGAAATGAAATGATAAATTGGGAAAGGATTTTTTTTTTTTTTTAAGGAAGGAAACGTTCCAGGCCTAAGTTTAGGTACCTCCCCGGCATTTGCCAGTTATGAAGACTGAGGAAAACCTGGAAAAAACCCCAGTCAGGGAGGACGGTCCTGGCGGGATTCGAACCGCAGACCTCCCGCTCACGAGTCCGTGCCTTAACGACCTCGGCCACCCGTGGCGGTCTTTGCACAGATGAAAATATGGCGCCTGTTTTTGCATAAATTGAGCAACATATCTTTTTTAAGTATAAAAACAGACCGTTAATTCCCAAAATTCTTTTAATAAATTGCATCCTTCCGTTGTTCTATTATAGATATTGCATAAAAATCTCGCTTTTTGAGCAGATCTCATAACCCAACATCTGCCTGAGCAACTACGTAGAAATGTGTGTTGAATGTTAAAGGTTTTCCTTAAAATTATTCTGCTAGGGTAATACACCGTTTTGCATAAACACTAGGCAAAATATTTTCCACAGTTTTTTGAAGTTCTATAATATACTATATGGCATTTGCAGTATGTTCCGCTTGAAATGATGGAATGTGAAATGCTGACGAAGGTTGGGTGTTACTTCCAGTCGATGTTCTATAATTAATAAAACAATAATACTGCTTCCTCTTTTTTTGTTGCAAGTACTGTAAATGAATTGCCAAAATTGTAAAATAATAAATCTAGCGTCTTTCAAGCAACTTTTTCTGCTGGCATAAAGGTTACTGACAACCTCCGTTTACTTTTTCATGTTCTTTAAATTTAGCGTCCAATAACTTCTATTTTATGTGTATTTATTTATTTACGTCCTATGCTGATTACGTGACACTGGAATGCTTACTTCGTGTTGTTTTCAGTATGTTAAAACGAACATTTAAAGCTCTTAGCTCTCATTTACGAAATATAGTCAATTTATTATGTTTTAGGTTATGTATATGAAATGAACCGTGCGGCGCTCCGAACAACTAAGTGAGGTAATACGTAAAGCAATTATACGAGTTAGCGAGAGAATGTGTTGTCACTGTAGATCTTCTTTTGTCTCTGTCTGTTTACAGCTGCTTGGAGTGAAGGTCAGAGAATATCTTCTTTCATTGTTTGCAGACTTATTTTGTGACCATACCAAACCTGAAACGTCAGATGTGGTGTCACGTAAAGGCACAAACAAATCTGACAATTTCTGCAAGGTGATGTAACATTTACCACCTAGAAAAGCCAAATTACTTCACTCGTGAAAAGAGCTTGCCGCTTTTATTTTGGTATGAAAGTAGGCGATCAATATATATCGTGGGCCTTGATTCTTGTTTTGTGAATCTACTTGGATGGATCTGTACAGATGTACGTTCAATTCCCTTTAGGGTGCCTATGATCTGCAGAGAGCCGACAAATAATGTAGATAACTGCTATTTCTGCATGGCACCACCTATTAACAAGAAAGCAGAACGTTGTAATAGCATGATGACTTTTAGGCTCTGAGCGGATCTGTGTAGCGCGCGCTCGGCTTTCGACTGCCGGAAACACTTTGCTGCGTAAAGTCAAGTCCAAACAAATGGATGTTGGGTCTTATAGGATTCTTTTGACTTACACGCAGAATATTCTTTGAGCATTAAAAATAATATTGATGCATTCACTTTTATTTTACAATATATCAATTTATCAATCCTTACCTTTCCTCTTATTTGTTTTGAAAACAGTACCGATAGATTAATTTTATTTTCATTTGAATTGACAGTAAAGCGACGATCATCCACCCCCACTTTTCGAAAAGAAAAAGCAATACATTTATTTGCATTCTAAAATTTGAAATGCTATTTTTAAGACGATATGGATCTAATCTGTCACAATTACGTAATGTAAATATTTGATCACAGATGTTAAATATGCTGTTTGGTAGTTGTTGCATTTGCTTAATTTATTATATCTTGTATCCAACTGCACCAAACTGATTTAGCCATCTTGCTTCAGCAGCTATACTTATTATCAAGTCCCGGATATTGATGATTATATCATCCTCTATCTAAAATGTAGGTCAGGGGTGGGCAAGCTGGACCAAGTCAGAGCTATACTATGCTAGCAAAGCACAGCAGTGAATTATTCTATTGCTTTATCGATCGATCGATTGAGGGTGTTATGTTTTGACTACTTCGGTTTGCATTCCACCACTTAGAAACGATGCGAGTAGGAACTCTCTGTTCGGCCTGGTGTTGTCAACACCTGTCGTAGTTAATGCTAAATAAATCCTGATCGTAGACTTGTGGATGTAAAATGAGAATTTTAATCTAATTTTTTGCCATTTTTCCTACGTTTTCCTATTTTAGGTTAATTTTTACAGTCCTAATGCGTTATTGGTAGCTTTTTGTATTTTTTTACAAAATGCTTAATTTCCTTTTAGATGTAACTAATTTTTCTCCATTCCCATATTGTTGTCTTCCTCGTTTAAGCAAAGCTAGAATGAAACGTTTAAATTTTGTCATATCTTAAGGTTGATATAATTGCAGTAGTAGGAAAAAGTGTTCTACCTTACGTACAAGCTCACAACTTAACTACAGGAAGCGTTATTTAAACAGCCAGCCACACATTTTGCCAATTAAGGAGTAAGACGTGACACAAAGCACAACCAGAACACCTCATCTTGTGTTTAGATTGCTGTCGATATAAACGATGTATGACTAGAGCTGACTTTGTTTCACTGATACTGCAACAGCTTTTGTTTTTAACCCTTGTCCCTTTCAGGCAAATAGCAAACCTGCACATCAATACTGCATAAATGTCCATTTTAGTTGCAGTATAGTTTCGCTCTAAAATACCAAAAGTAAAGCCACATAAACAGTATCATATAAACCAAACGGTTTCTGTATATGGCGAAGACGTGTTTGCAACTGATGGTTTGATATTATTGTACGGTTTGTAGAGTTAATTAAAAGTGGCAGCAAAGAAAAGATTCACAATACAACAGCACACCTAACGGAAATAAAACATACATGCTCTCGAGAATGATAGCAAAAACGTGAACGTGATTCTGTTCACACAAATTAGAGCAAGTATCAGCAAATCTTCAGCATTATTCAAAGAGCTGTGTGGTGCTAAAGAATATTCCTTTATATAACTAAGTAATGCAAAAACTAACGGACTTCCTGCAATGTTACGCTCTCGGTGAGAAACTATATTCCTTAGTGCTATGAGAGCATCTTATGAAGAACTAAATAACCCATCAAGGCTAACAAGATCTTTGTCTCTCTCGATGAAATTAGCAAAATTGAAGGTAGCTCCGTAGCCTACCTAATTGTGGGGAATATGGAAATAAATATTCTGGATCAGTATTTCTACTGAAAACCGAAGTTTTGAATGCAGCTAACTATTCAGCAATCTGTCGAAGGTTCCACAGCTTCGGAATTAAACACAAGGAATAATAATAATAATAATAATAATAATAATAATAATAATAATAATAATAATAACAATAATATCATCATTATTATTATTATTATTATTATTATTATTATTATTATTGCAGAATAAGTTAAATTTGAAAATACATATTATAGTACATAGATAAATTTGTTATAAATATAATTACCAAGAATTGGGTTAATTTTTGGTAACTAATTATAATACAGATTAAAGAAATTTAAGGAGAATTATTAGTACTGGATTCAAGGGCACACGTTCGCCGAGAACCAATGGAACAGTTTGTGTTTTAGTTTAATTAGTAAACAATAGTGATGTATTATAATCTGTATTTTTGTTTAACAGCTGGTTATCAGTTGCAAGTTAGTGCTAGCTTCCAGCACGTATGGGAATTTATAACGTAGTTTAATTATATTGTATTTTATATTGTATATTTAGTTTTAGAATTAAATAAATATGAATAATAATAATAATAATAATAATAATAATGTAAATTGGGAAATAAAGGATAAAGATATTGGAATAAGGTGCCGGTGTAGGAAACAAGGTATCGGGATGCAGCATTACAGATTTTCATTTGATTTTATTTCACCGCTTCATGCATCTATCTACTATGGCCCGAGGGAATTCACATGATAACGCCCTGCTGTTATGGTGCATCTAACTTGCCTTGCGCACACTATTTATTTCCTGAAGTGACCAGCTTGTATCTCAAACAAAGAAAACTTTTGTTAAAGCTCCATCAAGAGCAGAAGTCTTCTGATCCATTGATCTAGGTATTCCGCTTTCACATGGCGAGGCTCCTGGATCGATGCTGCTGTGTACTACTGCAACAACTTCCAAGCTGTGAAATCCGTGATTGTCGCTCTGAAGATTAAAGATGCTAAACCCATCCAGCGAGCTCAGGAGCTGTTTTCCGATAGAGAAATGGAGGTGAAGATGGCATACTTAAAAACAGGTTTCGGCTTTCTACTCCTTACAATTGGGAAACTTCTAGAAAGTGGTGTGAATCTTGAAATCTGCATTGAACAATTTAACAATAAATAAGCTGCCCTTGGCGATATACGTGGTGAAGTTATGAAATAGTGAAAATAAAATGAAAAGTGTACTAGATCCCTTGTACCGCTGCGAATGCATGATTTCTGAACTGTTAAACGGCGAAAACTTCAACTTATTTATTTAATAATGCTTCGAGAGTAAGGGCCAATGTTAAAAGGAGTTTTTCAAAACTTAAGTATGTTTTTGTCGATAATGTGCGTTCCTTGCTTTTAAGAATCTGCACAAGCACACTGCAATGCAGAATAAGGTCTCTAGATTTTCACAGTGTAAGTTTTTAGTTTCTTTGTGTTTGCTGCAAGTAAAGGTAAAGCATGCTGTTTAAAACATTAGTTCGTTTAATGAAATAATAACACTTCACTTTTTGATAGTGATTCATGGCAGATTTCATTTTATGCTCTTTGCAGAGAAAATAAAGTTCCACACTTCTATTGCTGGACAGAAATCAGCATTGTCGTGGGGCTGTTAAAGTATCTTTTGTTCTAACTGATTTCTTCAGTAAATTCCAATTACAACTGGATCATTTTACTACAGCTGTAAGAATTTTCTGTGGTGAGTACGATGGACGAAACAAAACAGTCACGTCTATGTGCTTTAATGGTGACCTTTGAAACATTCTCCTCCACAGATAAAGAACATTTCAATGATTTTCCAAGTCATGGAGGATTCATTTCTGCCCCCAGATAGACCGTTTGGAGTTATAGAAAAAGAGTTCCGAAAGAGCCTGAAATAAAAACACCAGAAAATCATCATGAAATTTATGGAAAAGTAGTCACTGTCCATGTAATGAGTAAAGATTCGGGATTTTAAGCATTTACCTAAGTGCTAAAAAGTTAATTTTTCTATAAAAAGAAGCCTATTTACAGATTAGATGATCTAAACATTCCAATTAGTTTTGAAAAGGGGACATACTATGCAAAATGTTTGTGATGCAGATGCTGTGACATTGGTACCCAAGATTAAATCTGCAAAAGGAATGATGTAGCGGAGATTTGGTGACAATTAGAAATACTAGGCTCGATGAATTTTTATGTTGTGTCATTGTTCAGACGGTATAAAATACTGATGAAGATAATGATCACGCTGTTGATGAGAACATTACATTTAATATCCTTGAAAAGGAAGAAGGATTGGGCATGCTGTAGATTAACTGCCTTCTTAAGACACTATTAAAAGTGGTTAAATAATAAAATCTGCTTTTAAAATTGATGTGTGTTGATTCAAACATTAACAAGACATGTTCGATGCAAAAGGCAACTTTTCCAAGTAATTTTATTTTTGGGGTTCTGCCAAAACATTATAACAATAGATTTGTTTATTTTAGACTTATAGCCTTGATCTTGAAAGTTACATTTTATATTTTTGTTTATCCTTTTTATTTCTGTTACTTAGCATTTTTATAAGTCCTGAAAAGTTTATATTAGTGGACGAGCTGGTTTTTGAAACAATGCCGTCGTATGCAGTGCACAATAAATGAGAACTAACTGTAAATAGCAGTGAGTCAAAATATTTAATAGTTGAAGAC
Source organism: Metallyticus violacea (assembly GCA_030762175.1). Lineage (NCBI taxonomy): Eukaryota > Metazoa > Arthropoda > Insecta > Mantodea > Metallyticidae > Metallyticus > Metallyticus violacea. The sequence goes on along the minus strand of CM060846.1, from coordinate 357,205,499 downwards.
ACAAATGCACAATATAAGAATTGAAACTACAAATATAAAATGTTGTGATTAAATGCAATATTCAAGGGCGAAGGCCAATGACAGTGGAAATTTTGATGAAGAAAGGAAACGTAGGCGTAATAAAGGCAATTTTAAGTTAAGGGCTTTGAGGGAAAACATCATGAAACCCAAAACATAAAATGTTACAATGTAGTGATTAAAAGTTATATATCAATTATTGAGCTGAAATTTGGTCATTAAAAGAGCCAAATCAAATTATTTGCTATTAACAAGAAAGGATTTTTTGGCATAAGATGCTAGAACATCAAGAAGAGAGACAATATCAAAATAGGAGTAAGCTGAAAAAAAAGTGAACTACATAATTTTGAATATTTTGAACGAATCAGTTAAAGTAGTATGTGCGTGTGCTAAGTATGCATGAATAACTCGAGATTTCTCAAAATTGTACAGACACAGGAAGATGAAGCAAGCACCGCAATATATAAGAGAGCAATTAATGTGGAAACTGAGTTTTATGAATTGAGGAGGGTGAAGAAGAGCCAGGCATTAAAAATTCATATAAGAAATGGGTCGATACAAAATTTTATCGATACTCGATACCTATACAGGTTTTAGTTTATATACTCAATACTTTCATATTTTTAAATAAAAAACACATATACTTCTCATTTTATTGTTTTGAAAGTATTAATATGGCAATTAAATTGAAATTAATAACGCATTTTGTATTATGGGGCACTTAACACATTGTATCATTATTTGCTTGTGTTGTGAGATTTTCCACTCGCAAAAAAATCGTTTCACAAATGGGGCAAATGGTGCTATTATTACTTACAGGATCCAATACAAAATATTTTCAAAATTTCCTCATATTAAGCGATAAATGTGGGCCACGAAACGCACCATTTTAGCCACTTGAAAATATCAACGAGGTTCTGTTGTAGTGTCATATCAGCTTTTATGCTCAAGTTCGATACCGATGCAATAAGTTACTTGCGATTGGTTACCAAAAGTATATTTTGTCATTGATCAGAGTCAGAACCGGGGTTATTTTGTATATAAAGCATACTTTTTCCACATATATAAAAATATGCTAGAAATTAATGCAATAGCACATTCGAAAACGTCCACTTCAATCAGCAATGTAGCCTTTGTAGGTGAGTTTTAAAGAAGTTTACCTCAGACATACTGTCGACAGAACATCTGCAGAAATATAAGAAGAGGCCATTGTTATTATGGGGTCGAAGAGCACCTAATTTTTTGGTACCTGGTACCTGCTATTCAGGGCCTTATAAATGAGACAGGTGATTTTTATACTACTATAAAATGTGCTACTTGTAGCAATATTAATGAAAAATTATTGTATTAAATCAATATCGAATTCATGTACTTGTGTATCATTCTTTATCGATATCTCTCGAGCATCTAGAGCCCATTTCTACAGAAAAAGTATTAACAATATAGAATAACAAATCTCTATATACCACTTATTTTATTTAATGTTTATGTTGCATACTTCTTAGCCTTCCTATAATTTTCACGAATCAGTGTTTTTCGAAAATCAAGATTTACAGCAAAGCAGTTGTTACTGTATAAACTGATGCCCGCGCTCATATTTTAGAAACGGTCTCCAACTCCCTCAGCTTTTGGTGCAGTTTTTCAAAAGGACTATAGGAAAATCTTCCCTATAGTTACTCTTTTCTTCTAAAGACTGTGTCACACACTTCAGCTGTTAGGAGATTCCAAACTTTTGTTATATGACTCTTATTTAGGACATTTTAGACAGCCTGTCTTATTCAACCGAATGTTGGCTAAATCTCGGTATTTCTGTATAAACTAACCATGCTAAATTCATATAGTTTATTTTGTGCATACAATATTACAAAAACTTATGAACTTGCATTCACCGGATGTTTATTGATAACAGAAATACCTATCAGCACTAAACAGGAGTGTCCAATTCAGTGTGAAGCATTCTGTTGTTTGAAGCATTAGTTCACCTGCTTGAACGTAAGCAGTCATGCCAACGGAAGAACTATAATAGAAAATAATCTTTAGCGCTAATGTAATATATATATTAACGTTGTATTGCACACGTGTTAGAATACATTCAAACAAATACAATTGGATGGGCCTTAACGCCGTACATGCTAGTATCGTCCTTATAACAATAAAAATGGCCATGCATACATACAAATATACAAATATTTTGATATATTTATGTTTTCTATTAATAATTTTCTATACAAATACATAAAAAAGAACGGAGGGCTTACTCTTGAGCCCCCTTCCATTTACTCACACCCCATTCCCTCTTCACTTAGCCATTAACCTCCGTTGTCCGGTCTTCTACAGAAAAATTCCTAAATTGTGTGAATATCTCGCATGCACCAACACTTCCCGGCAAATGTTCGAATTTCTATTGAAATTCAGAAATTGTGGTGGTGATGGATTCTTTCTTGAAATCTCCGTTTCCCTGCATTCTTCCAGAATGTGCCTCCAGGTATCGCTTTCTCTGCACAATGGGCAAATTATTTCCCCGAAAGCATTAACTGTTTTGTTTTCATTCCAAGCCCATAATCTGAACCATGCAAGACAACTTCTTTTTTCTCTGCCTCAGATATCTAAATAATCCTCCCTCCCCCACACCGGATGTATTTGAGCCTGCAGGGTAAGCGGTACTTTTTCTGCGCATTGAGTCTCAGTATTTTGCCTATCTATCTCGCAAAAGTCTGTTAACTATTTTCCGACTATTCCGTGCAATGTCCTCTTCTCTTAACCAAATGTATCTCAATCCAATTATGTCTAAGCCTTTCCTTATTTTTGATGCCCATCTCGTATCCCACCCTTCCCTTGTTTGGTCCCTTAGGCAAACTGCTCGAAGAAGAGCTTGATTCCCCCATATTATCCTTAACCAAATGTATCTCAATCCAATTATGTCTAAGCCTTTCCTTATTTTTGATGCCCATCTCGTATCCCACCCTTTCCTTGTTTGGTCCCTTAGGCAAACTGCTCGAAGAAGAGCTTGATTCCCCCATATTATCCTTAACCGGTAGTTAATTGTTCTTATTTTTAAATTCACACTTTCGTTAGAGATACCACACTCTTTAGGAACACCACAATTTGCCGTGCCTCTCCCTACTTCGGCAGTCGTTTTAGAAACTATGTTTGTACCTGATTAATTTCCTCGGTGTTTTCCCACCCCCAATTTTCGACCCCGTACGCCATAGTTCACCTCACATCCGCCCTGTACACCAACTCATATATATGTATAGCCACAGTATCCTAGTCTGCAGATGATTATTGTGAAGGTTATCAAACTGTGTCTGTTTCGAAAGCAATTAAAGTATTTATGAAGTTTGCAATCTTACCCTGCATGCTCCCTATTTCATCACATAGTTCAATTTTCAACGTGTGTTTTATTTGTATAAACATTATTTTTTTATAATTTTAATGAAATTATGTAATATAGATTTTAATAAAAATAAGTGGTTTTATCATATAAATTAAGTAATGTAACATTTTAAGATGTTTTTGTACATTACAAAAATAGATGTTGAGGATGAAGTAAGCAATGGAAACAATAAGGCTCCAAATCTGCGTTTATAAGCCGACATCGCATTGTGGAAATGATGCTTACATTGGTTCTTAGATCAGAAAAGAGAGAAAGTAGGCATTTATTTTTAACATCTCGTAGTGTTTTACATAATAAGTAACGTAATTTTTATTTAAGAGTTCTGAGTTTAAAGCAATACTTTTATTTTTAAGATATTAAGGATAGTTGTTTTGTTTGGTTAAGGAGAGTATAATAAATGTTTTAACATACTTATTGTAATTTAATAATTAATAAGTAACAGAGTTACGGGGGATGTTCTAAAAGTTCTCATTCAGACTCAGAAATGTCATAAAGTTGAACAAATTACTATGACAGCTGTTAAGTGTTATCCTTTAGATGGTGCGCTGTAAAGTTTCAGACGCATAAGTGTAGTCACTTGTTTGTGATGATGTGTAAACAAACTAGTATTACCACAATCTATAAAATGGATAAAACTCAAATATAAGCTGTGATGAAGTACTTCGTTTTGAAGGACTGAACCCCAACAGAAATACACATTAAAGGATTCTTCTCCTTCGTTTTCGATGGTAAAAACGTGGGGTGCTGAATTTAAGCGTGGTTGCACGTCCATTCAAGATGATAAGTGCTCAGGGAGTCCCAAAACATTTACGGCCGACAAAATTGTGACAAAAAAAAATGCCGTATTAAGTGATCACCATTTGAAGGTACGCAAGTTGGCTGACATAAAAAGGCCTAGACAGGCCGTTTCATGAAGTTTACAGTTTTCATGACGTTTTGGTTATGAGAAAGCTTCCCTTTCAATGGGTGCCGCGTTTGTTAGCAATGGATCAAAATTATTGCTCAAGAGTGTTAAACTTGTATAAACGCAATTTCAGTGTATTTCTCCGACATTTCATAACAATAGATGAATCACTACGTGCTAGAGACGAAGGAGCAGTCCAGTAACAACTGGCAAAAGTGCACCAAATATAGCAAAAACGGTTCCATCTGCAGTAAAAGTTATGGCTACGGTTTTGTGGGATTCTTGTTATCTGGTGTTGGTAGACTAACTCCAGAAGGGCAGAATAATCACTAGGAGTATTTCGCTTCACTACTGGATCAAATGAAAGATGCTATTCAGGTTAAACGTCCACACCTTCCGAAGAAGAAAGTTCTCTTTCTTCACGATAATGCGCCTTCATACAAGTCTGGGATTGTTGCTATAAAACTACATGATCTTTGTTTTCAAGGGCTTCCACATGCACCATATTCGCCATATTTGGCTCCCAGAGATTACGTTTTCCTCCCAAATTTATAGAAATGGCTGGATGGACGAAAATGCATATCAAATGATGTTGAAGCTGAGATAGGCACTTTACTTTTCACATCTGGACAAATCTTATTTTACTGAGTGTATTAAAATGTTGGGAAGTCTTTGGACAAAATTTATTGATTTACAAGGTGACTATAAATAAATAAACGCATTGCTATTAAATCTTGTGTTTTCTTGGTCAGGCCTGGAACATTTAGAACGCTGCTAGTATATAACTACTTACTGCCCGATATGTTTGAATAACAACCAATAGGTTTACTTTGTTGCTTGAAGCTATGACTTTTTTTTAACTATCCGCTCTTTGCTTCAATAGACATTCTGTCCTTACATAATAATTTGTAAGCTTACACTTTTTCGGTGAGCCTGGTAGAAGGAACAAGATACAAGGATGCGCCTCTATGTGTGTTCATTTTTTGATCACCGCTACTCATGATTATACGGATCGCATTAATTATACGAATATAATGTCATATTGATTTCTGTGATCCAGAACAGAGGGAGTGTCAGAGGGTTTGAGTTATGTTATGCGGTAATGCTGAGAGAATCCTCAATAACGACTTTTTAACGAGTCTCTGTGGTTTAGGGCAGCAAAGAGCCTTGAATTTGGTCTTCCGGCTGCATATAAAAAGATATAAAATTTAAACGATATTCTATTTGTGTTAATAAGATTAATTTTCTGTGGAAGTACCTACATTAGTTTAGTGTTCTTTTTAACTTTGTAGCCTAAATTCAGAGCTACATTTATTGTGGTGATGATTTTATTGGTATAGGTATTGATATTTCTTATATGTGAGTATGATCTGAGGCATGTATATGTTTTTGGTAGGTAGCAGGACTTTGCTAAAGCTATTGTATGTATTTCCATGTTCTGTTAAATTCAGTTGACTTGAAACACCTGCGTTAAACCCTTACAAAGAGAAAGAACTATTGTACATGTGTACTGACGGACTGTTTGCCATGAGGCTCGCAGGTTACATGGAAACAAAAGGGAGAAGGGATAATTTTGTTCAGTTCACGAATTTTTCATTCCCTGGGAATATTTTGGACGGAGATTCGCCAACTGGTAACAGTCTTTTAGATTAGCAAAGTTAGGGAAATGGTTATAGTGGGGTGGAGCATAATGTGAGAACCCAGTTTCGAGAGATGTAGAATTCTTGAGGAATTAAGATGTGATTCGGCGATGTATGCTTAATAGCTGGCTGGCAGGAAAAGGCGTGGCTAAAGACCTATGCCGCCCGGTCATAAAAATAAGGGCTGTTGGTAATTGGAATAGAACGTGGCGCTATCACGAAGTAATGGTTTTTAGATCTAGAATAGTGAACGGGGATCAATTCGAAATGTCAAGTTATCAAAGACAAAGCCGAAATATATGACAGAAGTTTCTGTCCAGGGAAGTCCAACCCATGAGAATATATGAAAATTGCAGGAAGAGAATTGTTTTAACCAATGACCATCTTATTAAAACAAGCGAATGAGAATTAATCCGTACTATAATAAATAATTTGTAATAGCCAATGGATAATTTAACAGCCGGACATTAGATCGTGATAGTAAGCAGTTTTTATTTCGTGGGGACGGGGCTTGAACATAGAAAACAAGATGTCCGGCAAAGTTATGACAGTAAGAGTGTAGATAGGAGAGATAGGATGGTAGTATGGAAAGATAGTAGAGTGAAGCAGAGTCAGTGCAGGGAAGTACGACACGGGGAGAGGTCGGAGATAAGACAACAAGAATATTACGAGTCGACGCTAAGTTCCGAAAACGAAGGATTGGGAAGATATTAAGTCGAAGTAATTAAGTAACGATATTTAATAGATTTTCAATAACGACAGGAATGGAGCAGGTGTACCCGGAGCGAACGTACATTGTTAGTAGTGTGTTAGAATATTATGAATAGAGGTGATAGCAGTCGACTGGTAGACAAAAAGTAAAAGTGGTGAAATTACATCTGCTGTAGGAAGCGAATAGAAAGTTCTCCAAGCCGAAGTAAACAGTCCAATCTAGTGAAAGACATACAAATAGAATAAACTGATTGAAGAAAATTCTCGATCTCGTGTGTCCATTGTGTGATCCTTTCCCTGTTCCCGTTGATTAAAACACTCCAGGAATCTCTGAGACCTGTATCACAAATTAAGTGGGGCATCCTACTGAGCTACATTCCATACATTCCCATCTCAGAGCTATAATAATCAACATTTTCCAATCAATATTCCTCCTCCCCCGACTCCAACTACACACTATTAAAACCGCACCAACTTATAGCATAATTTTAACATTTATGAATTAGGAGAGCATTTTGGGTTACCCTGTAAGACAGGAACCACTCACTTATGACAATACTGAAATAAGCGTAAATAGAAACATGTGTACTAAATAATCATCTTCGTGGCTTAGTGATTAACTCATCTGCATGCTGATTCTGATATTGATGATTCAGTACTTCATCCAAGAAGTCGGTCTGCAAGGTCAAGCTTAAGATTGTGGAAGCTGTCAGTGCGCTACTATGTCTAATGCCTCGGTGTATTGTCTGTAACGGCAAATAGCTCGAAAGGAAGGCTGCAGAACTGTAATTAATATTATTATTATTATTATTATTTTTATTATTATTATTATTATTATTATTATTATTATTATTATTATTATTATTATTATTATTATACAGAATATTACATAACGCGTGAGCAACATCTGGGGAATTGATAGATGGACTATAAACAAGCAACAATGATTATATGAACATGTGAATGGAGTACAGAACGTTCACAGTATTTATTATTTTTGTTTTGGAAAAAGACAGCAATAGCAGTTTAGCATTAATAAGTGTGCTGGAATAATTGGAGATATATTAATTGCTCCTTTTATGTTATCTGCAATTTCACAGAAACATAATATGTACAGCATTCTTTATATTTAAAGGTTTTGTTGAAGGAAATTCCACTAAACTTAATAAGTATGTGGTACTGCAAGATGGTTCACATCCACATCTTTTTCATTCTGCTAGAGACATCCTCAAATAAATGGATAAATTGTGGGGGACCTATATCCTAACATGCTGGTTCTCCTGACCTCTACATAGAATTGCGTATTTCATATTTACTGATAACATGAAACATATTCGCCAGAGCATTTAAGGATGCCAGCTAATACTGAAGATATCTCAAGCATGGGATAGCAGTAGTAGTAGAACTAACAGCGTATTTGTTTCAATAATGGCTTGCGGATACACAAATTAAACACTTAACGAGCGCACGTATCTTGTCAGACCATTAACGCTCTTATTTACACGTATGAAATGCTCAGAAAACAGAAATAACCAAACACCAAGAAATACGCAGAATTATATATATATATATATATATATATATGTGTGTGTGTGTGTGTGTGTGTGTGTGTGTGGGCGCGCGCACGCGCGCGCGCAAACATTATGAAATAAATTTTCCCCTCCCCATCATGTCGGAAAAACAATTGATAATATCATTAATAACAATTTTAAATTTATAATTACATGCTACTAAACGAGAGAAATACACAATTCAATATATATAAACAAAAAATAAATACAAACAGAGATACCTTGAAAATATTAAGTACAATTATATGTTATATCCTCTATTCTCTCTATCCAGAGACTTTCTTTTGCCCACTTTATCTTCCTAATAAAATTATATAAGTCCTTGCAAATTATTTTTACCTTATACCATATTTAGACATGCCGCCCTACTCCTTATTGACTTCACAAAGTTTTCGGAGAAATTCTGCGACCTCGAGCAATCTATAGCTTCACATTCTGCAAGAATACGTGTCCAATTTTTCTTCTTACCACACACAGGGCGCATTATTTAGCCTGCCTCATCCGGTATTTTCTGCCTTTTCCACCTCATGAGGCGCATGCAGAATATTGCAGTTTTTTTCCTATCTTTTGTCTATATATATGCTTTTCTCTCCCATCTCCTTTTAGTTCCGATTGTAATTCCAGCGACACATTGTTAGAACACGTAGCTTTCACTGCCTGCATATAACTATCCATTAATCTCCTTATAACTTCCTTCCAAACATTTCTAACTCCCATTTGCCATATCATCCCATTCCTATTCCAGCCCCTTTAGTGGTAGATGCCTAGTTTCCAAGTTTTTCAATTGTTAGTAATAGGAAACGAATTTTAACTTTGTGTCTGCGCCCCTTATTAGTATAAACAGTATTTAATCGCCATTATTTAAAAAGAAATATTGCATCACAAATACTCCCGAACTCTATTCTTACCCCACAATTTGTCGCGCTCCTATCAACCCTTAGAATTCTTTTAAGAAAATTAATCTGAATTTGTTTTAGATTTTCTGCCCGCTCCCACCCCTACATTTCCGAGTCATAACTTACTGTCGCTCTTATGTTTTGAATTGTGCACTTGTTGTTAAGTGCTGATCGGCACTTCCGGTACCCTCGCATTTAAGTTGGAACCGTTAGCAATAGCGTATCGTGGGCGTTTTAATATGTATGGTGAATTAATGAAGTTGACTATCTCGATGCCACACATTGGGAAGCCAATTTGGACCTGTTATTATTGCGGTGGGTTTTTAATTATTTCCTGCGGTTTAATTTGAATGGTATTTGCTCCGAATGAGATGATTGTCTTCTTGAGTGTCCTCGGCTCTTGAAGTCTGGGATTCGATACTTCCTATTTCTCTAGTTCCAATGCAGAGGATAGTAATCTTAGGGGAATTTGGGCTGTTTTTAATGACCTGAAGTCATTAGGGAAGCAAGGGAAAACTTTACTGGAATAATACAGTTTCGGCTCTAATTGAATTTTTATTATTTTGGTAAACTGAAAGATTTAGAAACATGCTATGCGTCTGTCGTTTGATTATAATTTTGGTTTTGATATTTACGGTAGGGTTGCCCTAAGGCTAAAGTTCCCCACTTGAAGATTTAAATCGACTATTCACTTAACTTTAGTTTTAACTTTAACTGCACTCCTCCGTAACAAATTCACTTGTCGCCTATAATTTTACTGTAACACTTTCTTATAACACTGATCACTTTGATATAGGCACTTAACTTTAGGAATAATCTGGATATAGTTAACTTTAACATTGATTTAATGAAATTCGTATATTATGTTTCACCCCGTTTGACTGTCATTGAGCGACTGATTGACTCTTGTTACCTCTCGTTCCTGCTTGATTTACTTATATTTGATATTAAATCTATTACGTGAATTCGCTTCGCCCGTCGCAAAAATTGATTTCCTTTAAATCTTATTGAGCTTGGTTTCTTCTAGTGTCTTATTGGAACACATTAGATATCGTTTATTACATGCTCGCTTCTATTCGCTAGGTTTTCGAAAGATGTTCCTTGGGTGAAGTTTTTCTCTTCCGAGTGAGGGTTTTACCAGGAATGATACATCTGCTATTCCCACGCTACGAAATAGGAGACATCTGCCCTTTTTTATACCCCTACACTAAAAGTCTGCGGCAAAGCACGCTTCGGCCATATATGTGGCATTCCTTTGAAATTATCGGAAAAGAGTTGACTTGTTGGTTCCTTTTAAGACACCTTTTTCTGCATGTGGTATTTCTTTTGATGACAAGTACAGTTACCGATTGAGATCATATTTCTAGCCGTACCCACGTTTAGAGTGTAATAACACTTGGCGCCTTGAGTAGGTGAAGGATTTGAAAGGGTAACAACACTAACAAAAGACTTTCTTTACAGGCAAGGCTATTGTTCTGTGCCTAACTTTTCCCACAAAAATTCAGCATGTCCATCCCTTTTACAGAAACATAACAAAGACATATATGTACACTGTCAATCACAGTATTACAGAAAGATAACTTGAATATTACTTATTAGTCAAAAAGACATATCTATATACATACACCAACAATTCTAATATTGAAGTTCTGAATCTAATTGTAACATCGATACCTTTGATTGTCATGTTACTCTTGACATAAAACAATACCTGAATTAAGATGCAATTATTATTATATTTGCTATGAGAAGCAATTATAATTAATTGACGTTTTTTGAGACAACATTTTCGGCTTCAAAGTGAACAGCTCTCCCAGCTTGTCCTCCATTTCCTTTTGTGCAATGCAAATGTCTTGACTTTAAATTCTGGATTCTTCCCTGCTGAAAACCGACCCTTTTTAAAAGTGACAGATTATGTTTTCTCCACATTGACCGTGAGATCCCACGTAGTGCAATAAATCCGCAGACTGTCAGTGCATCTCTGTAGCCCCATCACTGAAGTTGAACGCAATACCACAACATCTGCATACAAGAGTGCTGGAATTTTCTTATCTCCCACATTTGGTGCATCATACGCAGTTTCACATAATGTCATCTATGAAAAAGTTAAATAAAAGAGGGAAAAGACTGCACTCTTGTTTAACTTCTTTGTCATAGCCTATTATCTTACCTAACAGCCCTTTCTCCCACAATTTCTGCCATAAAGCATTTCGTGTCATGGAATCAAATGTTTTTTTTTTTTTTTAATCGACGAAAACACTATAGAGTTTCTCCCTCTTGCGTCTCATATATTTATTTATCACAGTTTTTAAAACACAAATGTTGTCACAAATTCTAAACTCTTTGACTAAACCCCGACTGAAATTTTGAAATTTTGTTATGCTCCGACGCCCAACTTTGTAGACTTTTTTTTGCATAATTTTACAAAACATTCTCCCAAGAGTCGGCAATAAACTTACATCCCTGTATTTATTTGGATTATTGAAACCTCCACTTACCTTGCAGATTGCATGAATTATTCCTATAGCCCATTTGTCCAGATGTGTTCCGTCGTCAAAAATAAGTTTGTAAATGCTTTGTAGCAGGTCTAGTCTCCCTCTATTATCACAAAAGTCATAAAAAATTCTGCTTGCAAAGTATCCATTCCCTCTGCTTTTATGTTCTTCTTCATTGCATGTATATTTTTTTTTAGTTAATCCTTTGTAATAACCGAACTCAATAATGGACCCCTAGTAACTGTTCCCCAGTTATCGCTGTCTCCCCCAGGTTGCTCCTCCCCATATCAATTTTAAAAATGTTTAATCCAAGATTCCGCCGAGATGTTATGCATTTGTGAACGCCCACGTCCTATTTCCTTTATTGTTCGTCACATTTCTTGTGTTCAAATGCTAATTTTCTCCGCCATGAGATGTTGCCACTTCTCCTTTACCTCCTTCAGTGTTGCTTTATGTTGTTTTCTCATTTCTATGTATTGATTTCGATTAAGTTCCCCCTGTCTATTCTAAAAAGTATTAGTATTTTGTGCGGTTCTCTTCTCCCCCTGCCGCCACGGGTTGCCGAGGTCGTTAATTCGCGCACTTGTGAGCGGGAGGTCCGGGTTCGAATAACGCCAGGATCGTCCTCCCTGACTGAGGTTTTTCCAAGTTTTCCTCAGTTCTCATAAATGGCAAATGCCGGGGAGGTACCCTAAACTTAAGCCTGGAACGATTCCTTCCTTAAAAATAAATCCTTTCCCAATATATCATTTCATCTCATGTATCACCAGTGTCCATCGCCTGTGGTGCCTCTGTAGAAATAACGGGCGTTAAACACCATTCATTCATTCTTCAACCCTACACCATTCGCTATACCATTCTTTATTATTTTTAATTTTACTTCTGACCCCCATATTCTTCCCCGCTGATTTACCCTTTTCATTTATTCACAAAAACTTCGCTGCGGTACTGTTCAAATCATTGGTTAGAACCTGTTATCTAAGAGATACTTTATACAATGTGAAAGTGCTACTGGAAACTACCGTTAGCAGTATTATTAAATCATAATGTAATAAATATAAACATGTAGTTTTTCAAATAAAGAATAAAAGTTCTGGAATACACGTTCCGGTGTAGGGAACAAGGTAACGGGATGTAGTATTACAGATTTTTATTATTATTTTATTATATTACCGTTAGGAGTGCTAATTTTCCTTTCTACCATTAGCTCATTTTATTGTATTCGTTTTCCCAAAATCTTTGAGAGCTGAAAGTAACAGCTTTACGTAAAAATAATTTTAGTTTATGATTTACATGTGTTAATTAACAATAATTTAAAAGTTTACATTTTAAAAGCTTTAAAACAGAAATGTTACAAGATACCTATTCGGAAGGTATTAGTTGAAAGACAGGTGTGCGCACTTAAATGCAAATGTAAACTGTAAATTAAAAGTTTTCCCACGATTAGAATTTGCAGACTCCTAGTGTCATAAATCATCCCGCTCTATAAATTATAATTCTTAACAAAAATATAGGTGACTAGATAATCGGATCCAAATTTCTGATATTGGTACATTGAAAGCCCTCAACAGCGTTCCTAATTGACATCATACTGGTTGGGAAGCTCGGAGTTAATCTATAACTTTGCAGATGGGAAATTTTATTCCATATCCCACAGGCTTCCAGCAAAGCATTTTGGGAAAACTGTTTTTATCATTTAATATGGTACAGCTCCCTATGTTCCTGATCCCTGTAACCATTACAGTCCATTACATGCTCTTTGGAAGGGGCATGTGAACGCCTGTTTATGTATACAATATATATTGGAGAACCGGTGGCGCACACCCTGGGGAGATGATTGACACAATCGAGTACAGAAAAATAAAATATCACGACAGATTACCTCACTACAGTTTTCCGGTACATCTGCTGTTAGGAAAGTAATCAATACAAACTTGTTCCAATCAAAACACATCCTGAGCCATTTCTACATTGTTCACAACATGCTAACGTAACTTGCCTTATAAATAGTCGCATTTCGCTTTATCACTACACTTTGTAACATTAGCGTTCCTGTAAATTCAATTTCAAATGTTGGTATTTTAGCATCGGTTAAGATTATGCTCTTAACCAAAATCATTATTTTACTTTCATTCCGCTACGCAATCGGATTTTGTATACACTAGTGGAAACCTGTTGACCTTAAGTGGATGCGCAACTCCCAGTAAGACTGGAGTTAACTTCCGCTGACGCAGGCAATTAAACTTGCTCAGTTGTATTTATAAAGTCACATGATTCAGTTTCAATTTTGCAGGAGGTGCGTGTTAGACTTTCTACAGTGTATTTGTATATTGTGGAGTATGGCTAGAACGAAGAATATTTATTTACTATTCTTATGTGAAAGAACCGTAGGAAAGAATTCACAGCGGTAACTTATTTATCAGGAAGTGCAATTTTCAGTTTGGTGAACAAACTACAAACCTAAGGCGTTTTACCAACAAGAAGCTGAGACCAGGTTTAACAAAGGAGAATATGAAATAGGCTATTGATTAGCATCTTCGCCGATTTTTTTTAACAATTAGTTCAGCAAGTTGGTATATCTGTCGTCAGCGTGTATAAAGCCACTCATCTGCTTATAAAATTACCTCTATATCTTAAATAAAGCCCGTGGGATGCAATTTACAATATTCAAGGATGAATTGTGGCTAGTGTCTCAAAGTGTTTTCAAAAGGATTCTGACACTTCTACAATAAGGAAAGAAATAAAAAATGCGCGCTATGAGTTTCAATCGACAAGTGGCGAGGCGGTTTAGTGGTAAAATCTCGTAGTCAAAATCAATTTTCAATTGCGCAGCGGATCGGGGAACATTTACCAACATTCACACATAATAAATGTGTATTAATAATAAAATATCAAACGTTAACACGCGCAAAGCCTTATTCCGGAGGTTACGGACTTAATTCACATATTTGCAAATATTGTTATGAAAGTAAATTATTTGTACTAAATTATTAGTGTTATAGTGCTCTGAAGAAATTTTCCTGTGTATAAAAATTCATATTTATGACATTTAAGATTATAACATCACATTTTAATAATTACTTATTTACACCCAAACACAAAAAAATTAATTACTTGTAAATAAGTTAATACATAAGATTCAAAAATAGTTTTCACATAAAATTACTTTAAAACTGTTCATTATAGCAAATGCGTTATTTTTTACTTTTAGCACAAGAAAATAAAAGGTAGGTACCACATCATGACGCCAGAATCACTCTCGTTAATGAATCACACATTGATCATGTGAAGATGTTGGGCTTTTTAAGAGTCACTTAGTACTACTCTTATCCCAAGAGGAAATACATGCCTTAATGTTAAGTTTACAAGGGAAAACAGAGCTGTGCCTATATGAAAGAAACAAATTTAAACAAGCCGAGATTGAAAACAAGCAATACGAGCAGGAATAAAAGATTAGAAAGTCAATCTTCTAGTCAACTTATTGGTACAGTTGGCAGTGTTTTATATTGTAAAGCGCGTGAAAATATATATTCGTAGTGGAAAATAATATATTTGGCTTTCCTCTCTCTGATTAACAGAAAGAACACATTTCTCTGCCAATGGTCTATGACGCATCTGATTCTGTTGTACTCTGCACAACTTCCATCATCATTAATTGCTTCGAACAGCTTGTACCGGCTCTTTACGGGTACCAATGTTTGTTACGTGTTTAAAGACTCAACATATATTTAACTACTGTAATGAAGTTGATCCTGAAATAACACAATGGTTATCCTTTATCACCTGAGCTTGCTAATTAAGTACCGATATAAGATAAATAATCAATATTTTTAATAAGAATCACGTTTCTAACATTCGTGGTTTAAGAGTTACACACCTCTAAACGGGTAGTATTTCATAGTTTTTATTTTGTAATGAAAAGGGACACGAACTTCTACCAAACACCTAAATGAGTATTCCCAAACTCTAAGCTTTGCCATGCCATAATATAAACTAAAGTTTTCTAACAACTGAATATATTTCATTTCTAAAATACTTCAGAAAGTACAGGATAAATAGTTGCAAAGCACACAACACACCGACAAACAAATGAACTATCAGAAAATAGTCAAGACACATTTAAAATTTTACACTCACTGACATTGGAGCACGACATTAAGCCAACGTTATTGTTGTTTTGGAATTATTATAATACTTTTTACTACAGAGCCTTCATTTGGACGCGTGGCCGGCTTAATGGGGATTTGCCAGTACCTGTTTCTAACCAGGTCTGTTCCCCCTCTACTTTCTCACCTCTCCGTGTTCCGGCTAATCAGTTTATGCAAGGTCTTTGTGTTGTACAAAAGTTGAACTTTGTGAGACCACATGTTTCAGTGTTATAGTGTGTTAGTGCTGTTATAATGCTAAAAAACTCGCATACTTTAGCATACAGAATCTTCTGTATGCTTCCTATGTGATTTCTCTACTCGTGTAGAGAAGTGAAACGACGATTTACAGACAGAGTCCCTGCTGTTCGTGCGCCTCACAGAGAAACGGTTCGTAATCTTGTGCATAGATTTAGGGAAACGGAATCTGTTCTTGATAAGATCCCGAAAGTATTCGTCGTGTTCTTACTGAGGAAAAACTCGATGACATTGGAAAAAAGTTAGAACAAAGTCCAAAGAAATCTCTGAGAAGGCTTAGACAGGAATTATGAATTTCGTAAACTTGGATTTAGAATACCACTAAAATTTTAAAATTAACACCTTATAAGTTGTAGTTTAGGATTTCCAACCACGCGATAGTATGAATCGAGTTAATTTCTGCAATTAGATGTTTGATAATGTTAATGTTCACCCTATTGATGCGCGTCTAATGTTTTTAATGGATGAAGCATGGTTTTATTTACATGGTCATGTAGCGGCACAAAAATAAATATTGGAGCGGTGAAAACCCCATCTTATACCAAAATGCCATTTTATGACCAAAAAAATTGGTGTTTGGTGTGTTGTGAAAGATTACAGAAATCTATGCGCTTGAATTTATGGTGCTATGAATTTCCGACTTCACCGGCTTCCCTGTGCCAAGCAAATCCGCGTTAAGCCGGCCACACATCCAAACGAGGGCTCTGTAGAAACGATCTTCGCTCTGTATTATTAGCTCAAAGAAAAGCGAATGGCGGTATATCCAAAATCCTGACATCTCTACGGACATATCTCTGCTGACCATTCCCCAATGACTTGAAAAAACAGCCTTCATGACTGCAGTTTGATAATTATAGTAAATCTGAAATCGCGTGTTCTTTGAGCTAAGGCTATATTGCAGTTGTGTGAAATCTTGTGCTTTTATCGTTTAATTTTGTGTATATACTTCCTCAGGGTGTAGCGTGCGAATTTGATTCTCAGCACAGGTGGAGGTTGCCTTTAGGCTAATGTGTTAAGGAAAAAAGTTTAACATTTTTCAAACCATAACGAACTTCATGCTATGCACTTTTTTTAATAATAAACCAATGAAAAAGTTTACTAAATACGTAAAACAGATATATCAACAGCACTAAGGCTTTTAATACAAACAACATTTAATTAAACTTTGTTTATAAAAACTATATAATGTTATTACAATAAATATTTCATTTAAGTGACGTCATCATAAAATTGACTTATGAAATGAAACAAAATTTTGAATTTCAACAAATCTCAGCCCGATATCGCAGTGAAAGCTTCACCAAATCCTTTTACCGCGCGAAATGCATTTGTCTTCTGGTCAGTGTAGCCAACTTTATACCCCACTTTAACACTGATTACGTTTGCTAGCAGGCGGTGAGAAGGTATTGATAACAACAAAATTATCGACTATCGACAATTATAATGCAACATGGAGGGTTCTTCAAATGTTTTAGTGATGCCTCTAACGTGCAAATCGATCTTATCATTAGGAATTAATTCCAAGCCACAGAATATTACCAAAAAAAAAAAAAAAAAAAAAAAAACCCACCTGTATGGAAACAGTTTTAGTTTGTAGTGAAAGGGGACACGAATTCCTACAAACACCTAAATTGAAATTTTATATTTAACTAACTTAATGTGTATTCACTCAAACAATTATTTTTGCGTATTCAGTCAGAGAGTCTGAAATCATTTGGTAAAATGCGTAACAATGCCTACCTAGGGAACCATAAATTTTAACAAACACGTTATTCACAATGGTAAAAAGTTATCTCCGTTTTGATTTTCTCAGTTGGTATTAATAAATCAAACGGTAGCGATTGTAATAGTTGTCTTTCGTCTATTTCATACTCACGGTTTCTGAATGGGTAGGTATTCATATGCAAGTATAACAATGTGTATAACGTGTGCGTAGTGCAGAGGTATTGTGCTTTAGTTTTCCCTTAAATGTCTTGATATAATCTTTAATGTTATAAAAACGTTATGTATGGAATTTAAGAGGTGCAAGTAGAAACAAATATAATTGAAATATGAAAATAAAGAACTGTCGGAAGTAAATATACACAAATATTTGGCTTTCTCTGCGGCAAACGCATGTTAATATATTAAGTTGAAAATGAAATAGAAGGCGTTATATGAATATTACATGTAATTTATAAAATTCAATAAAACAAGCACTATCGCTATTCAGTTTTCATTAAATTGTGGAATAATCATGACGTAATGATTGTAAAAAAGAAACACAGTGTATCATTAAACTACAGAAAAGCCATAACAGAAATTTATATTGAAAAGATCATATTACTATTGAAAGAACTGCGCAAAATAAAACATGTATTAAGTTCATATAACTCTTATTTTCAGCAAATAAAAAATATTAACACATATGCACAAAAATTATAAAGAGATGCAATTATATATAACAACAGTTTCTCCAATGATAAAAACTGGAGAATGTTTTATGTCTGCGCCCACAACCGAGCATAGTGTACCCTAGGCTAAGGTCACGCCTGGCACTGTCATAATAGCGGATAATGCAGGCGCCGATGACTGCATGTATAATTGTACAGTTTGCCATTGCAAAAATAAGCATTCTTTCCTTGTGTTATTATAATTCAGTTTGCAGGTAAACGATTGGTATAACTCAAGTATTTGTATTAGGTTTGCCGTGCTAGTGTTATGAAACGGTAGATTTTTACACCACATACATCCCCAGGTAGTCACCCTAAGTAGGTGAATATAAAATTATATGAATATTAAAGTAATATTTAAAAAATGGCTAGAATAATATTTTAAGTGAGAAGCTGAAAAGTAGCTCCTTTTAGAATTATACAAGGCCGTCAGTTTGACGAGAACCAAAATCTTTTATCTGCGGGAAGAGCGGAAGAACGCCCATAAATGCAGACACCCTCTTTCCTGCAAGATCCCTTGTGACCATGAAACCTTGGTACCATTAGTTGTAACTTGCACAAAGGAACTTCGATTTTTCACCCTCAAGGAATGCTGTTATGCAAACTTCTGGAAAAAAAAAAAAAAAAAAAAAAGGAAGACCGTTGAGGTATATTTTTCGCGCAAATAGAAGCTATCACCCCACTTCTAGCCAGAGGGACCGCGAAAAATACACCAACCATAAGATTGCGTAATACGAATTCATACACTACAGCCAATAGCAACGTAGCATAATATTTTAAAATAGTTGAGCTAAAGTTAGAAAGCGTCGTCACAAACCGACCGACCGCCAAGATATAAAACTTTCCGATTACGGCAGTCTGGGGGCAGTTTTGGAGACAATTGAGTTAGAGGCAGTTTGAAGGCAGTTGAGTCGTGAGAATTTTGAGGGCAGTGGAGTTGTGTACAGTTCTGCGGGCAGCTTGCGAATTAAGAATTGTGGCGGTAATCAAAGTTCCTTATTGCAATAGAACAATATTTAAAAGTAACTTTAACCCTGAGTGTAGGACGGACGTTTAATAAAACTTTTTCCTACAACGTACTGATTGTTTTTCAAACTTGTCTACGGGACATAGACCTATTCAAATTTTCTTCTACCCGTGAATTGGTTTTTCTTACCTTCCAAAAATCTCCATCTTGATATTTCATAGCCGGAGCAGACGGTAGCACGGAGCAAGAAGAACAATAAGAAGATTTCTACAGCCAGCCGACCATCCTAAACCGACAACTTCTCATCTACTTCATCTCATCACCCATAAATTAATCATCATCGCATAGAGCACATAACAAAATATAATTACCGCCGCAGTTATTAAGTACATTGTATTCGTGAAGCATGTTTCACTGTGGTGTATTGTATTTAAATACCCGAGGGATAAAAAAAAATTCAAACACTTATATTTGCTTGTATATTGTGTTAACTATTTTGTGCTTTATGTCATTATTCCTTTGTTTTACATGTGGGTGGAAATAGAATTGTGACATTTTATGTTAAAAGTGCGACCTGAAGATGTGGTCCTTCTGTAGCCCTAAATAATACTGGACGCGGTCTAGATGTAGCCGGAATTAAAGGCCGTCTTTGATTAAATTAACATTTTTATAATTAAGGCTAGTAATAATTAACATAAATATGATCTGATACATGTATGTAGTTTGTAGTCATTAGACAGCACCTGTGCTAAACAGTAATAAAGGTCTATTGTGTATTTATGTGAATGGAAACGGTTCGGGTCGTTAAGCTTGGAAATGTTAAAAGTTTTGACCTTGGGGAAAAGGGTTATGTCCTGAAAAGAGGCAAGTCTCTTTTCAGAGGGTTTAAAGAAAACCATTTAACGAGACGCAGACAAAAGCAGAGAAACATATTCTTTCAATAACTAAGGGTAAAGGCACTAATGACTTTACGGGTGGATTTCTTTCGAAGAAGGAACAAATGTCAATCTCAGATGACAGCTCAAGTTTATAACCCCTCATGACAATAACATTCAAACGTCGACAGATTTTGACATGACTTTGCAAAACAAATAGATGTTCCTTATTTATGGCCGAGGTTTCATTGTGAGCAAAGTTGAAAGGACAGAAAAGTGAAAGGATATGTCAGATTATAAAAATTTCCCAACATTTAGGGCAGGAATGTCCGTTCTTAGAAATATTATAACGTGAGAGGTATTTCCAGAAATTGGTCCCACACAACCAATAGAAATCTTACAAAATTGAACGAATCGGAGCGAGCCTGCATAATTATAGATATTAAGGAAGGACCAATAACGTAGATAGAATCGAACTGAGCTCCATAAATTTCGCGGATTTAATTTTCACGATGGGAGGTTCCTAATAAACAATAAACTTTACATCTGATATATAATGTAAGGGAGAGAACAGCAGACTTGGAGAGAGAGAGAGCAGCAGGACTTCAACAGCAGTGAAAAGTTAGCGGTCCGGGATTCGAGGCTAAGAACTAAAGGTTGGATAGTCGGAGAACGGAACTGTAAGAGTCAATTTAAATAAGCGGGCAAAAGAATAGGCAATCAAAATCAAAGTGAGCGAAGTCGGTAGGAGAAGAACAATAGTCAGTCAGTTCAACACATTTCCAAGCTTACGCGAACAATCCAGTATTCTGTTAAGTGTAAATAAATGATGTCAGATAAGAACTCCAGTGTTTCCGTGTAACTTTATAGATTTCCTTCCCTTCCTTCTGATTCACACGAGTCACAAAATTCCAGAAGTTCCCTGAGGTAAAGGTTCCTGATCCCGACACAAGGGGCATCCAACCCAGAACTCAAAGAAACACAATTAATCCACGCCTCCTCTTCCCGCGAGCGGACCGCAATCTACCACCCTATCCAACAAACGGCCCCATAGATTACATCGAAAATGTAATGATTATGGCTAGAAGCACAGTCCATAATGCCATTTGTTTAGAGAGACCCTAGAATACATCAGAAGACCAGGTTCGTGTTGTCCGAGAGCTACAAATCAAAATAAAGACAAGTACATGGGGTTGCAGTTCTTATGGAGTGGAACCTGCCAGCTATGACTGTACCCCAGCAATATCTTAACATACATGGACCCCGATTTTGACCAAAAAGGATAGAAGAAGGTTGAAAGCAAATGAACCGATATCATGTATTCCTTCAACTGCTCCCACTTTGCTCAGAATGCGAGTCGAAATATTGCGTTTTGCAAATGATCGTAGGGGTTGGAGAAATGAACTGTAGAGCTGTGTTCTGTTCACAGACGAGTTCTGTTTCAATCTGCACTCACCATCTGAACGTGAAAGGGTTTGGAGAAGAAGAGGAATAGGGGAGAACAGGGCTGCATTTCCCAAAAGTTACCATTTATAGATGGTAGAATGATGGTTGGGCAGTATGCCTATGAATACTCGTACTGAGTTAGTTTTAGTAGAAAGCTGATAGGTACATAAATGAATGTTTGGCTAATTATGTTGTACCATTTGGCCCCTTTACAGGCGATACTTTTCCTTTAATGCTTAACAATGCATGCCCACATATTGCCCAGTGGTCAGATATTATCTCCAATAAGTGAGAATACATGGTTTAACATGGCCAGCAAGGAGTCCCGACATGAATCCGCTTGAACACGTGCGGGACATGCTGGAACGGCTTGTTAAGACGAGACTGTCGTTGCCAGAAACTTTACAGTAGTTGAGGCGAGCACTTCATGAAGAATGGAAGCATATTCCTCAAGAAGTCATAGCTAACCTGATACGAAAGCATGCCAAGACGTATGAATTGCAGTTATCAGAGGGGGTAACACCCGTTTTTAATTTTTCAAGCACCGAAAAATGTACTCACAATTAAAACAAAACTTGTCATTGTTTTACGTCCTTTGTAACTTTTCCCATCAGAGTTAATTTTATGCTTTTATTGTTGTAATTAAAGGTGCTTAATAAAGCAATCTTTGTTTCAATATATATTCTTTCATTTTAAAACAATTAAGAACAAAATATAATCAAATATGAAAGTGTCCGGGGTTTCTTGCCCCTGAGTGTATTACCACTAGAACAGAGTAAAAGTAATAGCCCCATACAGTAGAGCAACTTACAGAAATTGGAAAATTACAGAATCAGAGCTATTACTAGTGAATGTAAATTATAAAAGATGTCATAAATGTGTGACAGCAGATGAACATCATTTCAAAATAATCCTTTAACTCAGGTTATGAAATATGACTAATGCAAGGGGAACATGTGCTTTGATGGAGTCAAGACTGACGCGACATTGCCCACGAGACTTGCATTCAGCTGGGTCGCGGGCCAAAAACTATTAATAAATATTAAATTATTAATTTATCAAATATTAAAAGTAGTAGCAAACGAGGCGTCTCTATACGTATAAATAAAAAGACAATATACACAACTGATGTATAGCAAAGCATCAAGCACAGAGCTCTGAGGAACGTCAGAGCCTATATCTTGTCATTAGATGTTGATTTATTAATTAGAAACACTGATTACCTTTTTTTTAAGATAAGATATAATAAATACTTTTGTGAGTGTAAAACTTATTTATATTTAGACGTATCCAAATAGATTTTTTATAAAAAACACTAATCTTAAAAGTTTATAACAAAAAGTTGTTTCATAAAATAAATATTACTTGCCATAAAATATTTAAATATATAATTATGCATATCACAAAAATAAATATATTTTTTGTGAAAATTTGATAGTTATAGACAAAATTATCACAATTTGCTTCCATGTTCACGAATAAGGGACGTTTCGTTTCTTCAAGGACAAGGTTCAAATACAACTTTCTGAACTTTCTAATTCTGTATACGTAGCTGATCAAAATGTATAGAAAATCCCAGCTCTTGTTTTCACTCGGGATACTCAAAGAAGCAGCCTTGTTAGCTATGTATGACGTGAATTGGCCGAGCAGTAGTTAGTTCTCTCTCTTTTGCTAAATCTCTTTTGCAACACGAGGTATACAATTTTTCCCAATAAATTTCACACTAATCTCCGTTACATCCCCAACATGAAATAGTGAATTACCATAAGTACATGTTTAGCTCAAACTACCCCGGCCCACAACATCTAGTGAAAAGAATACATTTTCTGTAGACACCTACAGGCAACTTCGTGACGAGGTAGGCTAAAAACAAGGAGCGTTATTAGCGAGAAATGCCTATGCAGGGGGCTCTCCGAAGCAGATGTCTTTATTAGACTGAAGCCGCTTCAAAATAACGCAATTAATGTCGGCAGCGTTACGCCGCAGCTATCCTGTCTCACATTAATTTCTTTGCATGTCATTAAGGCAAAGCACTTTCTGGAGGCTTAACACACCATGATAATGGACAGCCGTTTTGTCATCTCAAATTCTGCTGCCAAAACGTGGAGGCGGCTACGGGCTCTGAACACCGCCCCTGCAAAATTTCAAGTAGGTTCGCCACTTGACTTTCCGGTATTCTTACGTATTTTGAATTTGAATTTGTCCTGGGTAAAAACAAATTTAGTTAATTTGCTGCATCACCATTCCTGTTTAGGTTTTCAAAACTACAGATTTGTGTTAATGTACTTTCAACACTAAGCACAAAATGTCTGCTTCGTCCGCTTTAGCTATAGTAGATATATACACTTTATAAAAACAATTGCATTGATTTTAGCAATATGTGTCACTTAATATCTAACTTCAAATTATGCAATTCACCGTATCCTGTATACTTTTATGATAGTTGTTAAACATTGCTGTAGTGTTTTGAATTACTGTTTGGAAATGTAATTTAAGTTACTCCTCTTCATATTTTTGCATTTAAATAATGAAGACATAACAATCAATTATGGAACATGTAACTATATACACATTGTTACAGAATCGATAAATTGTCTGAAATAGTCAATGCATAGCACGCCGTAAGGGCTGGGTAAATCATCTGTTTAATATTAAGAACGAGTAACGTGTTACCAAATACTTTATGTACAGGGTGTCCCTAAAATCCGGCAACACTTTTCTTAATTAATTACACAAAAATTAGGAGCGATATAGCTTTCTTATATGTGTCATATTAAAGAAAAACTCAAATTGTTTTGTTTTTATTGTTTCATTTTACAATGACTCGATATGGAACCACGTATAGTTTGGCATATGTCTACATGGTAATCAAACTCTTACCATATTCTTTGGAGCAAATTCTTAGATACAGTGGTGGCAACTTCTTCAATCCTACGATTGAGTTTTTCTAGATTTTGTGGTAAAGGTGGTACATACAATCTTTGATGTATCCCCATAGGAAGAAGTCAACTGTGAGTTAGACCCCGTGATCTGGGAGGCCAGGTTTCCAAATCATTATTGCGCGTTCGTCCTTTCCAGCGTACAGGTAGCTCGTTGTTCAGAAAATCACGAACGTCATTGTGGTAATGCGATGGGGTCCCATCCTGCTGGAACAAGAAATTGTCGCAATCTTCTTGCATCAGTGGGGACAGCCATTGCCATACCATATCCAGGTACGTATGTCCAGTTATAGTGTTTTCGGTGAAGAAGAATGGTCCGCAAAGTTTCAGCGATGACATTGAGCAGAAAACGTTCACTTTAGGTGAATCACGCTCATATTTCATGAAGATTCTGGGCACCACATACTAAACAGTTATTTCTGTTGACTTTGTCATTTGTATGGAATGTCGCTTGGTCAGTAAAGATTATGTGATTCAGTCATCCTGTCGGTCCTGGTGGTCTAGTGGTTACCATAGTTGCCTACTAAACCTAAGATCGCGGGTGCGAACCCGGTCAGCATCGATGAATTTTTTCGGGCGTAAAAATCGTAAGTGTGGCTTCTTTAGGAAGGGAAGTAAAGCCGTGGGTCCCGTGTCGTAGATTTACGGCACGAAAAAGAACCTCAAGCCTGAAAGAGAGGCCTCTGAGCAAAATTTCTCGGCCGTTTCACGACCTAAATAGAATAGGACGCTGATGACCTGAGATGTTAAAGAGCGTCCTTAAATAAACAAATAAAAAAAACCTGTCATCTTCTTCCATCCATTGTTGCATCAGATATAAAACTCATAACACTGTTATTTGTCCTTTCAATTCAATTGTAGCAAGAGCTGCAATTTATACGGCTTCATACACAGTCTCTTACGTAGTGTCTTCCAAACTTGCAGCCCGCGGGATGCTCCACGAAATGATTCGGCCTTTATGAATGCCTCTATCACGGTTAACGGTCTATTCCCTCACTGTTGAACAGCTACTTCTTTTCTTAGGACACAAGCAACAAGAACCAACAAATTTGCCATGCCAGGCGTAAGTAGCCTTCCTGCTTGGTAGTTCTTCACCGTACTAAGCCCTGTACTTCCGTTGTACATTTGTAGCATCTTACATATATAGAATTACAACACACAGAAAGCAGGCTCTTCGCTAGTAGTCTCCATCTTCACAAAACGCCATCTGCGGCAAATGCGGAAACTACGAGAATTGGCGGTAAAATGCATACAAAACAATTTTATTTCCTCTTTAATATGGCATAAACAAAATCTATATTATTTGCAGTTTTTGTGACAAATGAAGAAAAACCTTTGCGCACATTAGGGACACTCTATATATTTTTTTCTTTAAAAATAGTTCTATTTGTTCACTTACTGTCAGATCAGAATAACTGAGATGTAAAAGAAATTAAATTTAATATAGGGAAATAAATAGAGGAGGAAATAGCATGTATGTAGTTCATTTGACAGTGGAAATGTTACGAGAAAATGAATGAAAGGAAATATACTTACATAACGTCTAATCTCACCGAACCCAAAAACCCCTGCAAGATGCAACCAATATGACATGCATGCCATGAAAGTAAACTAGAGTGTAGCTTGAAATAATGTATGGCGATTCTAGGACACCGCGTGTATTAGTAACACTTGTGTAGGCTTTCACTATAAATAATATAATATTCACTAAATCTGTCTATACTTTAATTCTATGTATATAAATATTTTCAAAGCCTTGCTTAAGAACATGGCATTTTTAGTTCCGAGAAACTACCGACTTTATTTTCACAATTATATATATATATATAAAATTGGTCTTAGGGTTTAATTTTCTGATTCCCTCAGATTTCAGTATGTTTCACAGTGGGAAAAATTCAAATCTAGAGTTAACACTGGTTAAAATGTTACACAATGCGAATATTTACAATTTATAACTTATTCACATATATCTCCAACAAAGTTATTTCAGATTTAGCTGCTTGGCGGTCTACCAATTTTTTTAATGGTGTATAACGTCCATTTTTACTGCTGAGGCACCACAGGGGGTGGACGCTGATGATACATGAATGAAATGATATATTGGGAACGAACTTTTTTTTTAAAGGAAGGAGGCGTTCCAGGCCTAATTTTAAGGTACCTCCCCGGCATTTGCCATTTATGAGGACTGAGGAAAACATGGATAAAACCTCAGTCAGGGAGGACGGTTCTGGTGGGAATCGAATCCCAGACTTCCCGCTCACGAGTCTGTGCCTTAACGACCTCGGCCACCCGTGGCGGTTTAAGCCTACCAAATGATATGTTCTTATCAAAATTAATTGTTCGCTTTTTAAATTGTATGGATTTGGGGATGTACCAAAAAGTCTTTCCAATTGGTTTCAAAAATAAAAATTTAAAAATTTATATACGTAAGTGGACATTTAATTATGAATTAAGGGACGATTGACACAAAATTCTTCGCTGTTTTATTTTATTGTTTATTTTTGCAATAATTGGTTCTGTACTTTTTTTAAGTGCGACTGTCTTTGTAAAACAAATGTGTCACTAAGTCTCTTCAGGTGGCAATAATAGAATTACACGGGTTCAGTGGAAGATAATCAATCCTCTAATCCTGTTTACTTGTGCTTTAGAACTGAAATTTTGTACAAAGCATTTGGTTTGAATTAAAAACAATTGAAATTGATATCAAATTTCATTTCTCGATAAAGTATAACAGAGAAAAAAGCCACAGAACGAAAAATATGTTCAGTTCTTCGAATCTAAATTGGATTCAATAAAGATTCTTTTAGATAGAGACAAGATGTCAACGAACCCCAAGGTTATCTATCAGGACAAAACCCAGAAACTGAGTCGAGTCAAATCCTTGATTTCCGAGCACCACGAGGAGCTTAAATTTGATGCTGCAGTTTCTTTTAGTTCTTCATGTAGAAGAGATTCTGTTTATCTTCTCAAGGAAAATACACAAACGAACCCCATAAGAGCAACAATATCTAACAGAGTATAGTGAGACCGCAATTCAATTCCCTAAGGATAAAAAACGAATGCGAATGTACGGTAGTGGTGATGAAAGTGATAATTTCCATGATTCGTATGAAGGTTCCAGCAGATAACAAGGCCTGACAAATGTTGGCGAGTAGAAAACTGCATTTAAATTATATAATTTGTTATGCTTCATATTTTTATTAAAATTAACATTGCACATATTGAGTAAATATAAAAATCTGTTATTTTGTTCGCAGGCCTTAAGTGCATACTTTATAATAAAAGAAATAATATATATTAACAGTGGAAATAAAATGAATATAATATAAATCCATTAAATGTTTTGAAGCAGCTAATTAATTATATCACTAAACAGTGATGTCACACAAGATTTGCACCTTTAATCACAGCACGTATTGGTCTAAGACTTTGCCATTTTGTTCAAACAACGTTATAGATGACTAAAAAATGTGTAGTGGATTGTAATTGGAATTTCGGTGTTGCGTAGCGCAATTTATGAGCACAAAGTTGGAGTTGCGGATTTTTCTCCACTTTCATCTCCCTTAACACTGTCCATCTTCCCGTCCCCTTTTCACCTCTTCTTTAAGTTCATTGGCCAAAGAAGCGGAACTTGCCTGGGGCACTTTGACACAGTCTCACACTGGGTGACGGACAGTTGATTCTGCAGGTCTAGCGCTCCCGTCTGATTTGAATTCACTAGAGATGCCAGGGAACCTTGTAAGCGCAGTATAGGCGTGGGAACTGACGCGAGAACCAAAAAACCTATCTGCATAATGCAAATTCAAGCTTTCACCCTGCGAGGTTGGTCTTGATGAAATTGTTACATTTAGTGGATTATTAATTTTTAAGTAGCCTATAGTTAACGTTTAAGTGAAGTTAATATGAGTATGAACGCTGTAACAAGTAGGACACAAACAAGGGCTATCAGTTTGAGATTTTTTTTAATAGTGTTTAACGCCAGTTTCAGAATTTTCAGGTATTTCTTGGCAGAGCATTCTTAAGTTTTAACATCATACCACTAAAGCCTGTGAAATTAGAATTCGTAAACGAGACAAAAACACAAAGAAGTGTCCTGTTTTATTTCTCCAGGCAAAAAGCATATGTTTTGCATATATGTCAAAGGCAAGTTCCTTACGATAAAAGTGCATGAAACGCAGGAAATCATTAATAAATTAAACAAGGTCAATATCCCAAGCTTAAAGAAATTAGTTTTTCAAATTTAGATAATTATTTAACACACAACGATGAGAGGAAATTTTTGATGGAATAAGCTGACATCACAGCTACTGGAGTTTCGTTTTGCGGGAAATGGAAAAGATTATAACAGAGAACAATATTTTACCATGACGAAACGTGGGCTATCAAGAAAATCATATTGTAAAATGAGTCATCTTAAAGCATCAACAGAAAAAGTGGGAATAAATAACAATAACAATGTGCCATGATGTGTCCGTTACTTCTCATTTGTACCAGAAAGCAAGGAAAATGTTTGTCCAAAGAAAAGCAATTCTCTGAGGATTATAATAGAGAAATAAATTCAGCACTCTTCGAAAATTAATCTATTAGTGCTTTCAAGGAAGAATTCCATAACAGTTATGCCAGCTGGATAAACCTCCCATAACGAGTTCAGCCCATTTTGTTATCTAATTGTCAACATAAACATAGGTAGAATTGTTGGAATTTGTAAAAACGACAAGTTTCCTCAGAAAGTGTATAAAATGAAGTCCATAGCTGTAACAATTGACCAAGCCACCTACACTACAATTCCATAGAATTAATCAAGTACACCAGTTAAGAATTCTTACTGTAACAATTCAAGCAACATTGCCGACATGTAAAGGCTTCTAAACACAATGGAAAGATTGCGTGAGAAAGATAATTTTCAATTAGGTGCACTATCACTAACACTATATTTCGGACAGTTCAAGAGATGATCATGACGATTAAATTTAGAATGGTCAAGTAAATAGCGTCAATCTCGCATGCTCTGAGTAAGAAGTTTTTTCATAGTCAGGCTGTTTATTGTATATGAATTCAGCTCTGTTGTCTAAAGTAAATACAATTTTGTTCTCAATAGAGGTAGCCCTTTGTAAATAATTCTATTGTTTTAGCACCTCGCTTAGTATATCTACCATTGTTTCATGCTAGACACACGCGGTCATCAGCCATCGTAGAATAGTGTGAGGACGGATAAAAGGTGGGGTTTATGGTGCCATAGGGTTCATTGCACTTCATGCTAGAGAACAGTCTTTTAGACTGACCGACTTAAAGGGTGATTTCCAACTCTTTATCCTAATACCAAGTTTCGATATCATGCTTGAGTGTCATTAACATTTTGATTGCATGTACCAAATGCTATTATTTAAATTGGTTCATTTGAGTTGTACCAAATGTAATGAAAAATTTTAGAATTATTAAAATGAAATCAAAGGTATAAAAGAATGCTAAAAATACTGGAAAATACTGCATGTTATTTGTGACGTAATGAGGCAAGCATGCAATCCGGAAATTTTACATAATTTCATTTTAGGATTCATTGTTTTTAATTTACATGCCATAAATATCTTTATCTATACGTAGTGCTATAACGCCAAGTGCTATGCGTGGAAATAAAAGAAAGTGAAATATTATTTTTCAGTAAAATACCTTTATCTTTCAGAAGTTATGCATTCCAAAGTCTTCTTCATGCTCTTTTCCTACCTGACCTATTGTGCTTACATTTTTTATATATATATTGTAACTGTAAGTCGTCATTAATTTGTCATTATACTTTCCGCAACCCTAGGGAACATATTATTATTATTATTATTATTATTATTATTATTATTATTATTATTATTATTATTATTATTATTATTATTGCAATGCCGAGTAGAATGAAGAGAAAATAGAAACTGAACTCACTGGGGCATTATTTAAAACACGTTTTTGGTTACAAATTCATTTCGGCAGAAGTTGAGTTGACAGTTTTAACAACTTCAGAATTACATCTACGTTTGTCGGGGTCGTAATTAGAAGACATAATGCGTAAAATTAAAGCAGAATTCTAAGGAGCATGCAGGCTCTTCAACTTTACAAAACTCTGGTTAAAGGGGTTGTAATCATTGTGAGCTCTTGAAGGGGAATTTTGTTTTCCTTGGTTTATTTAAATCTCGCTCGCTACGAAATATGAAGCATATTTCTTAAAAAGTCTGAAATTATAAGAAAGGAAGGAAAGATTAACAAGACTAACTGGAGAAAAACTGCTTGTTAAAAAGAAAGAATTATTTTTCATTCTTTACCAACTACATGTTGTATGTTAAACATCGCACAAAACCTGTAGTTCTTTGATTAAAGCCTGAATAGAAGGTTGCAAGTATTACTGCGCCGATAATTATTTGTGTCATGTTTATTTAATACAATTAACTCTCTAGTTTCTGAATGCCTTATTTTCATAGCCAAGCTTTTGTATTATTTCATATACAGTCTATTTTTTTCATATGTTAAATTTAAAAGCCTGCTTTATGGCAAAATTCTTTTTTTTTTTTTTTTCGTTTAAATGGGTGACCTCCTGAAATGATATTCCGTTATTATTTTTTAATGGTGTTTAACGCCCGTTTTTACTACTGAAGCACAACAGGCGGCGAACACTGATACATGAGATGAAATGAATGATATATTGGGAAAGGTTTTTTTTTAAAGAAGAAAACGTTCCAGGCCTAAGTTAAGGGTCCCTCCCCGGAATTTGCCATTTATGAGGACTGAGGAAAACCTGGAAAAAAACTCAGTCAAGAAGGACGATCCTGGCGAGATTCGAACCCCAGAGATTCCGCTCACGAGTCTGCGCATTAACAATCCCGGCCACCCGTGGCGGTTATATATATATTCCGTTATTAAACATTTTAATATTAATAGAGATTGTAGAATTTCACGGCCCGTGTCACATGTTAAGTGCCTTTTTTAAAAATTACCTTCTTATTTTTCCAATTTTTCCGTTATTATAGATTAACACTTCACTGGCGGGAAGTAATAAGTTATTTTTTATTTAAACGCAGAGGTGAATACATTGCATCGGATTTCATGTTACAAAGGAAATACTTTATAGCTCCACCCTAGCAACACCTTCATAAAATTTTAAGTCTGTATACTATGTCGAGATGGTGGTCTCGTTTCCAATGTGGGCGAGCCGCCGATCTCAGTTTGCGTAAATTTAATCACTGCATTTACAGTGCGGCATGGTTTCGATTACAAAGACTTGCACAGCAACAAGATAAAAAAAAATGAAGATGCCGCTCCTCCATAATGTAAATGAGAATACTGCATCTGATCCGCTATCTTCAATTTTCACCTTTATGCCGAATTACAACTTTATCTACTTGGAATTTCCGGCAACAGTCTTTCCATAATTAACAAGGGATAGGATCTCCATTCACAATCACATTGCACATTGTTAATACTAAATATTGAGGAAAAAAGACTTGTTTGGGAAATGTCTTGCATATTTGTGTGATATTTCCCACAAATAACATTGCCATGTAAAAACAATAGCTAATTATTACAAATATTTTGTTATACAAAAATTAAGAGCGTCAAGTAAATAATTCAAATTTAATGATAATTCGTTTATATTAATGTTTAGTCGCCATAATATTGCATAATGTTCTCTACTTATAACACTCCTTCCTAATGTTTGTCCATATACAATATTAAACACACATAAGCAGAAGACAAAAAGTCATTAATTCATCCCAATACATATAAAGTGTATTAACTGTAACAAAAGACACAACAATTCAAAACAACAAGAACTGCTGAATCGCCTGCTGACAAAATGGAGACTGAAAAAAAACCCCATTCTGAGCTACCCAAGCCATATTTATCACTTCTAGGATGAAGTTGCTCCCTTATTTACCAAAAAGCATATTTTCGATTGCTAGAAATCGAAACCAACACAGGTGACCAACTAAACCACCAACTAGCATTGTTCAAAATGAATAACTCAAAGCTTATTGTACAAAGTAAAGTAATCAAATAATTTTAACAATGTGGTACATAGTCACCCAGCCGCTCAGCAAACTTGTCTACCTATGTCCATTTTTGCGATGCCCTCAAGAAATAAAGTTTATAATTGTGAGTGCACCGCCTCATCTGAAAACTTCTGATATCCCAAATAAAATTCCGATAGCGCCAATTACATTCTGTATGGCAAATGTCCTAAGGAGTCTCCATTGTTTACAGCATTAATCAGTGCAACTCTTTTACTGGAAGTGCACCAACATAAGATAATTTATATCCCAGAACGTTCTCAGCATGACTTTCCTAGTGAAAGACCAAGTCTTGAATTTTTTCTTCACCGGAGGCAACGATTGTTCCCAATACGTCTTTTGTATCTTACTCTCTGGTTCATAAGTGCTCCTCTCCTAGATGCAGGAAGTTCCTTCACGAGCATAGCGGCATTATTACTCCCGACAATTCGTCTACACCGCATGTTTGTGATTACTAGACACCTGCCTTGGGACCCATCTTCGAAACAATTTCCTGTACCCCAGATCGTCATAGATAATATTATACGCAAAACCGTGACCCACGTTGAATTTTAGGACAATTTCGTCAACAGTGGCTGGCATGTAGTTACGAATTTGTTGTGATTTCACCGTTTCCTTTTCAACACAAATTTGTCCTTCACACCATGTACATCACTGACATTTTGTCTTCCGCTTTAAATAGTTTCATCTATAATCCATTATTCTATGACTCAAATAATTGTCTCCATACTGAAAATTCATTCTGCTCTATATTTTTCAAGGTTTCTTTCCCTGTGATAACAAAAAAAAAAAAAAAAAAAAAAAGAATGACGCTGCTCTTGCCCTGTTGCTCTTTTACAGTACAATTTGGCAGTGCAATGGTCACATGCTACGAATTACTGCGCAATTGCAACAGCCCCAGCTTCACGGCCCATATATCACAAGTAGACATATTATGTCCCAAACATGATGTTTCATTTTGCGCATACCTCCTTGAGCTTTAGAGTAAAATTCCTGAAATTGGCTGATTCACTGTGGTGTTGTTCTTATTGCTTATATTTTGCATACTAAATACGGGTAGTATGGACAGGATGAATAACATTTTACAATTTAGCACCGCGAATGATTGTAAGTTAATCACATCGTTCTTTAAAACAGTCAATAACTCGGTAATACACGTCGCCAGGTATCTTTCTCTCAAACTAGCACACAGTTTTCTTTCTGCGAATAAACATTGAAATTTACTAATATTTGATTGGTTTAAATTTTTTTAAAGAGTGAATGGGAAGTCCAACAAAGTCCTGTCATTTATAATTTTTTATGAACCTATTGATGGTTTGTTGGTATTTTATGATTACAGCAAATAATGATCCACTTTTGTTCACAAAGGGAGATTTCCAAACCTGTCGCATCAAAAAATTCTTCTGCAAACCAAACATTGGAAACTATCCTTCATTTAAAAATTCATGTGAACAAATTTAACGCACATGTTACCGTCACGTATATTGTGTAAGGAAATGTTTCAAATGAAATGTTAAAATTGTTGTCACAAATACTGGTCACGTGCGGACAACTGCACGACTCTGGAATTATGGTCTGGTGACTTTTCCAGTGTTCTAACAAGTAACTTTATTTAGTTTAAAACGGTTTAATTTTTGAAAAATATTAATTACAAAAACGTTATTTTAGAGCTAAAAATGTAATTAATTGCGGTAAATCATTTATATATCTTAAACAATTGTGAAGTAAAAATAGCTCTTGCGATTGTTATCACTTTAAGGGATTTCGGGTCAAAATTGATTTTTTGCTATTAATCTAATTTGATCTATAAAGTTTTCTTTTTAAAACACTGTTTAAATTATTTGGAAAATGCTATTGACTGGTGGAAGGGCCTTATATTAAATATTTTGTGACTGAGTGCATGCTATGGTCCTGCACAATATGGTGCAGGATTGTTTTATGTCTTATAGTCAGTTTTACGTAAGTTTGATTTTTAAATACGTAAAGAATGTTCTTTCAATTTGTACTTATCCTAAAAAGTTAAAATATTTCAGGAATCGTTCATGAAATCTTTTACACAATCTGAGATAAAAGTTCTGTAAACAGTAACTTATGGGCACTGTATAAATTAATCTGTACTGTAAAATTCAGAAAATATAATGCTTACAGAGAAACGCATATTGTGAAGATAATATTCCACAAAAATAAAAAACTACTATTTCATCTTACATTTAATATTATATATAAATTTGTTCCTCCTTAGCGATTTATTTCGGTAAGAAATTGTTAGCAATTTGAGGTGAATATTCTTCTTCTTTTTGGAGAAGTTAGTAGTAGCAAATGTGTAACAATATATCCATTTACAAGAACATTGCTAATTATGGCTAATACTTGAGCAGGCAGGATTAGATACAAAGGCTACCTAGCAGTTTCCGCTATCTGTTTATGTAGAAATGCATCATAGTCAACACATCTCTTGTAGTGAGGTGTCATCACCTCGACAACACACATTCATCAAGAATGGCACAGTCTAGAAGCCATGCACAAAGTCAAGCTACAAACATTTTTAAGAATGATGCATCAACTTAAAGCTGAAGCTTACCTCACGACCTTATGCTACCAGCGAACCTGACAAATGCAGTATCGGCGTACGAAGCTCTCTGGGGTTTAAGCTTAATTAAGCTGCGTCCTGGACGTTCATAATCTCCCTCGTCGAGTGTACAATTCCCATCCCATCTTTATGAGGTTGCCACAATAGATAATCATTGGCTTCGGGGTACGATCCCATCCCAGTGACTTCCCCTCAACCAACCTCAATCGCTATACAAGGATGATCAAAGTTTTAGCTTGGATTCCAATATACACGAAGCTTCATTTGTTACATTTTACTCTCCGGATTGGTCTCAGTATTATGTAATTTTTGGTTATCTTAAAAATAAAAATACTCAAAAATGAAGGTACAATGAAAATATTTTGTTTGTTTGTTTTTTGCATAGAGAGTGTAATTTAACTTTCCGGTTTTATGGATAGAAAAAAGGACATGTATTAACTACTTGACTTTGGTGTAACAGTGAAGGCGATTGGCAACTTTATTTAAATTCTACTACTGCTGATTTTGCTTATTTACCGACGCTCTTTAACATCTCAGGTCATCAACCTCCCATTCAATATAGGGCGTGAAATGGCCGATAAATTTTGCTCAGAGGCCTCTTCTTTCAAGCTTGAGGATCATTTTCGTGTCGTAATTGTACGGCACGGGACCCACGGCTTTACTTCCCTTCCGAAGGAAACCATGCTTAGGACTTTTACGCCCGAAAAAATTCATCGATCCTAGCCGGGTTTGAACCCGCGATCTTGGGTTTAGAAGGCAGGTATGGTTACCACTACACAATCAGGACCGACTAAATAAAAATAAATTCTACAAGATATTATTTAGTTAAAGGAACACAATGATTCATTGGCCTCCCTCTGATCAAAGCTGCTTAACCTCAGACAGCAAAGCAGATTTAAGTGTATTCTGAGAGTCATCTGGGGCAAGAGCCAATCCCCCACCAGCTTGCTACCTTTCCTTTAGTTTCAACTGAAGACTGACGTAGTTTGAAATCTTTCTAGTTGTGCAGTCAATAATGAAGGCCATTTAATGATTTGACAACAATAAATGTAGTTTAAAATGATAGTTCATTAATGCAAATCGACTTTATCGGATATCCCCTTATGATTTTTCTTTGGTAGTTTCTCCAAATAAACAAAAACATTCAAA
The DNA here is from genome assembly GCA_030762175.1 of Metallyticus violacea. Classification (NCBI taxonomy): domain Eukaryota; kingdom Metazoa; phylum Arthropoda; class Insecta; order Mantodea; family Metallyticidae; genus Metallyticus; species Metallyticus violacea. The sequence continues at coordinate 357,169,021 of CM060846.1, read as the reverse complement.
GATATAAACGTAACAACATCGAACGTTTGAGTTATTTTAATATATATCAACACTAGCATGTATAAAATACTTAATTATTCTGAATAGTCGAAGTTGAGCACTAATTGAGAACTAAGAGAACAAAGTCATAAGAGATTTCGTTAGGAAAAGCCATTAACATTTACTCACTTTCAAAGCTTCAAACTGCTAGTGCTGCCGCAAATTTTATTTTATTGTGAGTTTGTGAATTCTCCCAAGTTGTTTCATACATCATTAACGAACTGTAACTTGATTTACTGAAATTTATACTTAAACTGCCACACGCTGAATCTGACTGGTATGTTTTTTAAACAATAATAGCTTTAATTTAAAACAGTTCCATGTGAGTGTACAAAAAGTGTTGCAACTATACCTCCATCTGTAATTTCCAAAAGTTCGACGGTTGTAAAATGATAGTGGCTGTTTATTTCTACCTAAGAATTAATTTTTTAAAACCAGTATGCAATTACACTTCTTCACTATAATCCCGTCACCTTTGCCATTCTTCTGTAAGACTAAAATATCAGTATCACTTCTGTTTTTGTTGATTTCAGCGAAAGTGCTCGAAGGAACACTCTTTTTATATTTTTTGGAAACATTTTCCTGTAAAAGATTTCTTTAGTTTAAGGCAGAGGCTGAAATCACAGGGACTCATATGTAGTAAATATGGAGAATGTATGAATATCTTCCACTCCCGGAGTAATTTAATTTTGCAATGAACAAGCAAGTCTTTCAAATAGTGTCACTTTATCGAATGGATTATTCCTGCATCTGAAACCGCTGTGTCCAATCTCCTCCAGAAGAAATTGCATTAACTCCACGTAGTGTGCTGCAGTGTCAGGACGAATTGCACACGACGCATCCTCCACGCTATCGTATTCTTGCCGAAACGCAGAAACGCAACGTGCCAGGTCCGTTGTCAATGCTTTCGATAGATACACACGCCATTCTGTAGTATTCCTTCCAAGTGACATGCACCCTACTGTTCACATTTAGCACGCACATCTTTGGTATCATTATTTCAGATCATTTTACGCTTTTGTGTGTAAGCTGTGCGATGGCGGTAATGGGTGAGGTAAATAAGTTTGCCTTGCCCTACCAACGCAACCAATGGCAATGACACTTGCCATCACATGTTCGCAAACTAAATAGCTCTTCTTTAATCCTAAACTACTCTCTAGTCCTTTGTTACAAAAAAAAATCATTTTGATTTTGTAATGTTATAAGGAAGAATTACTAAAAACTAGATAAATGTTTAACTTTAACGATAAGTCACTAAAAACTCATAAACTTAATGACTTAATGACATCTTTAAAGCAGTGTGATTAAACATTTTTGTTAAAAGGATTTATGTGAGGAAACATGTAGTAAATATTGCAAAATTTGAATTGGGAGTTACTGAGAATATAAGAGTGACTCCTTCAGAAATGCCCGGTTAAATCTGTTGGGCCTAATTCATTGCTGAAACAGGATGACTGCATCATCTTTGATGAGGCAAGGGAAACTACATATAGCATCAAGGGCAGATGGTGTTAAATCGTTCGTTGGAAGCCATTCTCGTGAATATATCATTGCTGGTGAATGACGGGAGTATTCCGCGGCGGAATGGCCACTTGTAAATTGTCGATCCAGAGACCTCCACTCGAGACACATGAAGCCATGCGTGAGAAGTACGCTCGTGTAGATTAAGGGCTAGCGCGGATGAACTAAGGGCGGGATAGGAGAAGGTGATCCCGGCTTATATTATGAACTGCTTGCTTTAATATGCATTATCCAGCGAGAGGGGTGGGCTGGGGGAGCGTACGCCCTTCCCAACCTAACGAGCAACTCTGCGAAATGAACGACCCAGGGCTGACGTGTTTGGGAGGTGAGAGGTAAGAGGGAATGGAGCCTGAGCAAGGCATCCCAATTTACCCTCCATCCCTCCATCTTCTCCAGCACCCCTCTACTCTCGTTCCGCTACCTCCCCTCTCTCGTATCTCAAAGTAATTGCATGGTTTTACCGTAAGGATGCGGAAATTTGCAGGCACCATACTGAAAATTCTCATCGCTTCCGAAATCCTCGTTTTTTCGAAATATCTTTCGGGTGTGTTTTAAAAACGTGCTAAAATCCTTTCCATACCTTTAATTCGCTTTATTGAACAATTAGTTAGTTAGAATAGCTCTGGTTCATAGTTTTGTTTCAGGCATGAAAATTCAAGCCATGCTTCTTCCATAAAGTATTTTCTGGAACACAATGTTGGTGTTTATTTCCTTAGTAATAACTTCTTATGTCCGTTGCATCATACAGCTGCACAGACTTAGTGTTAACTTTAAGGACGTTGTGACTTTTTGAGAAGTAAGTATAAAATTATAATTTAAATTGGTTCACTTTTTCGTTTCACCTGAAAACACTGCACACTCTAACACAACTACGTCAAAGAAGTTGCCGAACTATCAGGGGTAAAATTTAAACACCTGGTCATACAAAGCATAGTAAAGAGCAAGCTGATGCATCCAAGTTCAGTCACAAACAGTATCGAGATACCCAACAGATAGTTTAGAGTTTCGGCAACCAGGATAACTTCGTTGTACAGAGGGTTTAGTATGCTCAGGCTTTTAGTATAGTCCAAAATACATGAAACTTAGACAAAAACGAACGCATATATGTGACAAGCCAATATTTATTGCAACCACTTTAATACACGATACATAGCCAAACTATATTACGCCTGTAAGCCTGTTTATAATGACTGTGCATTAACGAGCAGAGGAATATGCCTTTTAACGTTCCTGATCATTATTACCACTTGTAATTTAAAATGAAGATAATTCCTCCAAATTCCTTAGCATTAGATGTAATTACAAATAGTGCAATACTTCAGGTTACATTTTTGAAGCAATTTGTCTTTTTATTATAGATGCTAGAACATAGAAAATGTAAATTACTTCAGTAAAGTTAAATCATTTAGTAGCAATGATGAAGTCCATTGCCACAGGTTTTTGTCGATAAATATGACGTGAAAATTTATTTCACCATTTTAGTTAAGGTATTTTTTCCTGGACGATATATTTGACAAATAACATATTTAGAATTTATTTTCAGACATTAAAAATGTAGACTCAAAGAAGTAAAATTTTTTTCATAGTTCTTTGCTGTGGTTTAAGTATATAATTACCTATAAATCGATTACTCCAATCACTTATTACAGAAAATTAGGTTATAAATTGTCTGTCTGTAGAATATTTTTCTACATATAAGTATTTAACTCTAAGATATCTGGGTAGTTAGTTCGTTAATGTGTTTTGCTTAATTAGTAAATATTTTATTTCCATTATTTGCTATATGCTTAGGAGGTAGCATTTATTAGGGCGTTAAATATATATATAATAGACAATTTTTCTATTTCACGCTCCGAATACAGTACTTCCGCCACAGACTGATGTCGTGATATTATCATTTACCTACTTTTGTACGTCATGGCTCTTTTCATCGAAATTGAACAATCAAACAGATGTCGGGTTTAATATTAATAATCTTCTCGAGTTTTCGAGGTTTAGGCAACCAGCAAGTGCAGTATTTATTGTTTGTCATAGCTTCCACCATTCCTCCACCATAGTCTGTGAAATCACCATTTACGTGGTTTTACATTAGATCTCATTTGGACTTTAAATTGGACTAGTTTTTTTGACTAGCTTTGCATACGGAGTGGTTTGCATTTCGATCTCTTCCAAATTCAGAGCAGGAAAGTGCCAAACATTTACAAATTTATAATTCTTTGTGGTGTAAGAAAAATTATTCCTAAGAACATGATATGGTTCTCGATTTTATTGGTGATGTTATGGCATATTACGAGGTGAGTGGGTGGTTGATAATCTTTTGAGTTGTTACTTTTATTCAGGTTATTTGCACGCTCTGTTGTGTTGAAAAAAATTGCTGGTAAAATTATACACATGAAGATTTGGAATCCGTAGTTCCTGAACACTTTACAGTACATCATACTAATAATTATTTCGATCCAAATTCAGGTGTGCCCACGCAGAACGTGAAAAGTATCTGGGGTAGCGTAAAATACAAAGTAATACGAGGGAACATTTTGAAAGCGATTTCTCTGAAAGTTTGTGGTGTTAATCTACAGCAAGTGACAGGTTTTTCTTTCTTTCCTTTCCTTTTTTCATTTCTTTCTTTTTGATTTTTTCGTTCTTTCTTTCCTATTTCCTCTTTCTTTCTTTTCTTTCTTTATTTTTTTTATAAGAAGTGGCATGCATTTTCAGCAATTTTTCCTAAAAGAGTATTAAAATATTTCATATCCATATTTCTGAAGAATCCCCCCCCCCCCCAGTTTCGTTGTCAAACTGCCCTATTAATGGTCAGCTCTTGAATGACTCTTATTGTATCAATACTTTTACTGATTAAAAATAATTATGCACAGGTCCTTAAGCAGAGGAAACACTAAGTTTACATACATTTCTTTTAGATATTTAATGAAGTTATAGTGATATAGTGAAACGTTTGATAACCGTTCATGCTCTGAGAAAATATGAAACCTATCCAATAAAATAATATTTCCGCATTTATTGAACTATATTGTCTTGGCCTCAAGAATTCCTAATCAGCTACTTTGTTTATTTATATTTCATAATAACACAACATTCTAAACTTAAAAAAATTAAAATGATAACACTGGACATACTACTTTTTTACAGAAATGTTAGTATAGCCTCACCTTAATGTTTCGGCATGATATGTTCAGATGAACAACTGCAATATAATATTCTGTGAATAGACTTGAAATTTTGTTTTTAATTGATTTACTAAAACATCAAGTTTGCAGTTTTTGGCACGGTTTCCACTTCTTCTTCTCTGGCTAACATGGCCCGTGAACAATCTGGTTATTTAAGGGATTTGTGCTCAGATAAAATTGTCGATAGCCGTCTAGTATTCACTATTCTGTCTGGTCGATAAACGTTCTACTTTATGAAAACACATAAATAGAGCTCGGTTGCATTGCTGAATTTCCTCTATGGATGAATACCACATTAATTATCAGTTCTTTCAAATGTTTCTGGTGTTTCCATGCGTCTCTACAATTATTTTACGACGCGATTGTTTTCATTTGCTTCTATTATGAGCCATCACCATGGCAATATTGTTCCGAAAACCGGACCAATAAGCACTGCAAACGGTTCAGTTGCTGTGCTAGTACGTGTATACGAAACTTTGCAGTTATCAAATAATGGTCACGTTGTTAATACATGGAAAATGCACGTAACGTTAAAGCAATAGCCTGCGGCGTCGAGCTATCAGCAACAAAAACTAAGAGATCAAAAGTTACTTCGTCAATTGTTTCGCTTGTCTTGTGCTCAGAGTACATCATTATAACTTTAACTTAGAGAAAAAAGTTTAATATACTTAAACTTAATAAATATAATGCCTTCAGGCTTTATACTTATTAGATATGTAGTAATGCAAAGAAATGCTCTAAACTCGCAATATTTTGATATGTGGTATAAAATTAATGTCTTAACACTTACGTTATAAGTTATAGTTTCTTAATGAAAATTTCGTATATCCTTGAAGCGATACTTTCAACCCATTAAATGTTGGATATGACATTCTTCGCGGTTATTATGAACACAATACCTTCCGTCGTGTCTTGCTATTAAAACCCGTAAACATCTTCAGCGCTGAACTTCACCCATGCATTAAAAATAGTCTTCAAAATTGCCCGCTTTAATGGAAGCCATAACGTCGGAGTTTAATAAGAAGTAGCATTTGCACAGAGGTTGAAAAGCTTTTAGTTGTATTGATCAGCTATTAATCATGGGCTATACAAAGACTCCATTTCAGTGCTTTGTGTTGAGTATGAAATATTTTGTTCGTTTTTGTCACTGAAAACGCCACGCTTTCATTCCAATTTAATACTAAGCCACTATTCAGTAGATAGAAATACTTTCCAATATGGTACTGAAGGCCCCTATGAAAAATGGACAGCACTCTGAGATTGAATACTAACTCTGTCTAGGGATTAAATTATTATTTATATTTCATATTACTTTTAAATGTCGCCTTAAACGTTTGAATGCCCATATGACACGTCTATTCCTAAGGTAAGTTTCCGATTTATTCTCTCATTAATTTTTCGATTGTGTACTTGGTTTGTAAGCATTTATTTTATTACATATCTCGAAATAAGTGTTTTATGAATATTGACATGTGTTGATAAGGATTCAAAAAATAAAAAATGTACAAAATATGTTTAGAAGCAAAGTAGTGCAAAACAAAAGGTGTAACTATTTATATTTCAATTCACGAAGAGAAATAAAATTTAAGGTCACCAGAAGGGAATGATTTGACATCTATTGTGATAACGACTAGAAATTTTCCATATCTACATGGCCATCCGTTTGTTTAAGCCTCTCTTTACGCAGTAATGTGATCCCTTCAGTCGACAAGTAGCGGCCCAGCGCTCGCGACACCCATCCGCTAAAGGCCGGTAAGTCACGGTTATATTTGTGATTGTCAAAACAGATATTCTTGTAATACAAGCGTTAACTGACAGAGATAAATTAGTAGAATTAAAAATTGTAAGTGCGTGAGTTCTCTAAGGAGGAAAGACAGACAATGCATTTTTCCTGTACTACTTGTACAGCTATAGAGAGTTTTTTTTGGACTGCATCCGCAGCTGAATGTAAGGGACCCAAGTAGGGCCAGGCGCTGGTTTTGTAGTTAGGCGAAAATTCCGCGAATTTCTACTTGCATAACTAACATATACAGTGAGATTATTTAAGTTATGGGCCGCCTGAATTTGGTTGTTTAATGAGGAGGTGAAGTTGCTGAAACCGGAAAAAGGAAGATGGAGTCACCGCGCATAAAGTTTGTATTTATATTTTTTCTGAAAGTACAAAATTATATTGTATTTGGAACCACCACCACCACCACCGCCGCCGCCGCCGCCGCCGCCGCCGCCGCCGCCACCACCACCACCACCACCACCACCACCACCACCACTACTACTAATAATAATAATAATAACAATAAGCACTAACCAGTGCTATAAGATATGGTGAAAATGATTCCCCCTCAGTGTCTGCGTAGAGATTCTGCCTCTCGTAACTTTTTAACATGTTGGTAAGTTCTGCAAACGGTTTACCATACGCATCGTATAAAAAACACTATTCTTCAATCTATACAGTTATACACGAGTGCAAGAGCACTTGTTGATAAGCCGGCATCAAACTACACGGTGCTACATGCACACGCATTAAACAGCCTTGACGACTGGCTTCTCCCAATACGCAGCCACGCTCTGCCGGTCCGTAACTGAAATAACCTCACTGTACATCGGAAGCGTATAACTGGTTGTAAACCTTCCTATGTGCTTCCTTCATATTTGTTGTTAATATATTTATCTTCTTCACAAGCATTGGGTGGAATAATGTTGACAAAGGCAAAACCCAAAATTTGATTATATTTATTTTAATTTTTACAGTGGCTTACATTCTTTGAGTTAATTTAATATACTTCCATTCAGATTTAGACTTTTTCACATTCTTATCCTGCCACAATATATTTAAACAAGTACAAAATTCGTTACTTGTTCAATTCTGTTTTATGTTTTTTTGTTTTTGTTTTTGGATACCTTATGTGATATTAATATTTTCCTAAATATTTAGCTTCATTTACAAGTTTAATTTATATATGTTCTACAATGTTTAGCTTATTTTTAGTTTTGTTAATAATGGCCAACTATTCAGTTTTCACATAATTCAATGTAAAGTCCGTAATTTATAATGCTTTCCTAATCTTTAAACTAATATAATATAAATGAAAATAGTCTTGAGCAATTACTGCTTGGTCAGCCCCAATTTTTAAATTAAGTACAAAAAAAAAAAAAGATTATCTTTCACGCCCAATCCGTGACATAATATTTTCCATTCTCCAAAACAAGTCAAATATGTTAGATAAACACCGGAATCTTGTTTTCTACCTTTGGATATTGCTATTTGTTGTAAAATATATCTTCCTGTTTGAAACTATACATCACTTTGATAATGGCAACTATTTTTATTTGTATAATTTTTCTTTAATATTGGTAACATTTTAATTCTTGGTACAGCTTCACACCCATTTTTAATGTATCAATGTCATATATAAGAGGGCTAATCAATAAAGGCTGAGAATTTATTTATTTCTTATCACACAATAGAGATACGATGGTGAAACAATTTTTTTTAAAATCTCACGTGATTGGTGGAAAAAATTGGAAGCGTCTACGCGCGTGCGTGTAAGTGCAGAACTGCAACAAAGAGCGAGTGTTTGCGAGTCGGCCGCGTAACTGGAATCGCTTTGAGACGAGCAGTACACCTCTCTGAAATTTTGCTTCCGTCTGCAGAAATCTGGCTTGCGTAGTTACAGTAAGTTTTGGCGATGACGTTGAACCGCACTTTGGTTATTCAAGGATGGCCGTGTTTCATTTACATAGCCGCTGTGGTCCAGGTGCTCCAACTACTGCAGTGAACGAGACCATGATTAACACAGCTCCTGTTGTTGCTCTGGAAGATGGAAGAATCGATTGGCAAACATGTTATAAATTTCCCATGTGTAGTGTGTTTATCATTCTGAGACGCGTCTGTGCCAGATGGACACCGAGATTTCTCACCCTGAACTGAAGATGGTGCAGGTGAAAGTGTGTAGGGAACTTCAACGTCGGTAGTGAAGCATGGTGAGGCATAGCTGAATTTCATCATTACCGGCAACGAAACATGCCTTCACTATTACGATCTCGAAAGCAAGCTGACGAGCTCAGTTTGGAAATCACTACGCCAAAGAAAAGAGCTTATGGTGATTTCGTTCTATTGTGTATAATGATTAATCAACATCGCAAACAACGGTTAGTAAGGCGTGCTACCATACTGACTTGAACGTCCTAACCAAACACACCCGAAAACGTTTTCAACGTAGCTGCTCAAAATTTATCCAGGAAAAAAAAAAACATCGAACGTGTGCCCCACCCTCCATAAGGCCCGGACTTCCAGGACTGGCAGACACTTAGACCAAGTGCATACAACTCAACCATACCACATTGTCACTACCTTCGTAAGTACAAATACCATTCTCAGATTTTCAGATCTGTTTAAAAACAAACAGATCGCTAACATAGGATTTCCCTACTGTAAAACAATTTTATGATATGGAATTAAAAATTGTTATTCATCAGAAAGGCCTTGTGGAATTTGAGTGCATCACATACGTACAAAAAGTAGAAGGTGTAGCTTTAGCATGTAGCAGAGATGTTTCCTGTAGGCAATGAAGACAAAATTTGCACCCATCTTATTCAGCTGCAACATTCCAATGGGTAGCAGAATGTTTGACTTTCAGAGTGTGCCATCACATGAGCATATTATTAAGAATATTAGAATTATGATAAAAAATATGGGGTATCACTGTTGTTGTAAAAAAATAAGTTGGTAATACAAACTTTTAGGTGAGTAAAATCCACATATATTTAGTAGCACAAGACGAAAGCTAATAGTCTTATGTAACAGCAGTTTAAATTTTACTCGCATAGATAAGAAATACTACTTATCAATAGGGACATGGTGAAAATGATGGCTGACTTTTTTAAAAAGTTTATAACCTGTTCGCTTCATTTTTATCAATCTCTCTCGTGGTGTTCCAATTAGGTGGTTTCTATAGATAATATTTATTTCAATAGTAATTCACATGGTGGCATGGAAAGCATAGAAAATACATTTAATTTTCTGAAAAAACTACTATCATACACAATTTTCAAAGATTAGCAAACATTTCTGTTGAACGATAACAGAAAAGATCAGTACATGTTGAAGTAAGCAACATTTGTGAAAGATGAACAGATTTTTCCCTTTATAATTTTAAAAAATGGAAGCTTATAATTTCATACAATGTAAAATTAGTTAAAAGGTTGAATCGAATAAGAATAAACAAAAAATGAAGATTTTTAATAGATGACAATGCTTAAGTAACACAAACAATTTTGCAGTTGCAAGTACTCCGCATTTTTCAACAAGTATTAATATAATAATAGATTAAATTATCAGCGCAAATTACATATCAGCAGACAGAACTAATTTCAGTAAACCAAAAAGTAGTGTAATGTTACCCAAGATAAATTATCTCGATTTTATTAGTTGGATATTAAAGCTCTTGTATCGCTTATTACTAAGTACCCATCAAAACCCTTTAGGCTGTTGTACTCTCTTCAAGTGCTGATCAAAGTTAAGCTGCAACAAACACCTCGAGGTACAACACGCTTACAGAGAAACAAGTGGGTGTTGATTTTACAATGTTCTTCATTATACTTCTTTCCACTCCGGCTCCCAAGAAAGTTCACTCCTGTGCGCTCAACAAAGTGTAGTGTTGATACCGTATGATTCCGTAGTGTTTCAATTTTATCGCTCTTCAAGTATTTGGGGTTTTCTTCTCCCAACACAATCTAACTAAGTGGAGCTAACCAAGCCGAAGTCCTTAGATGGCAATGAATTAGCATTTCGTAGAACGTTCAAACGGTTACATTTCCAAATGTTATTATTGATTGAAGGACAATTTTAGTTTCTGATTTTTTAAAATCATAAACATAAACATATTGCTTTTATAATTTAATTCTATAGTGCTTTACCTAGGACGATATTCAGCATTCTAACCTGGCTTTATACTTCCAGAACTCTTATCTTTTCATGCTTTACTTTCCAAGTTTATTATTTTTAACATCCTGTCTGACTTAAATTTTTGTTTTTTAATCATTTCTAGAGTTACGCCATATGTCATTAATCGAGTGAAACTAATTATTTAAATAAAACTGGTTTCAGTAATATTTTCCACCTCACAATCCTGCTTTAGGTTTACATTATTTACACCTGTATCAAGTAATACTTTCCTTCTTCCAGGTTCTTTATTTTTGTTAATACCTTTAGCTAATTTATTAATATTTTAAATATCGACAACCTGCATGCTTTTATACAAATATATAAAGTTCTAGAAATTTCTACAAAGAATTCCGCATATACAACATAATACATAATGTCGATTATAGTGTCATAATGTTGAACGTCACTGTCTCAATAAAAATTCAAAATATTAAAAGAAATATCCTAGGCTTGATGACTCACTAGGTGACACACAGAAGAAAATAATTTAATATCTCAAATTTATTCGGGAACCAGAGATATACAAACAGTCTAAATAGCAGTTTTACTAAATGATTCGGATGCATACGGAAATGTACTACAAACTATGTAACAGTAATTTAAAGCATTGACCGCCACGGGTGGCCGAGGTCGTTAAGTCTCGGACTCGTGAGCGGGAGGTCTGGGTTCGTATACCGCCAGGACCGTCCTTCCTGACTGAGGTTTTTTCCAGGTTTTCCTCAGTCCTCATAAATGGCAAATGCCGGGGAGGTACCGTAAACTTAGGCCTGGAACGCTTCCTTCCTTAAAAAAATTCCTTTCCCAATATATCATTTCATTTCATGTATCATCAGTGTCCATCGCCTGTGGTGCCTCTGTAGCAAAAACGGGCGTTAAACACTATTCATTCAATTAAAGCATTGACACCACCTTGTTCCTATTATATAAATTGCACGAGTTAACTTAAAATAACAGTTCTTCCATTTTGACATTTTACTATTTCTAATATTTTAATACTACAGAATGAAATATATTTGAAATGAATATATTTGAATGAAATACGTTGTTTTATTAGTAAATATTTACGTTTCTTATTAATTTAGTTTAATCGCTTTCAGCTTGATAATAGAATCAGATCAGACATTCTTCGCGGGTTAAAACCCTCTTATGGTCGAGTGATTTTTCGGGCGTAAAATTTCTAAGTATGGCTTTCTTCGAAAGGGAAGGGAAAATCAACCTATGGTCAGACATGCTCTAATACATAAAGACTCGCACAAACCTTGCGAAGCGTGCTAATCGTAAGCACAGTAGTTTTTATACCAGGGTTAATGTACTAAGCAAGGTTTTAATAATTGCGATAGTGCGTTATGCACGTCACCGTTAGGAAATAACTTTTATACTGTAAAGAATCTGTACTAATAAAGATGTTGTTTCTGCTTTTTTCAGTATCTTTATAGTAGAAAATGAACCATACCTCATATGTGTACAATTAACTTATTCTTTAAAATATGTGTACTTGGTAATACGTGCAATACCTATATCATAAATGAGTTCCGTTCGGAAATTATTTACAAAAGTTATTTTGACCTTCTCAATATAATCCCCACCAACGTCAATGCACGGTTGTCATATTCCTGGTAACTTCATTAAGGATTCGCAAAACCATTGATTGATAGTTCTAGGCTACCATCGATGCAAAAATGTTTTAATTTCCTTGTTGTCGCCTACTTTCCACCTCCTTCACTTGTTGAATAAGACAAAACAGAAGGAGCGAAATCCGGTGAATATATCGGGTGTGGCACAACAATGAACCCCAGTGATACCAACGTTGCGATCGTAGTGTTGCTGATGTTCATGCTGCAGGAACATTACTGTCGACCACTTTCCCTTTTGCCGTTGCTAAAGTCTGCGTCTAAGCCCTGTAAAGGTCTCGCAGTTGACAGTTCGTTAGCAGCATACCTGAAGTGTGCTATGAGTCCGCAAATGGAGTAGCACGAAGTATTTTGTATCGGGATGTGTCCGTTGACAACAACGCTACAAACTCTGTGTGCTAATTCAGTCTATTGCCCTATAAATGAACATGTCCATAGATTGGGCCGTGTTATTGAAACACCGCTATTGTACATCATTTCCCTCGTAGTATTAACACCATCATTACTTAAGGGAAATTAATTGAATCTTTCTGTCAAACTAAACAATGTACAACAATACATTATTTTTTTTTACCAACAGAATGTAACAAGAACAGTAATTCTTATGGGATCAAAGTAAGGAAACGCTATTTTTCTTGCAAAAAAAAAAAAAAAAAAAACTTATGATGACGATGCCTAAAAGACTGGTAATCATCAATATTTAGTATTGGAGTTATTTATAAGGAAAGCTAAATAATAGCTTTAGATTATAATAACAGCATTAACTGGTTTTAAGTGAATTGCTATTACATACTGTAATTATTAATATTGTTATTTAATTAGTATTATTATTTAATTAATAACATAAATAAGTGTTAATAGTATTCCATTGTAAACAAATTAATTAATGAATATTTGTCTTTATATTTCGGACAGTTCTGTGAATAATTTCAGTCTTATATCAAGTCACATTTGTATTTATCTGCATGGAAGAGACCATAGTGCCGTTTTAAATTATGTTTTATGCACATCACTTGCTTGTTGTATGCTATTTTCATATATAAAAAGGAATACAACCCTATTCAGACATGTTCAGTTTTACGGTCTCTTGATCTTGAACAGAAGCATCACCGTTGTTTCTTATTATTATGTGGTGGTTCTATTTGAATGTTCAACATTTTATCAATTAATGAATAGTCGTAAGATTCTTCTAAGTGTGGGTAACTTCAGATGTTCCGAATGAAATGACTCGAAGGGAGCCATGGCAAGCTTTTTCAGAAAATTTCTCTTTCTTAGCTTTTAATTTGACATATAAGTATCCAGCATAAAGACATTGAATCCACTTTGGTCCGAACCAGAATCTCTTCGACCAGCGATTTGTTTTTCTTGTTTTTGAGTAAGAACAGTTCCTTAGAGCACACGTTTCAGAAAGTTTTTCATCGCCACTGAGTTCTCTGTTGGAGTCCGAACTTCCACATAACATAACCAGAACCATTATCTGATTCATCGCCTCCAAAGTCACTCATTCTCCAATCATCTAAAGCTTCTTTTATTTCCCTCTCTATCTCTTCCGTGGTTCTTTAAGTCCTCCGTTTGTTTGTCTGAAAGTAGCAATGATACATATCTAGAGTTTAGTTCATTTTACTCCCCAGGCTATAACATTTGGCTGGTTAAATGCAAGGGAATAAAATGTCTATAGCTATCTAAAGCGCACCGAGCAGGGAAATTATGTATTCCAGAACACGCAGCACTTCATTTATAACCTCAATGAACAAAAATCCTTGCGACAATGAGCTTGAAAATGGTAGCATTAAAAATGAATTTGGTGAGACGACAATGCGCTGGAGTCGTTGTTGAAAGAACTGCAATAAAAAGAAAATGAGACGGAGTTTCAAGGACACTAGTGTGACTGTTGAGGGTTAAGTATGGACTGTCCAGAGTTTGAAACAAAACACATTTAGTTTCTCAGAAATTAAATAGGCACATTAATGTTTCATAGATATTTAACTGTATCTGTCTGAAAGCTGAATCAGCTATAAACGCAATAGAATGTAAAGAGTACGAAATCTTTCATTTTATTAGTTTTTTAAGATATCAAAATAGTTCTGGAAATGGTCCACAGAGAACGTTAGTAATAAGATTTAAGCTTTTTCTCAACTTTTCTGGTATGTTGCCTTTCATTTCTGTAGGGAACTGAAATAAAAAGGAATAAAGTAAGGTGATATGCTCAATGCGTACCTCCAACATTTTCTCTAATGACTTTTTGTTCCGAGCCACCATATGCTCTTTCTCGAGACTGTAATAGCAAGGATCTCAGTGTTTTGCTTACACAAAACCACTCTCTTCCAGAATTAATGACAATTCCCCTGCTCTCACCTGAGCTCTTCTCAGTTCGGCTTCACAGGAACTGGAGTTCAATGGCTTCCCCTTTCATTTCCGTGTATTCACAAAATAAGGAGCAGTGTTTTTATTTGTTTCGAAGGGAAAAATGCGTTTTGTGCTGACGTAGTCCTTACAGCATCGTACAAAAACAGAACAATAAAGACAAAACATAACAAGCCTCCCGGTCTCCGGGAAAGTCCAGGCTGCTGGTTGAAATATACCTTAGCCTCGTTTTATGTTCCTATTAATTCACAGAGCACAAGAGCAACACTGCATAAATCCAAATCTTCCCAGGCAGAGCCAGGGGTAGTAAAATTGTGATAAAATAACTATGAATAACACCCCTGATAAAAAGGAAAAATATTCTGTGCCCGGAAGAAAATTAAAGCACTTCATGCTCGGCTTGGAAATTGTACAATCCGTCTGCCAAGTTGCGAATTAGTCTTGAATGGGTATAAGAAGCTGAGGCTTACCTAAGATTGCTCACTTCTTGAGTTGCATTTGCAAAAATGTACCACCTATCTGCATTTCTACACGCGTTGTTCCTCGGTCGCTTCTGCAAAACTCAATCTGAGCAGTTGCTTTGATATAGACGCACGTATTGTGATGAAGTAAGACTTATGTTACCTTTGCTAAGATGATATATGATAAACATACAGAACCTTCGTTTGCAAGCGTGGCCGGCTTAACGGGATTTTGCTTGGCATCTGGAAGTACGCTATTTACCAGCGGAGTCCGATATTCATAGGCGCTTAAATTGAAACGCATAGATTTCTGTAGGCATGCACAGCACACTAAACACTTTTTTTTTTCATACGAAGACATTTCATGTACAATATTGGGTTTTTCTGCACTCCAGTATCTATTATTTTGTGTCGCTACATAGACATGTACATACTTCGTCCGTAAAAACATTAACGTGGATCAATAGAGCAAGCATTAGCATTATCCAATACCCAATTGCAGAAATTAATACTACTCACGTTATCGCGTGGTTGCAATTTCTGAACTGTATTTATCTTATAGAGCTTTAATTTTAAAAGTTTAGTGGCATTCCAAACCGAGATTTACGAAATTCCTGATTCCTATACAAGCTTTTCTCAGAGATTTCTTTGGACTTGGTTCTAAATTTTCTCCGATGCCATCGAGTTGTTGCTCGTAAGAACACGGTGTTTTATTTTCGGTTGCTTATCAAGAACAGATCCCGTTTCCCTAACCCTTTTCACAAGATTACGAACTGTTTCTCTGTGAGGAGCACGAACAACAGGGATTCGTCCATAAATATCCATGTCACTTCTCCACAAGAGTTTGTTATCACATAGGAATCATACATGAAGATTCCGTGTGCTAAAATATACGGGATTTTTGGCATCATAATTGCACTAACACACTATACAATTGAAACACATGATCGCACAACGTTCAACTCCTGTACAACACATGGACTTTGCATAAGCTGATTAGCCGGCGCATGGAGAGCCAGAAAAGTGGAAAGGAACAGAACCGGTTAGAAACAGGGCAGGAAAGCCCCGTTAAGCCGGCCACGCGTCCAAATGAAGGCTCTGTGTACACCAAAGTTTCTTACATACAATACTTAGGTGACTTTCAACTCACGCAAAATGGTGAGGGCAGTTTTAAGGATGTTCGAACTGCAAACCGATATTCTGCAAGCCATATTATTATTAAATTTAGGAAAATGCTAATGCTATCTTTTTATGATAAAATCGGAAAATAAATCACCCATTGTTTGCCGATGAGAAATGTGACGACATTGGAGAACGATTACGACATCCAAGGATATAGCTACGACGATTTGCATAGGAAACAGAAATTTTACAAATCCCCGCTTGAGAAGGTATGAAACTTTAAATTATATACGCTAAATGTTGTTTAGGTATTATAGTCACGTAATAATATAAGAATAGGAAATTCATGTGATTGGGTTTTAAATAATATTAAATGATTATACAACTGATCTATGTTTAATTTTTCCCATTGATTGGTGTTATTTACATGGGCATGTAACGACACAGAATAAGAGGTACTGTTATGCAGAGGAACTACACCTTGTACACGAATTGTCTTTGCACGACGAGAAAATTAGCGTATGGTGCGCTGTATATAGAGAATGTCTTCGAATCGCCGTTCACTTATTGAAGTTAAACCTCGTAGCATGCATTTCATGGGGGAAATGTTGGTTGCACGTTGCAGAGGCTTCAGGGGTGGTACGAATCTATTCCGTTACAAGTTGTGACTCTATTCAAAATAAGTTATGATGATCCTCAATGTGACTAATGAAAATACTTTAAATTTCGTTGAATTCAATGAATGTAGTGAGTACTACAGACGTGCAAATGATTTATTAATATAGTGACATTCCCCGAAATTACAAATGAAACTCTTAAGATTTATTTTATTCTAGTTTTATGTCTTAAGGAATATTCATTTTGAAAATTTGCAGCGCCGCTGTTTTTCCAGCACCTACCGATAAGACTGGCTATCATTTGCAGGGTCAGTGTCAGAGTCCTGCTGTGAAGGTATCTGTGAATTTTAGTAAACTGCGCATGTATTGTGTGTGTTCTCTTTGCGTATTTTATATGAATTTTCCTGATTGCCGTTTTAATAAAATGCAAAATGTTAGGAATGTGACAATTCGATGTAATGCCCATATACACGATAAAAATTAAAGGTGATTATACAATAAAGTTAATGCTTTGACAAAATAAATGTTGTAATATATTGCCTTAATACGGTGATATATGATGCTAGTAAAATAATTTATATCTTTCGTTGTACCTCCTGCTAGTAGTTTACATGCAGATTAGCATACAGCTACAACACATTGTTTCTTATACCTCGAGTTCGCTCGGAGCGTATGCAGTAACGCCACTCTGAAACCAACGTACCCGCCATAAGATCTCTGATGTGACATTACGGCAAGCAGCGATGATTCGTCAGCGAAATTCGCACATTTTTGTGGACTGTTGCGATGGATTTTTTTTTTTTTTTTCATAGAAAGAAATCTATGGGTTTCAGATTCGGCAAACGAAGAGGTCAGTTCTTTGATGAGTCCGCAGGAAATGCAAGGAACGTTCTCCATTGAGATCACTTTCCAGAAAGACATGGTCACCTATAATACCACACCATACTCACTTTCTATCTTATCTGTGTATGAGGCTGAGGGAACCATAGAGGATTACAATCTGTCTAGTACATCACATTGTGCCGGGTTATGCCGCCAGTATTAGTGAAGGTACTTTTAACTGACCAAAGAAATTGACGGATGAAATGCACAATTTGTTGGAGACAAATGAGACAACATGAAATCGCTTCAACCTCCAGGTTTATATTACTGATATTGGCATAATTAATTGCATGCATTATAAATCTTGTTATAATCAATTTGTACACACCGCCACGGATGGCCGAAGTCGTTAAGGCGTGGACTCGTGAGCGGGAGGTCTGGGGTTCGAATCCCACGAGGATCATCCTCCCTGACTGAGGTTTTTTCCAGGTTTTCCTCGGTCCTCATGAGTGTCAAATGCCGAGGAGGTACCCTAAACTTAGGCTTGGAACGTTTCCTTCCTTAAAAGAGTAATTTCCCAATTTATCATTTCATTTCATGCATCACCAGTGTTCACCTCCTTGGTGCCACAGTAGTAAAAACGGGCGTTAAAAACCATTCAAAAATATTGTACAGTTTATATGTCTTCATATTAATAGTTAAGTCATTTTGCATATTTCCTGAGTATTATAACAACTTGTT
The DNA here is from genome assembly GCA_030762175.1 of Metallyticus violacea. NCBI lineage: Eukaryota > Metazoa > Arthropoda > Insecta > Mantodea > Metallyticidae > Metallyticus > Metallyticus violacea. The sequence goes on along the minus strand of CM060846.1, from coordinate 357,150,577 downwards.
TACAAAGATTTTAGACATAAACCAGGAAGTATTGTGTTTTGGGAACGGGACAAAAAGAACCAGACGCTCCTATACATCTTTTGTATATTTTGTAAGAAGCTTTGTATAAGACGGGTCGTCTCTAAGAATGTGAAAAAGAGTGGGTCATGTCCCTTGGTTTTGTATGAACGGACATAAGGGGTAGTTTTTTTTTTTTTTTTTTTTTGTTAAATCCAAAACAGGTCGGGCAATAAAAACCTATTGATGCAACAGAACTTAATGGGTGTAATAAATTGTAACCAAAATTATGTAACGAAACCCAAGAGAAGAACAGAAAGAATAAAAAAGGGCAGTCGATCGGGGAGGTTGAGGGGCAGAAAGACCCAAGCTGTTAACAGGGAGCCATATCGAATATAGTGTACAAAGAGAAGAACAGTGGGACGGTGAAAGAATTAATACAATTACTGTGCAGTGATAGACTAGAATCCATCGGGTTAGTTACCAACACTAATCAATATTCTCAGAACTTAAAGCCGGCCCTTGAAAGATAAAATTACTTAAATATAAATAAATCCTGTTATAGTAAGCTCCACGATTTTATGTTCGTTCTTTGCGTAATTCCCAGTCCTGTCCTGTTGGCCTAAGAGGGACATAAAATTCCAGCAATCCACCAACACTAGCTTGGCACGACGATATAAGATAACAGCAGAAGAAGAGGAAATCGACATCAATTCGTTAATTATCAATTGAATCTACAAATTGCTCCCCCACTTATCACATCGAATCTATCGACTATCCAATTCGATAGCAATAGAAATCATCGCATTGCAATAGGTAATTCTAATTTGAAAGTCATTCTCTGCTAACGCTTGACAGCCGAAGATTTTATGGGCGTAACTGTCCTTGGAGTATTTCATGAATGGAAGTCCTGCTGAGTCCTGAATCGCTTGCGACTTGTCTAATGCTCAAGTGAGTTTTTCACGAAATAAAGTCAGAACATCTTCCTGACGCCCATCGATCTAACCCTTAGTGCACGAACTAGTCTTAAGAGTCCGGTGCGTCCTGTCGCACAAAAGTTTGCCCGAAGACATGGTGCGAGGACAAACGACGTCGCGCAAACCGTTGTTGATACAGTGTTTGTGCAACAGAAAGGTTTCCTCCAGCCTCACTAACTATTTGTACCATTGCTGTGTATTCTTGGTATGTTGCTGATGTAAGAAGCCCTCATACGAGACAACCTGATGGCCATTTTATTCCCCTTCGCCTTGCAGGCTTTTCACAGACCTTCCACAGTTAGCGTTCTTCTGCTTCCAAGAGTTCTCTTAAATCCCCAACCGCACAAAGATCTATTGGTAATGCAATGGGTGATTAAATAGCAATGCCGCTCTAAGGGATGGAATGTATTTCCGTTTCCTCCAAAAAATGAAGAGTTCATTTAGACGTAATTCTGGAAGCCTAATCCTGATGCAGCCACCCACCTTTTTAAGTTATAGCCCCGGTTGATATTTGTGTTCACAAAAGAAGACATTACTTTTTCCTAAAAAAATACGAAGTTCTTTTTCGCAACATAACCTTTTAAATCTATGCCCTTATTTCAGAATTTTCTTATTTGTTTAGTCCATCTATAAATTGAGATTTCTTCAGCTCTGCAAAATACGCATAGTTTTGGTCATTTCATACAAATATACCAATGGAGGGAGATCCAAAACGTAAGGATATGAGAAAGGATATCGTACCTTAGGTCATTTCATTTTGAGGTCGCAATCGAAAACTAGTACCCTGGCGCGTTACATGATTGAACAGTCTGTTTTCACGCCAAACAAGGATGATTCTTCTTGATTACGTCGTTTGTTTGCTCCAGTAACATAACGTGATATTCACTTGCTATGATTTTGCTCTTTTCTAGCCGTGTCAATCCCAAAACACAGTGCGTGCTTAGATGATTGTTTTTGTCTTCTGCGGAGCGCTCTCTTCCTTTGTTAACTACCGTTTAGGAGTGGCGGTACCTCTTTTCGTCGTCTGTCACATATCATTTGCAAAATTCACTTGGATTCCGTTCATACAATTCAAAATTCTGCTGAGAGTGACAGGTTATTTTATTTTCTAACGATAACTTCAGTAGCAAATCATTGTGTACCCGATCTCCACAACCTTCAGCACCTCCAATATCCGATTCCTCAGTACCATTGTATGGATTGTTTCAATCATTTCGGGAGTAATTTCCTCGACAAGATCTAAGGAACAGTTTTAATTCTTGGGCTCATTCGGCCATGTCTAAAATCACCAAACCGTTTATATTTTAGGGAAAGGTGCAGATTTGCAGTAATTTTACGTTGCCGCTTTCAAAAAGTAATGTTTTGTTAATATATGAAATTCCTGTTTCTCCATTTTGAACAGTTGTTTACAAATTTAATCAGGTAAACGGCTATCATGCACATACTAAGCTTCGTAATTGTTTATAACCATGCACAACATCGCTCAATGGTCAACACGTTGTCAAGGTAACGTTGAAAACATTCCGGTGCTACCACCCCTTGAGTTTGCACCAACTTATCCGACAGCCCCCGTAATCTCGGAATAAGGGTAGTAATGCTCTTTTCCCAGAATAATCCTATTTTCGGCTCCATTTTAAGTGTCATACACGATAGCACACTGCAGTTATCTAGGTACGCATCGCTCCTAGTGGCGAATATAGAATCGCTTCCATAGGTTTAAATGTGGCGATATTGTGAACTTCTAAACTTGTTACATGTAAACAACCCTCATTTATACATTAATTTGTAAATAGATTCAAGTAAGGAATACTGTTTCTGTACTTTCAATAATTGGCGTGAGCAGCAAAGTTTGCAACTAAAATGAGAATTATGTTAAATATCTTCTGGAACTCGAAACAAATGCTTTCGTAAAAAAAAAAAAAAAAAAAAAAAAAAAAAAAAAAAAAAAGCGTGAAAGATTTCCTATACCGAGTGTGTAAGAAAATGTATGCACACTTTCACAGTAGATATCTATTTAATGTATTTCAAAGTTGAACCGAAAACAACAGTAATGTGTTGTATGATGTTCTGTAAACAGATGTGACTCACATTACGTTATGCAACACGTTACGTTATACAACAAAATGAAGCCAAGACTATCATGAACAGCGGAAAGCAATTTTGAAGTGGTATTAAAAACCGAGAGTGTTGTTGAAGTTCAAAGTCAATGGAGACGTTTATACAGACAGAAATACCTTTGAAACAAATTTGAAACTCATGGTATCATATGCGATGTTCACAAGGACAGATCTGGGAGACGTCGCACAGCAACAAGCCCCGCGCACTGGATCCAAGGCACAATGCTAGGCACTATCCAAGGCACTGGATAGGACGAAGAGGTCCGATTGAGTTTCCACCGCGTTCTCCGGATCTAACTCCTTTGTACTTCTACCTATGGGAAACTCTTAAGGATGTTGCATACCGTAGAAAACCAGCTACACTGGCAGCACTTTGGGAAGAAATTGAAACGGCATGTGCCGCAATCGCTGAGGACACTTCTGCCAACGTTGCTCAATCAATAGTTCAACGTACTCAGAAGTGTATCGACGCCGATGGTGGGCATTTTGACTGTTGTAACTGTAAAAGTCTAAGATGATAAGTGCTCATCATTTTCTGTTTATGCGAATTCATTTTTGTTATATTAACAAGGTTTTTCTTTGCTGGATGTGTTATACATTTTTAGCACCCTCTGTACATAGTTCCTAACAGAAGTGAGATAATGACACCACCATTTTTGGAGGATTATTAATAATATACCTTGAGTATTAATAGCATGCGTAACATTTTGAAAAGTCTAAGATATTCTGCACGTTTTTAACATCTTATATTCCTGAAAGTATTCACTTACATTAGGTGGAACAAACACTGCAGCTAATTAACAATAATAAAATAGACAACACACAAAAATTAAAGAAACGTATTAAAATCCCTGAGTTTATGTTGTTTCGCAGAGTTACAACTCTGAAAGAAGTTGTAACTCTGCGTGCCAAACACGTAGATATTTATAGCAAGTCATGTACTAATAGAGTATCTAACGTTTTCAAACCTCAAATTAAACGTTTTGAAACTGAAAAAAATGCAAAACATTTTGTACTCAGAATAACAGAATAGAATAATAACAGTTATGTTTCAATGTTTGTAGGCCGCGCCTGAATGGTTAGAGGACTGACCTTCCACCGAGGCAGCCCGGATTCGATACCAGCGGTCGTGAGATTTCTGGTGAAAGAAGCGGCGCCTGGGAAAATTTTCTCCGAATATTCTGGTTTCCTTTGCCATTCATTCCATTATCTCGCCCTCATCTTCACCTTCATCATTCAGCGCAGTGTAGTCCGCATATTCTTGGTGCGTGCATTTCAAATGAACTAAACTACTACTTTGTGACGCATAGCCGGCAAGTCACATGTCATTTAACTTATGTAACGTCTGTTTCATTTAACCTTAGCCAATTTTAATTTTAATTTAGAAAAAAAAACTTCCTCATATATATATATATATATATATATATATATATATATACACACTTTTATCATTAATGTTACAGGTATACTGAAAATATTCATAAACGGACAAGAAAAGTGTACAATATTTACATTTAAGTGCAGCATACGTTTCATAAATAATAATAATAATAATAATAATAATAATAATAATAACAAATTATATATTGGATTACTTTCCGGTTGGCTTACACATAGATTTAAAGAGGTATCTCGAAAACAATCCCAAGCTGAAGGAATAAACGAACAAACAAAGTGGTTCCCTTTAAAAGCATGGAGAACACATAGCACTAAAGGGGACATGTAAATTTGTAAAACATGTTGACGTAACCTCGCTTCCCCTGGGAAGCCGCGACGGCAGAAAATGACGCGGTTTTCGCCCTAAGCGATGACGCAAGCCAAGCAGAAGAGCAGCCGAAATACCTCTCTAATTAGAGAACCCATGTTGCGGGAACCCCCTCTAATAATTACCATTAACAGTTTCTGAGCGACTCCACAAAGAAGCAATTTCATAAAATCCCCGTGCAGTGTCGATACCGTTAGCGAGATTCCTGTGACATTCGATTGATAAGGCATCACGTTTCCATTATAGAAGCAAATAGCCTCAATATGCACGGTACTCGGGTTTTCAGCCCCAGATGAGAACTATTTCAATTCCTTCAACTGAAAAGGTTTTATAAGTTTGTATTTTTGTTTTATGGCAAGCATGCTCGATCATTGCCTAACCCCTTTCTCTCTCTCTCTCTCTCTCTCTCTCTCTCTCTATATATATATATATATATATATATATACCAAAGGTGCCAAAAATGTATACATACTTTCCCAGTAGATATATATTTAATATATTTCAAAGTTGGGCCGAAAAACAATAGTGATGTGTAGTATGATGTTCTGTAAACAAATGTTGCTCACATACATTATCATAGCGTCGCTACGTGAGAGGTAAATCAACAACGAACAAATGAAGCCAAGATTATCATCTGATGTTACGTTATGCGAGCGTTGCTACAACAAAATGGAGCCAAGATTATCGTTTGAACAGCGGAAAACAATTTTGAAGTGGTATTGGAAAACCGAGAATGTTGTTGAAGTTCAAAGGCAATGGAGACGTGTGTACAGAACAGAACCGCCAAAGCGAGTAACAATTGCACGCATTCGAGATAAATTTGGGATTCATGATACCGTATGCGATGTTCCCATGTGCAGATCTGGGAGACCTTGCACAGCAACAAGCCCCGCGTCCTCGGCTATGGTTTTGGAACGTTTGAACACTCACGTGCGTATTTTGATGACAATGTTCCAAGGCATTGGATAGGATGAAGAGTTCCGATTGAATTTCCACCGCGTTCTCCGGATCCAACTTCCTAGGACTTCTACCTATGGGGAACTCTGCATACCGTAGAAAACCAGTTACACTAGCAGCACTTCGGGAAGAAATTGAAACGCCAAGTGCTGCAATATCTGAGGACACTTTCGCAAACGTTGCTCAATCAGTAGTTCAACGTATTCAGAAGTGTATCGACGCCGATGGTGGACATCTTGAGCAACTGTTGAAACTGTAAAAGTCTAAGGCGATTGGTGCTCATCATTTTCTGTTTGCGTGAATTCAATTTTGTTATGTTAATATAGTTTTTTCTTTGCTTGACACATGTTTGGTACCCTCTTTGTATATATATTGTTAATTGGGGAGAAAATTTGATTGCATATTCAGTAATAACATGAAACTAATATTACATGACCGACAGATTTTGTGAAATACATTGCACAGTTTATTTGAAAAAAAATGTTGTTGAGGAGCCTGTCAGTGCCTGCCCTAGTACTGCTGTCACTGAAAATTTTATATAGCTTACCATCTGTTCATACTCATTACATCTGCAACTTCAGTCCTCTAGCTTGCTTCTATGTACGGTAAACCATAAATTAACATAAATGATAATGTACTTATAAATGTCAATTTTTTCTTGCTCTCGCATTGGTTGTTTTATCTGAATCTTTCTGCACTGAATAAAAGCTTATCCGTTTCGTTTTTTCGAAATCATAGTACTGCCTATCAGGTACTTGAAATTAGAAATTTCACTTTTCAGGGGAGAAAAGGGTTCCTGCACCGCCCCCCTCCCATGGAATAATAGTTCTGCTGATTTGTTCGGAAATACTTTTCCATAGCAGCATCTTTTTTTTTTTCTACGTGTCGGCACGATTTTACTTTACGTTACTTTCCTCTTGTGATTTTTTTTCCTCTTCTTCTTTTAGTTCTAATTGAATTTTTTGTTCTCCTTTTCTTCCTCAATTTTTCTACTGTGTAATTCCTGATTTGTTTTAATTCTCATGTAAATGAGGGAAGTATTGTTTCAATTCAACTATCATACGCTAATTCAGAATATTATAGGGAATTTCTTAATTCTCATACTTCTATTGGATGTCTTTCTGCCATAAAAAAACCGCACAGGCGCACGCACGCACACACATTTTACTTGGAAACAGTATACAAATACTGTTTTAATTCACTGTTTTGTAACTCGAACTGTAAGCACAATTATTATGGAATATCACACAAGTAACAATACTGTTATCAAAACATTTTATTTTTACACATTACACTGAAGTTTCTGGATATTATAGACTGCAGGAACTCAATGTAACTTCAGCGTCCCATTTATAACCTCCTTCAATCAAATTTAGTTTGCCAAAATATTTTAAGCTCTTCTATTCAAGAAATCGTACAAATCCTAGGATTAATACTTTTCTTAGAATGGAAAGGTACTGATGACTGTCTTAATTTTTCTGTCAAAGAGAGAATAACTATAGAGGAAAATGGTCAGGAAATGCATTTTATACAGTAGAAGGTTCAAATATCCCCGTCCAAGAGGTTTTTACACATATGTCAGACGCAAGAGCATGCTAGAAGATATTTAAATGTGGTTGTTACTACAAAGTTGCAGTTCAGTTGTCAGTTTTACAATGTTAAAGATTTTCTTTTATTCTTTAGCATGTGAATAAGTAATGTGAACGTGATGCACAAAAATATGCATTTCATTTTCACAAAAACCTCAGTGACACCACCATTTTTACACATATCGAGGAACGCAGCTATTCAACTAAATAGCAGACATTTGGCAACAGGGTAGTGTTTCATACGTCAGTGGATGGCGCTGCATATCCGCGCTAAATTGGCGTGACAGTCGTATTTCAAATGTTGTCAAGCTGAATATTCTGACTGGACTTTGAGTCTCAAAAGGGTTCTGCTTACAACGTTTTTTACAACTAACGTTGGTATGAATGGTGAGAACGGTGAATTTCGGTGTGACGCAGTTTGTGGTAACTTCAACAAACATTGTAAAAGTGCGTGCAGCTATCAAGCAGAATAATTCAGAGGTGAGTAGTGTGGGACAATAAGAAACGGACAAAGAAAAAGTGAAAATGAGTAAAACAGGTAAGCACAAATAATAGCATAGCGAAAGAAAAAGAGGAAAAGTTATCCGCAATTGAGGTCTTTGTGTTCAGCTCTAAAATTAAACCTTCAAATTAATTCACAATCATGATATGAACACTATTTTGTTACTTTATGCAATTTACGTCTGAAGCATTTCCATCACATTTGTACTATTCGTGCGAAATAAATCCGCTTTAATAATCCCACATTCCTTACTCACAATCTGTTTTCCAAGGTCCTTATAAAATCTGAAGTTTTTCCTCCAGACTAGTGCAGTTTTTGATAATAATAGGCTTTGGTCTTAAATCTTAGTAAAATCAAAAACGATGAGCTGGCTTTAAGCTTAGTTTGGCTTAAACTAGAGCTACTTAATGATGGAATGGTTGAAATGTGCAGCATTGCCACAAACAAATAGACTTATTAACTATCAGAGAAGCATATTGCTATCTAATAAGGTAGAGTCATTTTGTATGCACATTCTAATACCGCCGGCCGAGATGTCACCCTTTGTCGGTCCTGGTGGTGTAATGGTTACCATACTTGCCTCCTACGCCCTAAACGCGGGTTCGAACCCGGCCAGGATCGATGGATTTTTTTCGGGCGTAAAAATCCTAAGTATGGCTTCCTTCGGAAGGGAAGTAAAGCCGTGGGTCCCGTGTCGTACATTTACGGCACGAAAAAGAACCTCAAGCCTGAAAGAGAGGCCTCTGAGCAAAATTTGTCGGCCGTTTTACGCCCTGAGTTGAATGGGACGCTGATGACCTGAGATGTTAAAGAGCGTCCATAAATAAACCAATAAAAAAATAAATAAATAAAAAAAAAGATGTCACCAGGATATTATTAAACGAAGTCCAAGCTGTGATGTCCGCCGACTGACAACTTGGTGATGTTCTTCTGTTTAATGCGGCGCTACTATTTTCCTATTCAATCTCCATGACTAAGACGAGAAGGGATGTTATATTGGGATAATAGGAGCTACTTCGGGGAATCGAGCTAGGTCGACTCCTCCAGGAAAGACAAGGTGCTTCCAGACGAATACTGAATAACTCAACCAACTCTGTTAAAAGTATAAATATTTATTAAAGGATTTTCTGATACAGTTGGACATGGATTCCCCAAGCAGCAAGGCTCCTGTCCTATCGCTGAATAAATTCAGGGACTTTTTATACAAATGTAATGCCCAAGGTGGGGTAATAATCACCTACTCTAGAAATAAGAGTTGTTAAAACACTATGAGGTTAACAGTCATCGTAAGTTCTAATAGGTGCATGGTTTGGGTTTGTTAAGCTTCAAACTAAACAATACTTCGTCAGCACAATAATTCTGTCTATCTATAATATGCACGCGTAGACACAATATTTTAAGTGAGTGGAGTGGAAAAGAGGGTTGTTTGTTGTTTGCTTTTGTTTATACAAGTGTTTCTTTGAGGGTCCTTCCAAATCAACCTCTTTTGGGTGTCAAAGCGTCACCCTTAATATTTATTACTCCTACATCTTATTATGTTTGAGTTTATACAGTATGTTCCACTAACTAGGATATACAGTGTGCTCTTATACAATATCATGTTCTTATTATAACTGTCAACGCTACGATTCCTTATAATACTACGCTTTCGTTACAAAACCGACTCCTCATTACAATGAAAAAGAGCTGTTATGAATCTCTACAATTCTATATCTGTTCTAACATAAGTATTTAAGCATTCTTAATACAGGAAGTTGCTTGAACTTAGGCAATCCTGTAAATCAGAGCTTAGTCATAAGCTGTATGGAAGGGGTTATTTGTAAATACCATGCAACTATCATCAAGAATATCAATGATCTACAGTTTTTATTGATGTTCACACTTGTTGGTCTTCTATACTAAAATTATGAAAAGCATCTTAGTAAACATAAATATGCAAATGTATTTTTAAATTTCAGCATCCTGTGATATTATTCTTAATAAGAAATGCTCAAAGTGTATACTGTTAGCACAGAAAGCAGTTAGACGCGCAATACGAAGTCCATACCCTAGTACTGCTATTGCTGCATATATACAATACATGTGTCAAATCTTTTCAGCTTATCCTGCACTAATCCTGATGATATTAAAACCCTCTTCCATAGTTTTTTTAAAAAGGTTTAATTTTTAATTTTTCAATCCTTATATATTTTATTCACACATGTGCTGTGTGAATCACATATAAATATGAAAAAGTTCATGCTTGCTGAGTTGTTTGTAAGCTGATGGAACCGCCACGGGTGGCCGAGGTCGTTAAGGCACGGACTCGTGAGCGGGAGGTCTGCGGTTCGAATCCCGCCAGGACCGTCCTCCCTGACTGGGGTTTTTTCCAGGTTTTCCTCAGTCTTCATAACTGGCAAATGCCGGGGAGGTACCTAAACTTAGGCCTGGAACGCTTCCTTCCTTAAAAAAAAAAATATCCTTTCCCAATTTATCATTTCATCTCATGTATCATCAGTGTCCACCGCCTGTGGTGCCTCAGTAGTGAAAACGGGCGTTAAACACTACTCAAAAAAAAAAAAAAAAAAAAAAAAGCTGATGAAAAATCAGCAATCAGACTATTTTGTGTGTCTGTGTCTGTGTCTGCGTGTGTGTAGGAAGTTTAATTAACTGGGAAGTGTGTTATGACTCTTCATATGTTTTCTGTTGAACAAAAGATGCATCTATGGCTTACACTTACAACACTCATGTCGTCAAGCTAGAATACGACTTTAAAAATACTTAAATCTCTGGAGAAAATCCAAAGAACGCATGTATAAAACAACCTGATTTTCTGGGAGAATTAAACGTAATATATTTAAGGAGATTGCCTTCGTTCTCATTCTATGAGGTCATGGGGAGATTTCTTGTTTATAAGTAACATGACATTATTTTGAAAACGAGCTTTAGTCACACAAAATTTTAAGTACTTATATAGAATTCGTTAGTTAAATTACCAGATAGTATTCAAGCTAGAATACGACTTTAAAAATACTTAAATCTCTGGAGAAAATCCAAAGAACGCATGTATAAAACAACCTGATTTTCTGGGAGAATTAAACGTAATATATTTAAGGAGATTGCCTTCGTTCTCATTCTATGAGGTCATGGGGAGATTTCTTGTTTATAAGTAACATGACATTATTTTGAAAACGAGCTTTAGTCACACAAAATTTTAAGTACTTATATAGAATTCGTTAGTTAAATTACCAGATAGTATTTAACCATAACCATATTTTGGCTATATGTATATTGTGTTATATTATTTTGCGCCAAACTTGGTCATATATTATACTTAGTTTCGAGATTGCTTTAAAAAAACAAAGAAAAGGGAGAGCCTTTAAAACCAAGTGTTTTATTAAATGACGAGCATTCCTTAAATGCAAAACTTTTGAAACATTTACTTCCACTTTGCTTCCTTCTTTTGTAACTTTAGGTACTGTACATTAATCTATTACAAGATCTTAACAACGTTTGAAGCTGCTTGCCAATTAGCATGGATTCTAAATCAAGGAATAAAATAAATTAATGATGACACAAGCGAGTCAAGATCACGAACATCTGGACCTTGTAGCTTTCTACTGGAATCTGGAGCACAGTTTAGCATGCAGATGATTTACCATTTGTGGCGCAACCGGTAAAGTATGTATAACAAAACACAATAAACAGAGCGTTCAATACACAAACTGTATCATCTAAATGTCATTCACTTACTCCCAAGACATTTGATTGTGACACTTTGATGATTATAAGGATAAATTAAAATTATAAGCTATATTTCTACCTCCCATGTCTTTGTGATATAAATCTCAAGGGTATAATCTTCAGACAATATTCGGGAGTGCTTGTGAATGTTTGTGCAAGCTGTGTTCACACGACTGCGTTTTTTCTTTGCTCAAGAATGTGAAAGTTAACTTCAACCATATTATAACTGTAACAGTGTTTCACATATGAAGTACCGCCAGGATGGCCGAGGCCGTTAAGGCGCGGACTCGAGAGCGGGTGGTCTGGGGTTCGAATCCCGGCAGAACCGTCCTCCCTGACTGAGGCTTTTCCAGGCTTTCCTCAGTCCTCATAAATGGCAAGTGCCGAGAAGGTACTCTAAACTTCCTTCTTAAAAAAAATAGTTTTTCCCAAGTTTATCATTTCATCTCATTATCATCAGTGTCCAAAGCCTGTGGTGCCTCAGTAGTTAAAACGGGCGATAAACACTGTTTAAAAAATATGAGGTGAAAAGATACCTTTAAAATCCTTTACTAATACTTCATATTTTAAAGTAACTATTTAGAATGTACATAAGGAACATACCTACAACATTTCCTATTTATGGCATTGCTGTTAAAGTGTAATGGATTTTGAGACACTGTTGATTGCTTATAAACAATTAGTTACTGGAAGCTGAAACTCGTTTACTTTTGCACTAGCGTTTTAAAACGTATTCCACACATACTAAAAAAATATATAAATTATACAAATTAATGCCGTTTTCTTCCTGTGAGCTATTCTGTATCGCACACCCAATTCAAAGTGAAAAGAATAATGTACTGTATGAGTACAATTATTTTCTATGTCAGAAGCAATATTACCTATTTATTTTACGTTTACCAACGACCAAGGAAGGAAGCTATGTCTAGAACAACTCTCGAGCTGGATTTAGGTCAAGGTAGCGACAAGTGAGGAGGAATGGAAGGCTCTATATGTTTAACCTGAGTCGGAACTGGTGGTAACTTAATTTTTACGCCATTAACAATGCAGACCGTCAATATTGTTTCTGTATTTGTGTCCTTTGCTAACACCCTTAGACGGCTGCATTAACGTTACGTTCTGCTGGTATGTAAACAGTTTGCAAAGCTCCTACCAAATTCGCCAAACATAAATAAATTTAAATTAGGACCACTGTTAGGTACTATCAAAAGAAATAAATCTTCCTTTTTAAAATCAGCCTCAGCTCCACTGAAAAAAGGGTTTGTGGTTCTATTGTAGTTCAATAACTTCTATAAGTTATAAATGTAAAAATATTTAAATGACATATATTACGCTTGTGATCACCAAATATCTCCCTTGGGACCCATCTACATGGCACTTATCTCTATCTGAAGTAATCATGCATAATATTGTACTCAGAGCCGTGACCCATGCTTAAGCCTACAGGAGTGAAGATGTAATAAAAAAGTCATGTTCAGCAATATAAGAAGATCGTTAAAACATATATAAATGAGGCTCTCGTGAAGAGCAATCATAAAAAAGAGCGAAAACTAATTGCGACCAGCTAGGGTTCAATGCCGATTTATATTCTGCAGTTATCACTACAAATGTTGCTTTTACTAACCTGAAAACAGACATTTTGAAAGTGGCATAGGAAAACATCAAAATGAGAGTCCTCATAACATCACTTCAATATGCTTAAGCTGTTTATGTGTTTATTGCAATCGTTTACATATTCCATTTCAACAATTTTAATGAACACACATAATTGTGTCTTAAGTCCTTTTATACTCATTTATGTGCTGAATAGCGACGTTTTACTCTTCATTTTATGTGCATCTCTTCTATTTTAGTAAAGATATTGAACAATAAATTAATAATGCTTTTTGGATCTATATAAATGAAAGTACTGCTAGAGTTCCAGGCATATCACTAATGCTTTTTTGAAAGTTAGATTGTCAGAGCCCAATAAGGCCCTACTTGGTGGTTATCAGAGTACTAGAAGTTACTAGGTAAACAACTACTATTCGTATCGCTGTATTTTTATTTGAAAATAATTATCAGGTGAAAAAAGTAACCTTACAATAACATCCCAAATGAGGATTGCTATGAATGACCTCTTATCATTGAATATATTTTTAATATCATGTCGGACTAGTGGAATGCTGCACCAGTGTAGCAGACTTCTGAGGCTGGTATTCCTGGAAGACGCGGTTAGTTATTCCAAGGATAGATGTTGCTAGCACGATGGATGATATTTCGGCCAAATGAATGCTGGTAACTTTGTGGCCAAAGTGTTTCAGACATTGAGGGAAAAAACCCTAAGGCAAGACACCGACCCAATCGGGAAACGAACCTAGCCCTCCGCGTAGGAAGCCACTAGACTATGCCGGTGATCACACCAGTGAATATAGTAAAATAAACATTAAAAGTGTGTATATAATCATACTATTCATCATTAATGTAATATATTTAAAAATGTTGATGCCAGTGCTCTGTCAAGTTCTAATAATTAAAGAGTGTCCTTAATATATATAGAAAATATAAGTTAGTATTTGTGCACGTACTATAAATAATAAGCTGCTACTATTGTATATCATTTACATTTTGATTTCAGGCTGTAGCACGTTTTGATAGTAATGCAGCAGTGGTTTTCCGAGACGCAAAAGAAACAATATTTTCTGAAATTTTGCTGTCTACAAGCGCAGCGTAAAACACAGGCATTCTCCTTGATAGTCCTTCGGATTATGAGCAGTTTAATGAAAAATTGGGGAATAAACATGCTGCTCCTAAGTCGGCTATTATTTGGTTCCCAGACTAGATTGACTCTCGGAAGAACAGATATCGCTTTTATTTGCCGTGCATCTCCTTAGCCAATGAAACACAGAAATCAATTCCCGTGAAGGAAAAACAACTTTGCAATTTATCTCTGTTTTATTTTTTCTTCCCCATTCTGTTAGTTTGCTTGATAAGATTCTATGGTTCCAGTCAATTTATTATATGTTGTGAATATATTAGAGTCCTTGAGAGAGTAATAGTATTTCTCACTGATGAAAACAGTTAACATTGTGAACACTTGATTAAAACAACGAGAGAAGAAATATGACAACGCTGCAGATTGTGATGTTGATATCGATGTAGCCAGCAGTCTTTGGTGCGCCCGTAGTTAACCTTAACCTGACAGAGTAGACCAGTAAATTAATGACTTCAGGTATGTTGAAAAGACACAATTGTGTTAGAAGAAAATCAACAGATTTTCAGAGATTGCCAACTTGAAATTGACTACAACCTCATTGAAATTGAAAGAACATTCTTTAGGTATAAACGTGCCTTAACGGTCAGGAGAACCCTTTGAATGAGAAAATTTGGAGATACTTCGTTGTCATTTCGGAGTAGATTATTAGAAATATTTTACATGAAACTCAATCCACATTGATACAATGAAACTATTTCTAATTTAACCATACTTTTTATAAATATTTACGGCCTATTTTGCTACTTATTTCATGATTGAAGAGTAAATTTTTGAATAAAAGGTAACAATTTGTCATTAAATAATCGCATTATTTCTTCTTGCACGAAAATTTGAAAATTTTCATTGAGAACCCTTAAAATACAAGCCCATTATGTACTGTCACGAGTGGCCATGGTCGTTGATTTTTGATTTGATTTATTTACGGACGCTCTTTAACATCTCAGGTCATCAGCGTCCCATTCTATTCGGGGCGTGAAATGGCCGACAAATTTTGCTGAGCGGCCTCTCTTTTCAGACTTGAGGTTCTTTATCGTGCCGTAAATGTACGACACGGGACCCACGGCTTTACTTCCCTTCCAAAGGAAGCCATACTTAGAATTTTTACGCCCCGAAAAAATCCATCGATTCTGGCCGGGTTTGAACCCACGATCTTGGATTTAGTCAGGGGGACCCCTAACTAAGGCTTTTTTTTTCCTTCAAATTTTCCTAGTCCCCATAAAAGGGAAATACCGGGGAGCTACCTAACTTCAGACCTGGAACACTTTCCCCAAGTTATAAATCATCTCGTATATCATCAGTGTGCATCGCCTGTGATTCCTATGTAATGAAAACTAGAACTATATAATACTAATAAGCCATTTGCTATTGCGTATAAAATAACATTTAAATGCGATTCTAAATGCTTTTTTTTTTTTTTTTTTTTTTTTTTTTTTTTTTTTTTTGGTGGCTATTTAAGTTTATAGTACGTTTTGCATTTAGTGAATATAATTTTTTTATGTGTTTAGTACTTAAATATCCGAATTCAATGATAATAATTATTATAGCCTAACCCTGAAGAAGAAAATACACACAAGAAGTCTCATTGCATCATCATAATTCATTTCATCTGCCCAGAGCCCAGTCCACATGGAGTTTAATTATTTTTAAAAATTTCCCTGGACATCAATTATAAAATATACTCTCAGAATTCCGTTATTACCCTAAAAAAAACTCACGCATATAATTTGCATCTTTATCATCTATTAAATATTTCTTTAAAACCACAGGGAACCTCACCTGGTGAAACAATATTTCACAAGTTTTTACATCTGTAGCAGAAAATGTTCTGATTCTGACTCCTTGCAGAACCTCTATTTTTTGTGCTTTGTTTGTTTTTCTCTCCTTCGTTTTGTTCCATCTGTATTTAATACTTCTCATCCACGCTGCCCAGCACAGCGTACTAAAACTCTAAAGTCGTGAGTGTTTGTATCAAAACTTTTCGAGTGAAGAAACTATAAAACAACTTTCAGTTTAATTTCGGCAAACCGGCAACTTCCAGTGCATCAATATAACCTTCTTGCAAGGTATTCTCAAGAGGAGCTTGCCTGCAAATCATGTTTCAGACACTTTGGTTTTCATATAGCCCCAACATCTTACACGGCCCAAGTTTCAAGTTTTGCTCAAAGAAATTATGTTTGTTTTTGAAGGAACTCAAAGGCTATCTGGCAAGAAATTAGAGTGAGGATCTTAATGACGTATGTACAAATTTTTTAAACAGTTCTCTCAGCCTTGAACTTCTCTTCTTGGTATTCGCATTAATATTTATTCAAGATTTTACAAAATCACATATATTTGGTTTGGTTCGTTATGCAAATACTATCATCTCTGTTGATGGTGGTGGTGGTAGTAGTAGTAGTAGTAGTAGTAGTAGTAGTAGTAGTAGTAGTAGTAGTATACTTATTTATAAAACATATATGTTACAAATTTAATTCGTCCATTTCGCAAGGTTCACAATGCACTAAGGAATACATGAAATTGTACAAACAAATATTTAACTCTTAAGAGACAAACAATATATACCTATAATAATGACTGAAGAAAGAAAAAATATGCAATAGAAAAAGTTTTAAAATACATAAATAAACTAATCAGAATATAAACGAGAAAACTTACACTCCCTCACATAAGTGTACAAATAATTCGAAACAAGATCGTGATCCATGTTCCCCTTACTTACTTACCTACTCCCTCCTTCTCCTTCCTATTTCACAGCAAAGCCCAGCACTGCCACTGCCTTCTCCCTCCGTTAACAAACGGGGTCGGTAGATGTTTATTTCTTTTTCCATATTCCGTTCCCTTGTGGTACGCCAAAAATGTTCCCAAGATTCTTTGTACGCACATATAGGGCAGATTCTCATACCCTTTGCCTGTTATTTTAAGTCATCCCCCACACGCCTAACCTAAATCAAGCGAGCCCCTGATAACAGAGTTTGGTTCCTGTTTGAATGCAACAGCATGCAATTATATTTCGGCAAAAATCTAGAGGGAATATTTCAGAGCAATATTTGAAGGAGATCGCTGGGAGATCAATGGGATCAGAGAGGGACTTCGGAAGGCAGGTGGGCTAGAAATACCAATGCTAAACACTGCGATTTCTACAGGGGAAGAACAAAGGCAATAAGATGCATAAAGCAGGGCAAAGCCCCGGGGGGAGGAGGGTGGGGTATTATGGCAACAGCATTATATATATATATATATATATATATATATATATATATATAATTATCAGCAATTTATATTAAAATTATAGGACAAATTTTAAGAATTATTTCCTCATGTGCAGAGAAGAAAACTGCCTTATGTAAACATAGCCCCGAAAATACTTTGTTTCAGAGTTAATATATGATATTTTCTCTTTATATACATTAAACGAAATATTCAAAATGGACATGTATATAAATGCAGGTATCAAAGCGCAGCCTTAAACTTTCATAAGTTTTTAAGTGTATTGTATATTGTCTGACAGTCTTCCAAAAGTGTTTCAGCAGCGAATATATGAGCAGGGTTCAAAAAGTTCATTACACTTGTCGCCCGAATCTGGCAGCATTGTCGGTCCTGGTGGTAAGGTAAGGTAAGGGCGTAAAAATCCTAAGTATAGCTTCCTTCGGAAGGGGTAGTAAATCTGTGGGTTCCGTGTCGTACATTTACGGCGCGAAAAAGAACCTCAAGCCTGAAAGAAGAGGCCTCTGAGCAAAATTTGTCGGGCGTTTCATGCCCTGAATTGAGTGGGACGCGCTAGCGTAGAACAGAGTTCATGGCCATATAGCCACTTACGTTGAAATAGTGATAAGAGATGCATCATAGCACAAGTGCAAAACGACGCATCAAACTGGAAACGAGTTCCAAGATTGAAGTTCCAGTCACAGTACAATTTTTATATGCAAAACGTGTAAACTGCATGACGATTCGTTGTGAAATTTCTACAGTGTTAGGGCCAGATACAATGTTGTGTCCAGCCGTGGTGAAATAGTACCAGCAGTTAATATAAGGCTCCATATATGTGATTGAGAAGGAGGATTAACAACATCAAGCACAGAAGACATACGCAGCAGGTTGATGCAATGGTTCTCAGCAAGGACTCGCGGAAATTGTACAGTAGTTGGGTATCTAAGGGAATAGAAAAATCAGTGCAACGCTCCAAGTGTTTACAGAGACTGGGTGATTATGTCGAAAAATAATGTAGAATATCTGTGTCACATCTGGAACTTTCCCTGGAATAATCAAGTGTAATTTACTTTCTAATCACCCCCATACCAAAGATATAAAATATTTCCACCATAAGAAGTCCAGCGGACTTCAACCTGCTGAGTTTCGTTTATCCAGCGAACAAAAACCCTTAAATTAAGGTATCTGCATTTGGGTACGTTTCTTCTTTATATAAAGCATTTATTCTTTTAGTTGTACTTTTTAAACACTCTGTATAAAGTTTAATAATGTGAATAATTGCGGCTCCAGACTTTAAGATGTGTATAACAATTTTTTTACAAATATTTTGTGCACAAAAATGTAAAATATGGGATTTTATATAATTGTAGTTTTTATGAAAAAGTATGGAAATTTGTCTTTTCCTATTATGGTGCCGAATGAAAATATATTGAATCCGCGCAGGTTACTTGTCAGGTTTTGTGCAGTGATGAGCTCTGTAATTTTGTACATTAAGGCTCTTTTGCGTTGCTTGTACCTATTAAAGAGTTAACTCTTATGTTTGGTTTAAGTAGACTTATAAATGATCATATAAGTCCTAGGAAGTGAATGAGCGTTAGTGTTGGTTTAATGCATGGTCATTAACGTGCATATTGTTTATTGATGTTCTTGTTAGAAAAGTTACCCTTTCATGCAGATCACTCTGTCTTGTCGCTGTACATCTCAAGCAGTACCGAGGTTAAGCACATATTACATACGCTAAGAGAAAAGTGCTTTAAGTTATACGAATCCAGAACAACAATGTTTAATTGACCGTGCACATATTTTGATAGTTATTTTATGAAAACTTAATGCATTTTGTTAATGTGTTTTAATTTCGTATTTATTCGATTAAATTAAAACCAATAAAGACATTCATTTTTCTGCTTCACTGTGAAGTAAAAGCCAGCAGATAAACAAACGGAAAATATAATCATAAATTACATAATCTACATGCACATATGCTTGAGGTGGAACTTCGAAGTAACGTTCCCATGCTAGCGTTTAATTCATGGAATCTTAAACATGGGGTGGGATTAGTCCCGGCACAAATTACTGAGTACCTAGAGGGTAGGGGTAGCAGTGAAATTAAAAACTAAGTTAGATCTGTGCGCAAATGTTTCACATTTTGTATGTATATAAATTTAAACACTCATGCTCATCCTCAAATAAATTCCATTAATCAGGTACAAACCCAGTTCCTAAAACGGTTGCTACAAGTAGAGAGGGGTACAGCAAATTATGGGGTTCTTAAAGAGTTTGGTATTTCTAACGAAAGTGTGAATTTAAAATAAGAACAATTAATTACTGGTTAAGGATAATACGGGGGAATCAATCTCTTCTTCTGACAGTCAGTCTAAGGGAGAAAATAAGGGAAGGGTGGGATACGGGATGGGCATCAAAAATAAGGAAAGGCTTAGACAAAATTGAATTGGGGTATATTTGGTTAAGGGGAGAAAACATTACACAAAATAGTTGGAAAAAAGTTAAGAGACGTTTGCGAGATATAGTCATAATATTGAGTCTTAATGCGCAGAAAAAGTATCACTGAACCTGCAGACTCAAATACTTCCGGTGTGGGGGAGATATTTGTGGCAGGGAAGAAAGAAGTGGTCTCGCATGGTTCAGATTAGGGGCTTGGAAAGGAAGCAAAACAGTTAATGCTTTCGGTGAAATAATTTGCCCATTGTGTGGAGAAAGCGATACCTGGAGGCACATTTTGGCAGAATGCAGGGAAACTGAGATTTCAAGAAATAAGCATTTATCACCGCAATTTCTGAATTCCAATAAAAATTCGAACATATGCCGGGAAGTGTTGGTGCATGCGAGATACACAATTTGGGAATATTTCTAGAGAAGACCCAACAACGGAGGTTAATGGCCATAATGAAGAGGGGTACGAAGAGGGGGTGTGAGTAAAGCGAAGGGGGCTCATAAGTATGGGATTCATTCATGTCTATGTATTTGCATTTAAATTATTAATAGAAAATTTAAATGTATCGAAGTATCTGTATATTTGTATGTATGCATTTAGATTTATGTGTATGTATATATGTATGTACGTATGTACGAGTATGGCCCTTTTGATTGCTATAAGGACGTTAGCATGTAGGCCGTAAGGCCCATGCGACATATATTTATTTGAGTGTATCCTAAAATCGTACAATAAAACGTCCACTACCACTACCACTACCACTACCACTATTACAATGAAATAGGAGATGAAAATGTATTTTTTACATATTCTTGTTGGGTAAATGTATTAAAAGTATCACTACAGAATGTAGCACAAGCTTCTGACAAGTTTACCAACCGACAGCAATCATTATGCAACCGAGAAGTTCTACAAAAGAGTAGCATATTTGGAGAGACTTATTAAACACACTGTATGTTTAGTAAAGTGCAACTATTACTGTTATGCAACATTATTGCAAAATTATCTTTACTACGATAACATTTTGCAATATAGCATTTATAGTTGTAATCTACGACATTAAAATCTGAAAATCTTACCAATGAAGCGGATTTCACTCTTCCTGGAAGCGTAAATCTTCACTGCTTGATCGCTGAAACAATTGAAGGAAACATTGTTAAGATCTAAACTTGGCTCTAAAATTTTAAAATATTTAATTTTATCTTATTGTAATTATGGAACATTATTATTTAAGAACATGAACATGAGAGGGTGGAACGATGAAATGTTTTTTATTTGGTCTCCGAAAATGAACTACAAAATACTATAAATAGTTCTAGGTCATTTGTAATCCTATAAAACATTATAAAGGTTCTAGGAAATTTGTAACATGATAATATGAAGGTGTAAAAGTTTTTCTTTTCATATATAACGGGAATGTAAAACCCATATTCTCCTGTTTTGATATTTCATTCCTTTACTTATTATATCAATATTATTAGCATATTATTCCAAGTATCACATAGTCTCGCTTCATTTTAAAATAACATACTGATTAATTACATTGCATTTATAAATGCAAAAGAGGACATTTCGGCACTTTGGCCTTGCTTAATGGTTGGACGTTTGTGTACACGCTCTCATTGGATGAGGTGAGAGAGGCACCGGGTTGCCTTGATGCGGGGGAGTGAGACACTGACGTACATGTATGGAATTCGTAACATTTTAACAAAATAATCAGAATAAGGATTTAAAATTCGAAGATGTATAAGGTATATCGGCAAAAATGAAGGCTGCCGATGAGTGAATTTTTGAGAAATTTCATAAAAATGATTTGTTTAACCATATTAAGTTTTAGGAAACTTAAACATATAATTTTAAGTCCAAATAGAAAATTTAAATGACCTTATATCTTCAGTAGCAGTAATGCATCCAAATGTTTCATTTGAGTTTTCCTCGCCCTTAAAAGTATTTTGTTTTTTCCTACATAATAATCTTTGCGAAGAAGTCATTGCTAAGGAGAGATACAGTGATTAAAGGCTTCCTAAATTTTGTTATAATTAATATAAAATATTTTGAAAATAGTGTTAATTACAAGATTTGCAGAAAATTTGGTTGTAAAAATATAATTTAACAAATTGTAGCAACTTAAGAGCCATAGATATAGTAAAATATGAAATCAGTAATTTAATTTCCCCCAGGGACTTCAAAAATATAAACATAGCAATAACTTTTAAATCATAATATCTACAATTGTGACACCTGAAGACTTTTCTACAGAATATAACAAAAACGTAAGTCAAAACTTTGGGGAAACATTTCTTGCATATAGAGAATGCAATTATGTTATATGAACATGGGTTCTAAAATGTTTTATTTCCTTGTTAGGGCCCTTTGTCTACAACTCCGCTTACACAATGTAATGTGCAAGCTAGAATGCCAGCATAGCTGTCTTGTGGCAATAGCCCCACAACAGAACAGTTGCTTAATACGTACAGTAGGTAAACATTCGATTTTACCTAAATAGGGTGGAAATTTTGTAGCTACTCTTAGTTTCTAGGTTCACTGCTACTGTGGTCCTACTGTACCACGTAGTCCGCTTGTCATACTAGTCGCTTCATTGCTTAATATAGCACCGAACACGTAGTGTCAGTTCTGTGTGTTTTTACAGATCTCGTTCCAATTACGTAAAATGAGGTATTCAAATACCGAACTGACAGATTCCCATGATCTATAGTTTAGTGGAAGGTGTAGAGAGTCTTCGTGATTGTATTGTGCAAAACTGACAGACAATACGAGATACCTACGGATACATGAGCGCATCAGAGAGCCCATGAGACGGAGGGTTGATGTGTATCTGCGCTATCGGAGGACATTTCGTACACTTGAACACTTTTCATTTTTCCAGTTTTGTTTTTGAACATTCTGCTATGTGGTACAGGTGTAGAAAAAGAGTTATAACAAGGAAATAAAGCATTCCGGACCCTTGCTCATGTTATATTTTCTATACTGCATATGTGAGGAATGCTTCCCCAAAGCTTTGACATACCTATTTGTTACATCTGTATGTGTATGGTCCTGATAAGATGTCCTATACTTTATAGTTTGTTAATTTTTTCTATACAGTATGCAAATGTGGATGTACATGTTTTGAGAGTCTAACAGAACAAGCGATAGTGTGTGCGGTTGCTTAGGATGCTGAAGTTTCCCACATACTAACAATACGCCCTGTATTCATTATAGACATATTAGGTGGGTTATGGACACTTGGATTGTCAAAATGCAAACACAATTTTCACCTCTGTAAAATATAATGAAATATATTGGTTATACTTGTGTAGATATTTTGTTTTGAAATATTGCACTCATTAATGAAAAATAACATTTTTCAATATTTATTGGTACAATTTTACATTTGCTTCTCTACTGTATCTAAAATTAAGATTTGGTGAACATTTTGAAATAGGCGTTTACCATTTTAACTTTTATACTGATTATCTGTTTCTGATTGGCCCTTTCGCCCTCCACGCTGAATTAGATAGCTGTATATATGGCAATAGCAAATTTGTGCCAATTTCGTTTGTAAAGAATTTCCTTGGGTTCGAACACATACCAAAATTCTGTCATATGACATTTACTTATCTCTAAATTCAATGGCAACATTAGTTTTTCTGTAAAACGCCTCAGTCGCTCACTATAGAACTGCTTTCAGTTACTCTTCGCTTGCCTTCTGCTACGTCAGTCGAGAATATGTGAGTCCCTTCTTTTTGTAACAAACTGGTTCGATGATCAATGTGAATGTATTGAGATTTCTTGAGCTGAAAGTGTGGCCTAAGGTGCTCTATAATCATTGTACAGAAAGCTCTTACATGCATTAATATTTGGACACTTGCACTCCCAAGACTTTTTAATAAAGTAACAGAAATCAAGAGTCCCTATATATACATAATATACACAAATAATTATATACATAATTATTTGTGTACAGATGCCCTCTTTAAGCATCGAAGTGTTTCAGAGAGCTCTACTGGGCAACTGCGGTGTTTATATAGAAACCATTAATCAATGAATTCATAGATGGTATGTAACAGAATTTTCTTAATTTGAACCTCGGAATTTTCCTTGTTAAAAAGTTTAGTCCGTAATAAACACTTTAAACTTCCTATACAGTAACTGGTGTTAAACTTTTAGAAGCTGTGTATAATGTAATTTGTAGTTTTATGACGCATACTTGGACTGTTGGTACGTTTAGAGTTACCTAGTAATTAACAAAGATCTGTTAACAGTTCAAAGCATTGGTGATGGTATATAGTATATAAACAAAAATGGAACTGTCGTTACATATCCAGCTGACCACCCGAAATATATGTTAAAATTTAAACTGATTCCTAAAGATCAACAGATCACAGCGTATGTGAAAGTATAAATAAATTAGCAGTTCATTAAAGTAGGCAGTGTGAAAAAGTAGATGCAAGGGTAGGTACTTCCGTAAAAAATATAACACGGGAAGGGCAAGTGATCGGTAGAGTTAATTAACTGTACAGGCATAGAGAGGATGAATGTCTAAAGAAATGATATACAAAAGAGAGTGTAAATGTTGTATCTTTTTGTAATGCAGCAAGCCGTCATGACATTTTAGAGCTTTTGGAAATTTCGGTTTTAAAATAAAATATGTTGTCCTAACTACAACCTTGAAATAACGTCAATTAACATTTGCAGCAGAGTATGCTATAGGTAGGAACATCGTTAGAACCCGTAGGAAGCCCAATGGTAGCTACTTATTAGTCAATTAAATCATAACATAATTACTCTACAACACTACGAAAATTGAGGAATCCTTATTAGTGAACTATAAATGAAACGCTTGGGTTGGTTTACCAATAAACTTTAGATAGGAAAACCGGGTTACATAAGCATTACGAGTTTTAGGGGAGAGTGTGAAATTAATATTCATTTGCGAATGTTCTGGAGCGTACAGAAAGCCCTTGGACGAATTTTTCTGTACTTCTCCGGTAACTCTTCTGCGACTAATTGGGTGATCAACTGTTTATATAATTATTATTATTATTATTATTATTATTATTATTATTATTATTATTATTATTATTCGTTGTAGTTATTATGGAACAATGTTTTCGGCGTTGCTACGTGCATATTCAGATATTCCAATGTTCAAAAATCATGATAGAAGTTTTTTTAATAGATCGCTTGTCACATTTACACACAGAGTAACAATAAACGATATTTAGCTATATATGCCGCATGCAGATTACTGGAAGTGCTTCACCGTCACTACTCTGATATCCGAACTCTTTACTATCACTTTCCTTACCAAAACATCTCTAGCCCATTCTAAATGCTATTCGCGTGGACGGCGTAGGGCTGTCATTGAGATTTTTTAATAGTGTTTAACGTCCTTTTAACTACTGAGGCATCACAGGCGGTGGAAATTGATGATACACGAGGTGCAACGATAAACTGGGAAATAACTTTTTTTTAAAGGAAGGGAGCGTTCCAAGTCTTGCCATTTGTCATTTATGAGGACTAAGGAAAACCTGGAAATAAACTCAGTCAGGGAGGACTGTCCTGGTGGGAATCAAACTCCAGACCTCCCGCTCACGAGTCCGCTCCTTAACGACCTTGAACACCCTAGGCAGTCATTACGAATATGAGCACAACTGCGTGGCACCCCGGAGAAAGAATCATGGGAACAACTCTGGCGTACTGCAAGGGGACGGAAGAATGGAGCACGAGATACGTACTGGCCACGTTTGTTAACGGGAGAAAAGGGCAGTGGAATTGCTGGACTTTGCTGGCAGATGAGGAGGAGGAGGGAGTAGGCAAAATTTAAATAAAGTGATACAGCTCAGACCGGAAGAAGCAGACAACTGGGAAGGAGTTTAAGGGAACATGAGTCACGATATACATTTTTTAAAATTATTTGTACATATGTGAGGGAGTGTAAGCTATTTACTTTTGTATTGTTTTCTCTTCTGATTATTTTCCTTGGATATTTACATAAACTTTTTCTATTATATATACCTTTTCTTTTTCTACTTGTTTATTTATTTCAAGTATTTCCTAGTGTATTTGGAAAGCACGTACGGTCCCAGGACCCGTGCAACATGGATGAGTAACAAATATACTTTGTAAATGAATGCGCTGCTACTGCTACATGGTACCCATAAGTACATAGAAGGTAATTTAAAATTAAAATTATTAATTTATATGAAACTCGACACACAACAAAGCATTATGAACACAAAAAATGCGTAAGTAGTGCTTACTTTGATTACCAGTCTAAACGTAATAACATTCATGAACATGTTACACAGCCGGAACAAGTTATAACCAGGAAAATTTGAACTCAAATAATGACATTTATAAATTATACTTTTTATTCCTCCGATTCTAGGACAGTATTACTTTATTAAATTAGTACCGAACAGTACAGAAAAATCGATGTTAATATTGGGCCGTGGCCCCTGGGATCTAAAATAACAAGTTAACGTAATAAAATTTGTAATTAGTTCTATTTCACATGATGACAGATTGGCCTCATTCTCTCGGTTATTCGGGGCAGTTCCAGTTACTAGAGTGGGGTTTTCTAATATGCTGCCCCTTGAAAACCAGCCACATCATATTGGAATGAGGGATAACATATCTAGAGCATCTCATTAAAGTAATATAAAAGCATTAACACAGATTATTTCTATTGAACTATTGGAACTGTACTCGAAGTAACTTTTTGTCTCCAATGCCTCGATTCATGCATGATAGATTCAAAGTTTTCATATGGACAAATGGCTCGCAGAATACGGCACTGCGAGAACCTCTCTATCTATGATGACTGCTGATAAAGATTTGCAATGAGTTGTGTTGCTTTCTCTGGGTGATAAAATACTTTTATAATCATGGACAGCGTTTTTGCACAGTTCAGAATTTTCATGGTTATGCAATAACACGAAAAAAAAAAAAACTGCTTGGGAAGTAGTGATGACAGCCATGTATGGAGAAGAGGAAGTGTGTTTCCTGTGCGTTAGTGCCAATATTTTGTGAACAAACATAATCATTGAAATGAAGTAAAACCTCATCGGAGAAACTTATAAACTGCGGATCAGCAAAAATTCTGCCAAAAATTCACACTATTTACATCATTAAGAGATTTTAATTCTTGAACTACAACCACTCTGTAACAGTTTAGTATCTCTATGAGCTGAATTTTGCAATGTCCGTATCCTGTAACATGACGCAGAGATTTTTTGGAGAACCACCTAAGCAATGTTACGATTTTTATCGTTTATCTATTCTGTTCCTTGAATTTAAATATCTTCAGGAAATTTCTCAATTTATTGGCTCCACACACCTTCCTCTATAAGATTTTGTTTTCACATAACTATGA
Source organism: Metallyticus violacea (assembly GCA_030762175.1). Taxonomy (NCBI): domain Eukaryota; kingdom Metazoa; phylum Arthropoda; class Insecta; order Mantodea; family Metallyticidae; genus Metallyticus; species Metallyticus violacea. The sequence continues at coordinate 357,123,158 of CM060846.1, read as the reverse complement.
CATGCAAATATTCTTCTGGAATGGCATTTAAATACTCTAAATTTATTTCACAAATAATAATAGCTAGTTTCATATTAACTGCAGTCCGGCTTGACACTTGAATTATTATTTAAATCGGGGACACTGCGGATCAACAACGTTGGGTATATTGGTCGGTTGGCCGGTCGTTGATGGCAGATGACTGACTGGAACGAATGGTACCGCACATTACGCAACAACTATTTTAATTTAATGCATAATGTTTGTATATTATTTACATTCTAGTGCAGAAAAATTGCGAAGTTATGAAGTGTGTTTAGTTTGTGTTTAAATGAGTATTTTGATGCATTAGGTAGCTCGGAGCTAAAAAGTATTATTGAAAGAAATACTTTATGTTTTAATTTGTGGTTTGAAAGCCCGCTGCATCAAAGAAATGCTGCCGGAGAAATGTTTTGGCATACCTTTCCTCGTATTAGAAATCGTTAATGCATACCTGTGCACACGGAGGAAAAGCATTATGTCACTTATTTAACTTTCAGAACTATATTACTTGCACTGTGACAAAAATGATTATTAGGGCTGAATTTTTATAAATTAGTATACGCCGATGAGTTACTAATATATATGTATATTGTACGAAAACATTAGTTAAAATTAGTTTTTTTTAATGTATCTGTGCATATTTGGCAGTTTTAAACTAATATGACATGCTTTAATGCTTTTTAGTTCATATTTAGCACATTTTAACAGTTTTAAGCTTTTAGAAACCTATCTATATTAAACTGGATTTCCCGCTTTACCTATTTTATTTTATTTTCTTTGAAAAAAAAAAAAAAAACGTGAAAGTTACTTCTTTCTCTAAAAGGTCAAGACAAATATTTGTCTATTGATTCGGCATAAACAGGTACATAATGTGTGGAATTTCTTCGAAATCAACTTGATGTGAAAACAGGTAAAACCCCTTTGTTGCCAAATGTTTTTAAGAGGTGTATGTGTGAAAGAGACTGGGAGAGAGATTGGATAAATAGAAAGAGTGGTGATAAAAGGGAAATCGAAAAAAATTGGAGTCGTTTTATACAAAAACGTAGGGTATCAAGTAATATGCTACATTACAAATATATTATTAGAAAATACTTCTATTGTTAATTAAAATTTGTGTGAAGTAATATTACAAATTTTAAATTTTCTTTCATTCTATCAGTAGAAGCAGAAAGACGATTTTCAACGTTTAAAACTTTGTTAGCTGACAATAAACAATCGTTTTGATTTCAAAATTGTACAAAGTATTTATTGTATATTTACGCTGAGGTATGATAAACTACTCTTAAATAGAATGAAAGAAAATTTTAAGAATATTTCTTACATTGTCTGTTTTGAAAATAAATTTACATGCCTTTAAATTAACATTTCTTTACTTGTTTGTCAGTTTATTAGTTTATAACTACAAAGTACATCATAAAAATAAGCCTGTTAAATTTTTATACTACAAAAACATATTTTTCAATCGTTTAAATCCAAAAGACATTTTCGTTTTCCATATTTGGGCATTTTACAGCACAAAAATCTTAGGCCTTCTTCCAGGCTTTGAATATTGTTGTTAAAATTGCATTTTGTTGGCCGGTGGTCTATCTTCAACTATATTCTTCAATGTAAGTAACTTTTTCAAACGTGACAGAAAAACAACAATTCACCCCCGCATCTTCTAAAAACTGGAACATATAGACAAGACAGAATAATAAATGGTTTTTAATAAGACATTCGTTGTCTAAGAGAAAATGCTGAATTAAAACTTCGTCCTACAATGCTTGTGATGGAACAGCACCATCATTTCTAAATCAATAATAAAAATCAGGTAAATACGTGAAACCTGGAGCACTGGCCTTTAATATATTTAGAAATTTCCATCTAGTGGAAAGGGAGAAAATTATGATAAATAACCGAATTTGCTATGGCTGATTATTTTCCTCCAAACATGAACCACACAGTCTTTATTGATAAAACATGTTTATTAGTATTGCGGATAGGTTCTATTTAAGAAACCGTATTTATTGAAATATAGAAATAACTGCTTAAAATTGATATTACTCTGTATTGGGCGCTACTTTGTTAATAATTTTGCTGAACGATCTAATTAATGCTCCTGCATTCTCAGTGGTATTATACGGACAATACCACATATTTTATTTAAGATTATGAGTTGGTTCACAGCTAATGCTTTCATTTTCAAATAAAGATAAATGTGTATATCTCTGCTAGAGGCATCCTAAATTATATTATTAAAAATGTTTAAACTTCAGAATAAATTGCACTCATTCTAGATATATTTCCCTCCACGAAATATATTGTTTGAAAATATTCTTTTATATTAATCGCTATTAAAACTGTAAATAAATTTCCCACACATGTTTTTCAGTTTGAAAGACAATGGCACTCCTTTTAAACCTTTAATTGCTTTTTAATAACTGTCTTATTAATTTATATTATATTATTTGCATTGAAAAATATTTATTATAGAAATATATTAGGACAAATAAAAATTATATTTTATGGTAAATTGTACAATACTTTTTTCATAATACTTTTAATCATAATCATAATTTTGAATTATTTTTACATTTTCTATTTTATACAAGGAACATGTTCATTTCCTGCTTAAATATTGAACTTTAGTATATAATTATTCAATGATATTTAAGTAGGTTACATGATTTAATTAGCTTGGCTTGTATTTTATTAAGCTGGTTTGCATTTAATTAGGCTGGAATGTATTCAATAACGTTGTTATGTATTTGATTAGGCTGACATTTTTTCTATTACAGATTGAATAAAGATATATATATATATATATCTGAGAAAACAATTGACTACTTTCTAAAGCATTGCATTTCAATGAATAAATCACAAATTTATATTTCGTTTGAAATTATTGAAATGATGAAAAATACCATTGGTAACTTAAATTAATTATACAATTTTCTATAGTGTCTTATTATAAATAATCATTAAACTCGAAATATTCCTTTGTCACAACGAAAGTAGCCCCCAAGTATTCTGTCTACGTGTCTCTAATGTTTATTCCAATTATTTGATGTTTCAAGAACTGTAATGTCAATTTAATTTTATATTCATTTATTTACAATCTTGATTATGAAAGGAATATTTATTTCAAAAATTATATTTACGTAAATTGTTTGGAAGAACAGTTCTGCCTCAACAAATTAATAACGTTTCGCACGTAAAATGTGCGTCAATGTCACTCAAAATAGGCGGCTCAAGGCCATCTGCCCCGCTTCTTTGCCACGAATGGTTATCCTCGTTCCCTACTGTTTCTTGTCAACAGAAAGTCACGTGGCAGCGCGGGTTTACTAAAGGCTAGGAAGAAAAGGGCATGCGTCCCTATGCTCCTTGCTGGCACAAGGAAAAGAGTGCACGGAGAGGAAGATTCCCTACACTTGACCCTCCTATTTTGAGTGAAATATTATATCAGTAGTTTTGAGGGTTTCTAATATAACCTGCAGCATAAAATTTTATAATTTCGTTTCTCAACCTGTAGTGCAGTCGTTTAAAAAAAAAAAAAAAACGCATCAGGAACTCGCAAGATTTATGCAGTAAAAACAGGTAAATGAGTAACAAAATAAACAATTCACTGTCATAAAAAATACGCTGTCTTTAAAGTTCCTGCTGATTAATTTTGGTACGAGACACACATTTTGTGTGTCAATTCTTTCATACACTGCCTCGAAATGAACGATTTAACCTGTGGAAGCTACTAAATATATAACTGCACTATATACAGATTTGGTTCCGCACGCGTTTTGCTCTGTTTACCGCACTCTGTTTATTGATACTAAGCGTGAATCACAAACATGACCTCCGCATTCTCGCGTTTAACAGCTGAGTAAACTGAGGGCTAGTGAAAATCGATTTTATTGTGTTGAATGGATAAAGCGGTAGTCGAGAACGATATAATATGTGTACATTATCTATGTGGATTCAAAGAACGGCAAGTTCTTCACAGAGAGTTTAACAAACTTAGAGACAGCTCTACCACCACACGCCAGCCAAACATCAGCTCCGAGAGCAGCAGTGTTGCACCTGCTTCACTTTCTTATTCTCTACCATAAGCTGAATTATGACCATTCATTGCAAGGACCTTTATATTCATGTTTATGCATCGCTTGACAAGCTTTCTAGAATCGAGCGTGATGGTTTAGGTGGTAACAGTTGGAACCAGCATTTGGAAGCCCCCGGGTTCAAATCGCTTATGGCTGGCCACCCTGATCTAGGTTTCTTTTATTTGGGGGGGGGGGTTCCTCTGGTCGCTTAGTACTATGCTTTTCAAGAATTTTCTACTCTCCCAATGCACCATATTTCATTTATTTGATACTCTTTCTGGAGGGAATGTGCGGAAATGTTTCTGGCCCGGTGTTTGGTATCGAGAGCTTGGATGGGGGTTCCGCAGATGTCGGAGCGCTAATGTTGATGATCGCCTTACCGTCCCTGGATTCTGGCCGCCCGGCGTCTTCCCATCCTCTTTCCTTTCGAGGAACCCCAGTCTGGCATAGCTCAGAAGAAGCCAGTCCAGCACGCCTGAGTCTTTCCCGGAACTAGTACCAGTTAAAGTATTTAAAATTATTAATGAACTTCATGGCTGTAAAGATACTGCCACACCAAACTGTTTAGCAACTTCAATATTAAAATACTTTTATCTAGCAATGCAAAAGAGAGTGTTCGTGGGCACTAACAGTATTCTGGACGTATTTTGTTTCTTTCGTGATGTAAATGTAGTATTAATATTTTTATTCAGGTAGTAGAAGTAAAACTTTATTTAAACGGCATTAAATACAACTGCAGGACTAATACTTGCAGTTTATAACAGACAAATTCTTTTAATGTCAAAAATAATATAAATTTAAGATGAATTAGGGACCTTCTGAACTCTTATTTCAAAGAAATTGATTAAACACAGAGTTTTAGCTATGAACCTTGTCCGCCAGTGTGGTTTTTAGTTTCGACTAGCAAGTGTTACCGTAGAAAGTATACCTTCCTCTTGTCATGTCCTTCAACGTTGCTTTCTGAACCTGTTTCCTGTCGGTCTGATGGCAGTATACATTCATTCAATATAGTTAAATAGTTGACTATACAGCAAATTAATTTATGTGTAAATATATATTTTTTAATAGGAACTGGCTCATCATGTGGGTGGGCAATTTATGACTTAACCGTACAAAGTGACCGGCCTGGTGCTCCGATTGGACTCGGCTTTCTCCGCTGCCGCTCGGAACTGGAACACCAGGCCAACTCACGGAAAGCACAATACCCTGTTGCTATATATACCCGAATAATTAGTTTATTTAGCTTTTTAGCTAAGTTGGTTTGAGCGTCGTGCTACTAATGAGAAGAACGTGGGTTCGATCCCTCACGAAGCAAACTTTCTTTTTCCTCTCTTGTAATCTTCATAATTTTTCAAATTATTCTTAATAATATATAATATTACTTTTTGTAGGTTGCAGTTTTACGTTAGTTTAGATTAAGTTTCACAAAAAAAAAAATGCAAAACTCATTTTTGGTAAAAGAACGTGTCTTTATCATTTTGGTTGCAGCCACCTTTTTGTTAGATTAGGTTTGGTTAGATCAAGTTTAAAAAAAAACATGCAAAATTTATAGTGATAAAAGCGTATGCCTTTTTATTGGCATCAATCCACTATTTCCTTCTCAACTTTCTGCTCTCCCGCTTGGGACTTCAGCACCAGGCCGGACGTGCTGTACGGGTAAATAATTTATGCATAATTATCTCCTTCCAAAACTTCAATACACGATATTCTGTACAACTTTGGATTTACTGGTTCAGTACGAAACAAACAACAGGTGATAGAATGCACAAATTTAACGTAGAAAAAATTGGCGCAAATCTTAAACGTTTGGTACATGAAATTGCCCATTAGGACAAGGGCTTCAGAATATTAGAAAATGAAGCCAGAAACATGGCGGTAGCCAAAATTGTTTGTGTGAGAATAACAATGTTATGTACTTTAGCCAAGGAAGTACAATTCCAGCATTTCTATAAAGTAAGATTGTATATACAATTTATGCCACACCGCCACCGGTGGCAGAGGTCGTTAAGGAGCGGACTCATGAGCTGGAGATCTGGAATTCGAATCCCGCTAGGACCGTCGTTCCTGACTGAGGTTTATTCCAGATTTGCCTCGGTTCTAGTATATGGCAAATGCTGGGGAGGTACCCTAAACTTATACCTGGAACGTTTACTTCCTAAAACTCCTTTCCCAATATATCATTTCATCTCATCTATCATCAGTGTCCACCCCGCTTGTGATATCTCAGTAGTAAAAACGGACGTTAAACATCATTCACAAAAAAATTATGCCACGGAGTTCCAATATGGGTTTCGGCTGGTGCTGCACGCCTAGTAGCCGAAACATGACACAGCATAGCGGGAAGGTTTATAACTAAATGCAGGTAACTGCAATATATATCGTAATGGGATGTGCAAAGTAAATGATGAACTTGTATAATTTTTTTAATGCATCGTTTTCTCTTTATTTTTACTCTTTCAGTTTTTTTTTTCTAATATGCATTCTTTACGTTTAAATACTAGAGCGTTTATCCACTGAACGTGTGCGATCCTTTTTCTCACCGTTAATGTAACAAGGTCACGCTAGCCTCTGGCATTCATCAACGCAGTGGTATATTTTGTTCTGTACTTAATCGCGAAGTGAATGTTTTCTACCGCACACCATATATTTATTTATGTTTGACACGTTTTCGCTCAGTCATGTTGTTCAGTTCAAACACGATGTGGAGAAACGATCCCAGATGTAAAACTTTCAGGTCGTGCCACAATTTCTAGATTTTATAAAACATTTCAGCCCATGGGCAATGTTCATTCTAGGAAAGCTGATAGACAGCGTGAGGTTCTCACTGAAGAAACTTTAGATATCATCGATCATTGTTTTGTCATCTAAGTCATCTTTCACAACAAACATGCGCTTAAATATAAAATAACTAAGGCACATTCTCTTCAACTATGTAACCCTGTACGTAGGCACAGTTTATAAGTGGAATGTGGAATGTGAAATGTGTAAACCATGGAGAAATGATCTATATTAATATTTTTCTTCGACGAGCCCAGTTTCAACTTCATGGTTATGTGTGTACACAAAATAATCGTTATTGGGGCGCGAAGAAATTTGATATCGTTCATGAAGTGCCCCTCCATGACGACAAAATTGGTATATGGAGGGTCACGAGCGGAGAAAGACTTACAGGGCCATTTTATTCAATGCAATAGTGCTCCCACACAGGAGAATCAATTTTGCCCCTCCCCCCATTTTTAGAGTTGATTTCGCCTTTTTCAACATGACTCTGCCGGAGTTCTTACAGCGAATATTTACATAAGAGAAATTGCAAATGTGCGTCAGAATGGCGAGTTATTAGTAAGGGTTTGTAATCCCCCAGGACCCCGACCTAACGCTTGCGACTTTTATCTCTGGGCACATTAAAACATATTGTAGAAGAAGTGAAACAAAATATCCGCAGGAAACAGTAAACATGCTCAAGGTGAACTACAACGAGTGTTGGGTATCTGTTAAAGAGGTGCTATAAACGTATGGACAACGACAGTGGTCAGTTTCGGCATCTTCTTGCATAAAGTTGGTAAGTGAAACATTTTAAATTGTTGTAAAACTGTGTAAGCAGCATGATATCTGCAAACGGCAGCTAGCGCCGTTCTCGCATATAGACAAAACATCGCAAGTTGGTTCATAGTTGATTGGATCGCTCTGTACTAGAATATGTGGATGCGAGTGTATTTTGTTTCGAAATACCTGCTAGAGCAACTGCTCTATAATTTAGAATTTTTATTTATTTTAAAACTAAAATATTTGTATATTTCTAAAACTGCTGCAGAAATAAATTTTTAAAACTGTCTTTCCAATTTATATACATTCCATTGTTTATTACTATTAAGAAAATTGAGATAACACTGTATATTTTCAGGTAGGAAAATTATATAATGTCAAACTACTATTTATGTCGGAACTCGTGGTGTAGTGGTAACGATACTTGCCTCGTAAACCAAAGATCGCGGGTTCAATCCCGGCCAAGATCGATGGATTTTTCCGGGTGTAAAAATCCAAATATGGCTTCCTTCGGAAGGTAAGTAAAGCCGTGGGTCCTATGTTGTACATTTACAGCATGTAAAAGAAGCTCAATCCTGAAAGAAGAGGCTTCTGAGCAAAATTTACCGCCCCTTTCACGCCCTGATTTGAATAGGACGCTGATGACCTGAGATATTAAGGTGCGTCCGTAAATAAACGAAATCAGACGCTACTATATGCACTGATGAATATAAAATTATTAAATGAAAGTGCAGAAAACTTTACATTAAAATATTTATAAGTGCTAAATGTAACAGATAATACATTTGAAGAAGTGACTTTAGCGTAGAAATGTCAGCTCATAATGGAAAACTTATATCTACAAAGGTAAAACCTATAGGTGGCGGATGCATTGTTAGAGCAAAAAAGTTTTCAACATTTAGGTGGTAATCCCTTTAGCTGCTGTTATAACTTCTGAAGTTGTTATTTCCATTTCAATGCTTACACTGCGGTTGTCCTTGACGATTAATTAAGAGGACGTCTACAGCAACAAACTTATTTACAAAGATGCCCTTACAATAGAATAAGCTGCTTGCGACTCGCAAATTGGACAGCATTTCTATTCGGCTTCAGCTCTCTGGCAGAGTTGAAAACTTCCGTACAAGCGATTTCATTCTGCAGAGAATGAAGTTTAGCGCTTTGTTGCTACCTGTGACCTCGGGAGTTAAGTTACATACGTCACGCTGCTCAGCCTTAAAGAACAATTGCTCTGAAAAACAAAAGCTAGTAGCTAGTAAAGAAACTTATGTGTCGTCAACTTGTTCAAGTGGCAATTTATCCATTATCTTGTAGCGTTCAGGCATTCAAAAACGACTATTTATTTTCATATTAATACTGCCAGACTATGTAATGATGTAAACTTTTTGGCACTTTCCAATTAGATGAGGAACTTCTTGTGGTTATATGAATATAAAAACCCATGAGGACTAGATATCGTCTTGTCATATGCTCTATCCTTGCCCCAATAGCTAAGGCGTGGTCTTCAAATGCACTTGCGTCCGATTTATCAAACCTAATAAATTATGATTGGTCGGCACATCGTCTGCCATCACGTACGTTTGTTCGGTGATCTTAAATAAGTTGCAACGGTTCTTTTTAGTGTTCTACGTAACACCGAGAGTATCTTATAACGCAATGCATTCAAGGAAAACGCCATAGCGAACGAAAAAATTAAACAGTTTCTACAGAAAATAGCAAAGGGAAAAAAAAAAAAAAAAATCACAACAATGATTCCAATGAACACAAGATTAAAAAATACGTTTTGTCATATATACCAGTAAATTGTATTTGCAAAAGGTAATTGAGAATGTAACGTACACACAACAAATTGGAACCGGAATTGTAGTGAGTGGGGATTTTAATATCGAGGTGATTTATTTTTATTTATTTAATCGGACAATTAATGATCTTCCTGCCTTGCCTTGCCTTGACCCTTGAAGCCATGAGTTGGATGCTTCCTATTTCTCTGGTTCCATTGCAGAGGATAGGGATCCCAGGGGAATTTGGACTGTTTTTAATTATTTAAAGTCATTAGGGAGGAAGGTGATTCTTCAATGTAATAATATAAATTTCGGCTCTGGTTGGACATTTAATTTATTGAACAATTTGAAAGATTCAGAAACACGCTGTGCTTCTGTCGTGCGGTTATTGTTCTGGTCACAATCAAGCAACCATTTTGCTTCTTGTTAAGTACGCCGAGTGAACAAACAACGAACGATCCATGCAAGAACACTTGCATTTTGATTAACTTGACCAGGGTTATTCGGGGCACGTGAATGAAATCTGGGATTCATAATCAGAGCCAGATAAGAAAAATTCGAGGTTGCGACCTGGACCAGAACAGTGGATTTCAGGCCTACTGTGCCGATGCCCTTACCATCTGAGCCACTGTGCCATCTCCCATCTGAGCCGTATGCCTAGAAGATCTCTTAGGTTATTTCGTTGCTAGCTATGTGACGATGTTTGGAATCAAAGGATTTTAAGCCGAAGAAGCGACTCGAAGTCTTCGAATATTTGTGACCTAGGTTTCATAGTTCATAACCAGAATAGCTTAATATGTTTCCAGACATAATCTTACATGGAGAAATTCGCGATAGTGGCCGGGTAGGGTACGGAAAAGCATATGGTAAGAGCATCGGCACGGTAGGCTGATGATCCGTTGTTTAAGTTTCGGCCATAACCTTGATTTTTTTCTCATAACCTTACCCTATTACACGGCTTGTGCGAAAAAAGCAGTTTCAAATAAATCGCTCATTCGTTTGTGTCGGTTTCATTGCTTGTGAAAATCCGTGCATGCGCTGATTTAACTTTACTGTTCATTAAAATTATATTAAAACTCCGTAAAAGCAAATGGGAATATGTAATAGTTATTCAAAGAACTTAAAAACTATGAGGGATTCTACAATATACCCCTTCAATAATCTGTACTGCATTTTGAACCTGCCGAAAGTAACAAATGTAAATTATTTACTACAGCACTATCTCAAAAACAGAGACTTTGTGCATCGATGCCTTATGGTGCTTAAGATTACGAATCTTGCAACCGTAGTAATAACAGTTTTATCAGCTGCATAAAAAATGGTATTATTTCTTGGCTTTTAAACCACTCCGAGTTCACCGCGTTCATATATCGTCTTCCCATTCGCTGTTCTTTTAAGGGAAAAGACATAAAAACAAAACTAAAGGGGAATGTTATTACGTCATTGACGTAGAAGAAACATTTTCGGGTTGGTATAATGGAAGAATTAATGTTTCACATCATAAGGTACGCTATGTCGTAATTCAGAGCTGGAATTAGTACGTTGACCATGATGTAGATGCTCCACTTTGCCTCTGGTTCCTGAGTCAAGATTAGCAGACAAGAAAGAAGGATATTATAATCCCTAATTTACATATATATTCCTTGCGGAAACGTTTGAACGTTAAAGAAGTCAGGCAGTTAGGTCGGGATGGTTTCTCTCGCGCTACGGTAAACAAATGCTCGTTGCGTTGCTGCAACCGAATAATGAAGGTAGCAATTTGAAAGGATGAAATATTCTGCTGAGAATGCTACGTTAAGACATGCAAAGTTGCTACATCTTGGCAAAATGCGTCCCTCGTAACTACATCCCCTGAATATCTACAATCCTTATTCTCAACGCCAAACCTATCATTGCAATCAAAGTTTGATAAAAGAAATGAGGAAGTTAAACATAAACTTTTAATATATCCATTTTATTCAAGGGTTATACATTTGGTACAGTGAGTTTCCAAAAGACGGAAAAATAGTGTGCAAAATAATCATTGACGGCGTCAGTCCTAGTTAGAGGAAATTGTCTTCCCAGAGAGTTAAAATGTTGAGTTCCGAGTATGTGGATGGTGTTCATAAGAAACAAATTCAAAGCAAAATTCGTGCAATTTTCCCATGCAACGGCGCGTTATCCAGACGAACAATTATTTTGTGTATCCGAGCTATATGACTCGGAAGAACAGCAAGTCATTTCAAGCAGCCAACCGCCCAAAATCACTTCGTGCTTATAAAACCCCAAGTTATAATATGCAAGGTAAACAGATTCTTTCATCCAGCAGAAGACCCTTAGAAGACCGCTAACGTTGCAGTTTAACCTGCAGTTTCATTTTGGATTATTTTAAATAGTGTTTAGCGCCAGATTTACTGCTGATGCACTCTGTTGGTGGACACCACTAAATGATAAATTGATAAAGAATTTCTTTTAAGGAAGGAAACGTTCCAGACACTGCATTTGCCATGTATGAAGACTGAGGAAAACCTTGGTGTTATAAATCGGTGCACTTTAGTCTCAAAGTCATAATGAAGACTTTAATTTCTGCCAGTTTTATAAAAACGTCACTCCCAAATCAAAATTTCTAATTACAATATCTGCAACGTTACTGTACGCTGATTGTCCTCGGTTAGGATACTGCATTAGCGTATGGTGGTGTTGTGGTTCCTAAGTGCTGCTATCTAAGCATCTGTAACAGTACATTTTATATATATATATATATATTCTTTCTTTTATAGGAAACATAATTAATGTAGCACATAAGAAGTTATTATACCATATAGAAGAATAAAGAAACGTGGATCAATGAACTGGTGCGGTTCCAGTAATCACATAGGAAAAGAGGAAAGGTAGAATATCTCTCCAAACACAAATTATTGGGCGGTATCTGTTTCTCGTAACAGAGATCAGAGGAAGAAAGGGAACGGGCGGTGAAAAGTTCCAAAGGAAAAAAAAAAAAAACACTGGAAAAACACATTGAATTTTCCTCATGTATCAAATCAAGCAATACAAGCAAAGTCCTAACAAAGTTCTGAAAACTTATGATGAATGTATTAAGAAAGGTGAATATAATACACTTCATGAACTTTGTGACATTACAAAAATAAAGGATCAGTGGTTATCTGCTGAGAATAAACGATTGTAACATCTGCAACTACAAAGCAAAGAAGGCGTGGGCTACTTGCGTGGTAAATTTGCAAGACAAGAGGCAATTCATTCTTCAAAACCCGAAAGCTACATAGTGAATAAATTTCAACTTCAATATTAAAACCTTACATTAGTAAGTGATATTGTGAAAACTGCGACTACTGTACAACAAAACAACAAAACAAAGTAAATACAGCAACCAAATTGGTAACATCCATAAAATATCAAGGAGTCAAACTGCCAAATATGCGCACAATTGTCATTTGATGTTACTGACATTCCAACTATAAGCCTAGATGCAATGTGGTATAGTATATTGCTAAGTATTTGTATAGTGTGTTGTAACTTCAGGTGTTTCTCAAGTAAATTAAACAAAGAGATACTTCTATTGTATTGAAATACAGATTTATCGATTCACGATGTCTTGAGCATAGCTTCTGAAACAAGGTAGAGAGTGAGCTGAAACCTTTCGGATGAAATAGGACATCTGCCAGATATCCGCCAAAAAGACAAATCAATTACAAACTTCGTAGCAAATTTTAGAAAACACGCACGCAGAGATGCGGTCTACTCTGTGTGGATAGTGCATTCTGAGTTCCTGTGACTTTACAAGAGAGCCCAAAGAAAAGCATGATGTTTCAGGAAGTTTACTGTTAGATACTCATCTTTAATTTTTTGGAAGATGAATATTTTGAATTTTGTGAAATGTTGCCCAGTAGAGATGGAAAGCACTACAACTCTTCCAAATATTATGGTCAGAAAAAGGTCTCTTTAAGTGAACTGTTTATCCCAACAACAGTTTACTGATATCAAGCTCCATTGTGACTATTGAACAACAGCTTGGAATAACCAGTGGTGTGACGCTAACTTTGGCCCCTGGTTTTGTGATGCCGTCGTTTCCGATGTGTGCTGCCATAAGCTCTGTTCCAACAGTATGGCCCACCACATACGCAAAATTCGTTTTGAAATTTCTGGATCAAAATTACCGGATTTGTCGTCGGAGTCCCATTGATGGTCTCTCAGGTCACCGAATCTGTGTTCAGATGTATTCTTTACGCAATCGTGTTCTCTCAGAAGCCACGTTCTACGGATTATATGAAAGATAACATCAGATCATTAACAATAAATAAATGTAGTCGGGTATGCAGTAGTGTACTGGAAAGATGGATGATTGCGTCAACCAGAACGGCCAACAATATGACTAATGCAAGTCCTTCCTTCAACCGTTCACATACTTATATGCCATCCTGTGCGTATAGAAATACTAAACAACACTGAACTACACCCAAACGGCAGTTGGAAATTGAGAAATCCTCTTATACAATTTCAAATTTTAATATCTGAAATTGCGTATTATTAGCACAGCGACAGGAGCATTAACTTGTCTCAAAAGATAAATATGTACTTATACAAGGCTCCGTACGGAACGCCATTAAACTTAGTCGTAGAAGAGCAGCGAACATCAGAGACAGATAATAATGCGAGCAAACTGCGACCATAACCCCCTACCAAGTCCATTAACTCGCAGGTAGACAATAAGCTTTAGAGTAGGTTGTGTAGTTGTGACGAAGGCGGCAGTGTACCATATTATCACAGAACAATATAACCGTTTTCTGTTACAATTTCTAGCTTATAAAAACTTTCTGCGTCGTTTGAATATGGATAGGTGAGTTTGGATTTCTGCAGAAAGGAATGAAAATGTTTTATAATTGCAGCTTATTAACATATAGGTTATCAGCGCAGAAAAGGGTGATGGTTGTGATTGAATTTTGAGCAACCTTATTGAACATACAGAAATAAATTTTATGTTTTAATGCACGTGATGTTAACACGTTTTGTTAATGTAGTATGTTCAAGTGCATTGCAGTTTAGTAATTGTATTACGCCTGTTTATTTATATAAATCGGCATTTAAATAAAGTGAAATTCATTATTATGCAGATAATTATGTTAAATTACGAAACATATAGCTTTTTGTTTCAAAATGTCATTCTATAAATATTTATTTTTATAAAAACTGTGTGTGTGTGTGTCATTGGCTGGGTCAAATTAACGAGGACTAATCAATAAAGAAGGAAATTGTTTATTATTATTATTATTATTATTATTATTATTGTTATTATTATTATTATTATTTATTAGCAGTAGTAGTATAAATTTTTTTACTTACTTACGAACTACACTAGGCAGGGTCAAAGTTGGTATGATTTTTTTTAACTAGTCCCCATTGAGCTATATGCCCTTGGCCCATGTGTCTGCCAGTCCTGGAAGACAGGTTGGAAATCGTTTTCGACATCGTCTTCAGAAACCCCTCGACTTCTTACGACAGCCGTTAGGGATCCAAAACGCTGACTTCGTTTCTGAGACGAGGGAACAGAATAAAGACACAAGTAGTTAGATCTGGGCAGTTGGGAGTGTGGGTCATATACTTGATTTTTTTTTGCAAATATTTAGCAAAAAGAGAGAGTGGCTGTCATGGTAAAGGTGCCAACAAGATGGATGCTGATCAGGGCGTTTTCGTCTGATGTGTTCGGTCAGAACACTCAAAACATTCTTTAAATACTCCCCACTAACCGTTGTTTCCGGGGGACTTGCATGTTTATAAACCATTTCATGGTAGTCCAAGAACGAAATCACCACAATCTTTGCTGCCGACAGAACCAGGTAATTTCCAGATTTAGCTCGTTTGTTTGCTTTCGCGATATTAATAGTGATAACAAATCTCATCACCCGTAAAGACAGAACTCACGTATGCCTCGCCATGCTCCTCTACTAAACGTTGAAGCTCCTGACAAACGTCCACTCCCGCCATCTTCTGTTTAGGCATTAAAAATCTCGATGCTCATCTGACACAGACGAGTCACAGAATGGTACACACACTACCATGGGAAAATTGTAGGTCTGGTGGCCTGATTATTTTCGATCTTCCCGAACAATGACAGCAGATTCTCGTTCTCGTTCACTGCAGTGACTGAAGCACTGAACCGCTTTATTGTAGAAACACAGCCCTGCTTAAACCCCCTGAACAACCGAGGTGCGGATGACAGTGACAGAACTTCATCGCCATAAGCGTAACAACGTGTACCGAATTTCTGCAGACGGAAGCAACATTTCGGAACAGGATTCTGCTCGTTACGAAGCGGAATGGTAAACACTTGTTCTTGCTGGCGTTATATACTACAACGCAAGTGCATACGAGTTTCCAATTTTTCCCAACAATCACAAGAATGAAAAATTGTTTCACTACCAATATCAACATATCATTTTCAATATTTATTACTAGCCCTTGCACACCCTTTGGAAAAAATAAAGAAGGCATCCCCAAATTCTGCGTGTTGATCAGAGAGCTTCGGGGACGCTCATAAACGCTGTATTTACAATGTGCATGCAACTACTAAACACTGTAGTGGGCGCTTTACTTGTAAACATGATTGTCACAATCATAAACATCTGCAAAGAAAACAGTCGGGTAGAAGGCATTTCTCTTCTTCGTAAGCTCCTCATGCCAGGAGGCGAACCTGCGCTCTTAGAAACGGCATCACTTGCACACTCTGCCACAGAGCTAACGGAATACACTCACACTAGTCCATAGTCTTTAGTGCATGTCACATAAACACAGCTGCTGCAGTGGCTACACAGCTTTGCCGGATACCTTGCGAACCTTGTGCTCTATCGAGAGAAATGTTTGTATTCAACAGATAACTTTTTTTTTTCTCACCAGGAGTGCATATGAGCATACATAACTTACAAGGAAATTAGAAAAGTAGCGATTACGTTTACAAACAAGTTGTGGTTTTGTAAACGGGTGCGATGTGTAGATTACAAAAATTCTAATTAAAATAAGTGGACTGCGCCTAACATTATATTCATAATAATTGAATTTACTGGTCGCAAGCTGTTTCATAATATAATTCTCTCATATTTCTGTAGTCGAAATAAGCATTCATGCAAGGCCATGTGATTACGTTGCTGGAGCGATATCTAGCTGTAGATGTTCTGCATGAACTTCGCAGCCAGTACGTTCTCCGATTGTGACAAGCCAAATGGGATAGCTATACAATCATTTATACTGTCTAGCTACCCCATATAACTACAGAATTTACAGACCAGGACAGAAAAAGTGGAAAGCAGCGAAATGAAGATACGATGGAGGCAATAGATGGATGTGATCTCTGCGAAAATACAACCTAAAGATATGGTGTAATGATGCACACCTCACTTTCAGTTTTTCGTCACTTCAAGGTGTTGCTGAAGCGGAGTGAAGATTGCATTACCCTGAACTAACGGAATTTCACACATTTCATTGATGATGTGCATATCCCTTCTTCGCAGACTTCGTTAGATATCCCTGGACAATACCTGGATATGACGACTTTAGACCGGGGAGATCTAAAGCGACGCCAGAACGAACTTTTGATTTTTAAACACGACATGTTTCAGGAAACTACTCAAAGCAATCGTTCATTAAGTGCCGAACTGTGATCAGCAATCTGTCCTCAGCATTTTGACCCCTGTGGACATTCTTTCTTATAATCTTTTACAAATTGTCGCCAAAAACTCAATTTTTAAACTCTGCACATGGCCTTGAAGTGCAGTGCAAGTGACGATGATCGACAACTTTATACAATCGCGATCGCAACTTGCACTAACACCCTTGTTAGATGTCCGTGTAGTTCCCAGTACTGCTATTAACCACACAATGTGCATCAAGGTCGTATATCCAAATGCGTCTGCTGTATGCCGTTCAGTTTATGGATGATATTGAAAGTGATTGCTATGGCCCCAAAGAAGTGGATACTACGAATGAGAAAAGTAGATTTGTCGACCTGTCATATTGCTAAAGAATGTGTCTATCTACTAAGGGAGGACAAATGCTGGCAATAACCAATATTTTCTACAATCAGCATAGTCTCATAAACGCATTAGAATTAACAGTAAAAGGAACACATTTAAAACTGAGCAGAAATAGTTTAAATGCTTTGCCATTGCAAACCTGGATTGCAACCCCACAACATTGTTATGGCGCAAACGGGATATGGCATTTAAGAGTCTTAAATCATCTCTGAGACGTAATGCAGACTATGGAAGTTTATAAAATCTGAACACCTCTGAGAACTCCCAAAACAGATGGCTAGAACCCACGAAGTAGTTACTTTTGCCAAGGGTGAATGAAAATAAGCTTTAGTCTTGTTCTGTATAATACTCATACATTCCATTTTTTTTTTTTTTTGTATTTTTGTTACCAAATAAACAATTTTGTATGGTGATTTGTTTTCATTCCTGTTAGAAAAATCAAGAAATTACATGGAGTACTGAATATCTGAACACAAATCACTTTCTATATTGATGATGTGCACTTGCAAATTCACGCACAAGTGCTAAATCAAATTACGTCAAACGCACTAAAGCTTTCACGAAAGTTCATCATTAAGAGTGGGTGCAACTTTGTTGGAATTCACGAAGGAAAGAGAAATTGGCTTCCGAGCGTACCACACATCCTTCGTGTGGATAAATTCTAATTAATAGCTAAATCGGCTTGGAAGTAAAGTTTGAAATAATGTTCGTGAAAACGAATTTTAAAGTTTGAATGCATATGCGATGAAATAGTTGGAAAACGTCAACAGAACAAGACCTCTGCGTCTCTTTCGGGCTATTGTTGGGGGCTTGGAATTATTAATGTTACTGTGACAGCGATATTAATTGCTATCTAAAACTATTGGGGGTAATTTATTGTCATAATAAAAAAATTATAAGTGGCTTGATAACTCAGGTCGCCAGTTGTGTTGGCAAAAGTGTACTCATTGGATTTTAGTTAATATTTCTGCGATGGAATAGGTGGTGATCCCAACCATACTGACAGCGTTAGCTCTGTACTAAGTGTCTATAATCCTCGTTCTGGGTATCAGATTCCTTAACAGGTTTCCTTTTGGGTGTTTAAGAAGAGGATTAACACGTCAACGTGGAAAGAAATACATAATTCTGTTAAACATTTTATATGTTTCGTAAAAGAAAACTACAAAAATAAGATTAATTAGAAAGATTTATCTAAAAATCTCATTTTTGTACGTACCATTACCAAATGATAAAAGCAAATACTTTTCCTATGTGTGTGTTAATAAATGTATGAATATATTTATTAAAATTAGCATATGCGATATTATCATTATAACCTTCGCACAGTACTACCATATTGATTCTCGTAATACATAAAAGGTACATTTCTTAAATAAATTAGCTTTTCATTACTTAATATAGGCAAAATAATAATATGTTTCATTATCCCAATATTAGGTTAAAATAAACATCTATAGCATGGAACCCGCCATGTCACAGAAAAGGTGAATATAACATTATAACTGTACAGTGCATATACATTTTTAAATTCAGTTTAGTTCCCCCTGCCCCTCTCCCCGGTTTTCAACCTTCTCAGACTAGAGCTGTCTCATCTTCGACACGAGTTTGCCTACCTGCTCCTCATCCTTGCCTGTCACAGAGCCCAGCATGCTCCTTGCACTCTGTTAGTCAGTAAAGGAAGGCGGCTGGTACTCAGTGCTGCTATAGTTCGCTAGATGTGCGATCATGATTCTTCCTCTCCACATAAAGGGCAAATTCTCAATCCATTTCCATCTGAGATTCTGATCTGCCGCCATGCTGTAGCCTAAACCACGCGAGTCCCTGTTTGGATGTACACCTCCATCCCCTACCAGATTTTAACCCCGTTTGCACTTTCGAAATCTCCCCAAATTGCGTGATTGTACGCAACCAGTCTATATCCTTCAGGAGATTCCTGACCTTCCTCCATACAGTTCTCCTGTTTCTGTGACCCTCTGTCCAAACATTGTCCAACCCGATGTTTCCAATCACTTACTGACTTTGAAGGTCCCATGTCTTATTTCCTCCGAATCTAAGCTGCTCCTTGAAACAGATTATTTTAATTAAAGAATGCTCGCCCAGAATAATTTTCAGCCAATACTTCAACGCTCTAATTTTACATTCTATTATCTCAGTATGAGACCCAAATTCCTTTTAATTTCGTAGTTCACCTTACTCTTCCCTACTTCCAAAATCCCTTTCAGAAAACTCATTCCCACCTGATCCAGATTCCCCGTTTGCTCCCACCCCCTGATTTCTGCGCCACGTGTCATCGTGGATCTGACCAGAGCCCTGTAAACGGTTTCCAGTAAACCTACCGGTAGATCTGAAATTCTACTGCGTATCCGGGGAGTCTCCGTGGCCTTCATTCCCGTCTTGTGTTTCACCGTGTCAATTTGCTTCGTCCACTGTCCGTTCATTGTAATAGTAAGTCCTAGGTAAACGAAACTGTTAACGTTGACTAAGGCATGTCCTCCGTTTGTCCAAGACTCTTCCCTACTAGAACCTGTTCCGTTCTGGAAAGTGATCGCTTTCGCTTTATTTACGGTAACTGCTAGTAGCCATACGTAGCAATAAATCTGCAGTATGTTAAGTCCCCACTACTAAATTAAGTGAATGACTGTAATGTCCTTAACGTCGGGTTATATATGAGGTTACAGCAACCCTAATTAATGAGAAATAACAACTGGCGAAATAATTTAATGCGGGTTTAATGAGAGGTTTGCAGCCAGTTCAGTGTTTTATAATTTTTATATTGGACAAGATACGAACTACAAGGGCGTTGATAAATGTGCTAAATTTCACAGAAATTGTGGGAAATTCTGTTAATCCGCATGACTGTTACTAAAAGTGATACTTGTAACTGTTTTGTTCAAAATGTCAAACAGATGCAACGGGCAGTTCTTTGTTGACCGCTATCTTAAGTGATGGGTGTAACACGTTCCGCAGAAAGGAAATTCATGGGGACACTCACTACCATTTATTACTGAATAAATGAATAAAAGCGTGGCCGTACGAGCACTGCAGATGCTGTGCTGGTTGAGGTTTCATTTGAAGAAATGGTGAAAAACGCAATAGAAGACCGCCGCGTTAAGATTAGGGGATTGCTGAGATGGTAGGCATTTCATATGAAGGAGTACATGATATCCTGCAAGAAGTTTGCATATGAAGAAGCTCAGTGCGCGATGCGTGACGCTTTTGTTGATTCCAGACCAAACACGCTCGAGGAATAAAATTTCAAAATCATGTTTTGAAATGTTGCCGAATAATCCGAACGATATACGGCAATCAAAACAGTGGGTTGGGAGAGATAAAAGTGCACCGAAAGTGCTAAAACGAAAGGTGATGATTACCTTTTTGGGTACTCATAGTGTATCACCATGATTGGTTATTTGGAACAGTGTAAAACCGTGACTGCCTGTTATTACGCAACTTTACCTTTTGCATTGTAATTTGAAGTAGAAGCGACTAAGATTAAAGCGCAAAAACATACGTACTTCTCTACCAGAACAATACCCCTGCTGACACATCGGCCGTAACTTCTCTACCAGAACAATGCCCCTGCTGACACACCGGCAGTAACTTCTCTACCATAACAATGTCCCTGCTTACACACCGGCAGTAACTTCTCTACTAGAACAATGCCCCTGCTGACACACCGGCAGTAACTTCTCTACCATAACAATGCCCCCGCTGACACACCGGCAGTAACTTCTCTACCAGAACAATGCCCCTGCTGACACACCGGCCGTAACTTCTCTACCATAACAATGCCCCTGCTGACACACCGGCAGTAACTTCTCTACCATAACAATGCCCCTGCTGACACACCGGCAGTAACTTCTATACCAGAACAATGCCCCTGCTGACACACCGGCAGTAACTTCTATACCAGAACAATGTCCCTTCTGACACACCGGCAGTAACTTCTCTACCATAACAATGCCCCAGCTGACACACCGGCAGTAACTTCTCTACCAGAACAATGCCCCTGCTGACACACGGCCGTAACTTCTCTACCATAACAATGCCCCTGCTGACACACCGGCAGTAACTTCTCTACCATAACAATGCCCCTGCTGACACACCGGCAGTAACTTCTCTACCATAAAAATGCCCCAGCTGACACACCGGCAGTAACTTCTCTACCAGAACAATGCCCCTGCTGACACACGGCCGTAACTTCTCTACCAGAACAATGCCCCTGCTGACACACCGGCCGTAACTTCTCTACCAGAACAATGCCCCTGCTGACACACCGGCAGTAACTTCTCTACCATAACAATGCCCCTGCTGACACACCGGCAGTAACTTCTATACCAGAACAATGCCCCTGCTGACACACCGGCAGTAACTTCTATACCAGAACAATGTCCCTTCTGACACACCGGCAGTAACTTCTCTACCATAACAATGCCCCAGCTGACACACCGGCAGTAACTTCTCTACCAGAACAATGCCCCTGCTGACACACGGCCGTAACTTCTCTACCATAACAATGCCCCTGCTGACACACCGGCAGTAACTTCTCTACCATAACAATGCCCCTGCTGACACACCGGCAGTAACTTCTCTACCATAACAATGCCCCAGCTGACACACCGGCAGTAACTTCTCTACCATAACAATGCCCCCGCTGACACACCGGCAGTAACTTCTCTACCAGAACAATGCCCCTGCTGACACACCGGCCGTAACTTCTCTACCAGAACAATGCCCCTGCTGACACACCGGCAGTAACTTCTCTACCAGAACAATGCCCCTGCTGACACACCGGCCGTAACTTCTCTACTAGAACAATGCCCCTGCTGACACACCGGCAGTAACTTCTCTACCATAACAATGCCCCTGCTAACACACCGGCCGTAACTTCTCTACCAGAGCAATGCCCATGCTGACACACGGCCGTAACTTCTCTACCAGAACAATGCCCCTGCTGACACACCGGCCGTAACTTCTCTACCAGAACAATGCCCCTGCTGACACACCGGCAGTAACTTCTCTACCATAACAATGCCCCTGCTGACACACCGGCAGTAACTTCTATACCAGAACAATGCCCCTGCTGACACACCGGCAGTAACTTCTATACCAGAACAATGTCCCTTCTGACACACCGGCAGTAACTTCTCTACCAGAACAATGCCCCTGCTGACACACGGCCGTAACTTCTCTACCAGAACAATGCCCCTGCTGATACACCGGCCGTTGCAAAGGTAAAAGTGCACGAGGTGGCTTTGATATAGTTTCCCATCCCCCCTTCACCCCATATTTGGCCCCATGTGACTTTCTCTCTTTCCCAACCTCAAAATTGTTGGGGGGGGGGGAAGAAGAGTTCGTCGAACGAAGAGGTATCTGTGCTGTAAATGAGTATTATGGTGGTTTCAAATACACTTCTTTTATATGGGAATAAAATAATTAGAATCTTGCTGCACCAAATGTATTAGCCCAATTGATGTTATGTTGAAAAATAAATTTTAGTTTTTGCAGAAAAAGTTATTCATTATGTCTATTATCAGATTTTTAATCTACTCTCATATTTCACCTCTCTTGGCAGATCTGCTGTCTGTACGTAAATTCAAAGTAAATATTTTGTTCTTTCTTCGTGGTGGTTACTGATCAGGAGCTTGGTTTAAGACAAAGGTGCATAGTATTGCTAAGTGTTGATAAACACAGTACAGATTTTCTGTGAACCGGTAGGGTCAAACTTCCCAATGCGCTATTCTGTAGATAAATACTCTTAACAAAAGATATTTTCCGTGTTTGTAAGTAAAACTGGATGAAAATTCCGAAGACTGCCGAAATATTAAGATAGTACTCCAAAAGTCTGACAAAATTTATTTAACTACAAACACATAACAAGTTAGGAATACTTTGAATAAGCGTTTATGCGGGCTAGGCTTCAGTTTTAGACACTCTTGTAACATCAGGTTCACAATTAATAATGTTAAAAGTTGAGTGAGAGTAAAGCAAGCATTTCCCGGCTCTAGCACGTTTCCCGGTTAATGAAAAGTTACAGTCACTGCAACGAGCTGTAAAGAGCTTATTTAATCCTGAGATTCATTACGGGGTCACACGAAGAGTGAACTGTTAAATATCGTGACTGATCTTGCTTGAAGAGATAGAACCACAACACAATTCTGGAACCAGAGGTGTCCCATGCTACCGGCTAATCGATAGCAGCGGTTCCCAAGTAAGTTCTAATTATCTGTTTGCTTTCCGGTTGTGGGTCTTTGAGTATGGATGCAACAAAGGAATAATCCTACTACTGGCGCATATCTATGTGCGTCCTACTCTTCGCGCGCAAAGGGAAGCGTAAGTGCTGTGTGTGTTTTGTTTTCCTTGGGGAAGAAGCCAACATACTCTCCTGTTCTTTAGCCGCGTAAATTACCTCATTTGTTGAACCACACCATATGGGAGAAGCGACATACCCAATGCTACAGCATGTGCATCTGGGCAAACCAGAGCAGGAACGCTGCTGCTACTGTCAATTTGCTGTGAAAGCATACGGTAGCTAGTTAAAGTCTCAGTAATTCTATAGGGCGTAACCGTTTCTCGGAATATCCCGTGTAACTTTTATAACACATTCTAAACAGTAGGAGTTGAACTTATTTTGGAGGGTTATTTGAAGTGATATCAGCACCACTATTAGTTGTAAGTATTACAATTTGGAAAATACTGCTGTTCTGAAGCATGAACCTCGGGCTTTAGTCTTCAGTTGTTACTGTTGCTAAATCTGAAGCTTTAGGACAGGAAGTAATTATCGTGCATATAATAACAGAACGATGAAAGCGAATACAAAAATCCTTAGTATCTAGTTCTGTACAGTGTAAATGACGATTGTTGGGAAATGAATATAAAAGAGATTCCTAAATTTATATTTCAAATAATATTTTATTTTATAATTGAAGAAAAACTTAAAAGTATTACCTTATACATCCCATTAATATAAAGGATGCCCCATTTAGCTTGCACACCAAAAATAACGTTTTTGTGGTGCGTCAAATGAAAAATTGTTTCAAACAAAAGGTTTTAGCATCATGAGTTATTTTGGTTGAGCAAGCTAAAGGAGACATCCTGTATACATGTGTTAGATTTCATTTTTCATTTATATGTATCAACTGCATTATTTCCAGTTTCGTGATTTACGTAGGTTCATATGTATATGAATTTCATAATTACTTATTATTATTATTATTATTATTATTATTATTATTATTATTATTACTATGATCATCATTGTTATTTCTAATTTTTTCTTACTATGCTATAAGTGTCATACTATCAATGAAACTTAACGTAATTGTTATTAGATTAGTATAGTCGAAGGGAAGGTTTAATGAACTTACCGTACCAGAATAAATAACTAAAATAGTATATAAAAACATATTAATATTATTTAGAATTATTAGGGAAAGGTATAAAATTATTACTATCCACACAACTCTGTAATACACACACACACACACACACACACACACACACACACACACACACACACACACACACACACACACACACACACACACTTTTATTACTTTGGTTTTGGGATTGACATTAGCAAATAAAACTTTGTTTAATCATTAACTAAGTGCAGGACATTTTCTCAAAAAGCACGCTTTGCAATCAAAGATGCATTAACTTAGTTACATATATTATACTTACGAATATAATTTTGGTTTCAAAATATTAGGAAAGGGTTTTCAATGGCTACTAATGCTCTGTGTGTGTATGTGCGGCGCATCGTTCGCAATATCTTGGATATATCCATATTGGAGCAGTTTTCAAAAGGTTTGCAGCATCAAAGAGTGACCTATTTTCCAACATCTTCCTGTGGTTATGGAATGCAAAAGCATTGAAAGAGGCAAAAGGAATCGAAAGTAGGAGATATAAAAGAATTCATAGCTGTCCCTCTGGTTTCAGGATGTCTGCTTCCGAAAAGAATGACTGTGGGAATTTGTTCTGGATCTTTCCTCAATCTGGAATGCGGTTAACTTAAGATGCCAAAGGAGTTATGCCGCCAACAAATAATTTAATAAATTCCGTAAATGCTTTGACTGCATTTTAAAAAGTTTTGACTAAAAGAGTGAAAGAAATGAAATGGAGGAATTTTCTCCCTACACCGCAGTCGGAAGAATCCCATTGTAAATCCGAATGGAGATCACATTGGCCCTACTTCTCGATGAACAATGGTTGACCTTCAGTAGACGTGCGATAAGATTGAGGTTAATAATCTATTTCATTTCCATTTCTGTAGAAAGTGCCTGTTAATGCTTTTTACTGTGTATTGTGTAGTAGATATATGCCAATATTTATGTAGGATAGTTATGTGTGCAAAATAAATCTTATAAGTATTACAGCAGATATATTCGTGATAAATTTCGAAAAGTGAAATTTTCAGATTGGTGAACAAAGTTCGAACCCGAGACGAGAAACCAAAATAAATAACCTGGTTTTAACAGAGCAGAAGCTCGATAAAATAGGCTATACATTAGAAGCCTTTCCTTGAGAGTCTTTAACATGATTAGCCCAGCATGTTGATATATCTAGCGGCAGTGCGTATAAAGCCACTAAGCTGCTACATCTTCACCAGTATAAAATTACGCTGTAACTAAAATGAAACCTATGGAGGCTCTGAAACAAAGTATGACGGAGCCAATTTACAGTATTCGAGAGGATAGATTGCAAAATGTTTTCAAAATGATTCATATCTCACAATGGAGGGCAAACGCTTCCGCAATTATTACGATGGTAAGGACAATATTAATGCCTATTTAGTACTAATGAATAACAAAAGAAACACAAAATGCGTGCTACGAATTCCGACCGCACGATATACTTTTACTGATCTTTTGACGAGGCCGTTGCGCACTAACTTAACGTCGATTAAATAAATTTCCGATTGTTTAGCGGAATTAATTTCTTGTAGTTTATACAGTTTATATTTTATGTGATATAAATTACTTGACTAAATGAAATATTTTCTACTATTTTAAGGAGATGATTTATTAAATTTCTAAAAGATACACAATTTTCCTCTATAGTTCCTGCGTCAATTCTGGTTTGCCGGGATCGAAATCGGATTGCTCACTAGCAGTATTGAAGATAACAGTGTATTAGATTTTATTAAACAATGCAATGAATGCATTCGTTGCAAACCGAAGTCTTTAATGTTCCGAGATTCTCACACGTGTTAATTAATATACAACAAAATAAAAAAAAATATTGAAAGATGAGATTACGGCTATGAATAGAGCAGGAAAGCGTTTAAGTGAAATATAAAACATAGAGAGGTGGATAATTGCTTTAATGTTTTACAAGGAGCTCTTTGAATATCCAGAAAAGAGGAAAAGCAATACGTTTTATGGGAAGAGAAAAGTTCTGATACTGTGCTTTTTGAAGTATTTTTTTTAAAGGTTGTTCACGAGTTACTATGCTTTGGCTGGCGAGTGGGTAGCAATAGCGCGGTGACTAAAATGAAACGGCTTATTTACGGTAGCTTCGTTGTGCTTGAAGTGAGAGCGCAGAATATCCGGCAAAGCGATGCGAAGCTCATGCCGTTAAAACAAACACGCGCTTGCCTCGCCGAGTTTTCAGTTCGCTCGCGTATGTGGACAGAGAACATCAGAGATTATCCGTACCGCAAATAAATATATATACATTCATCTCTTGTGTGTACATAGCCACATCATGGACCCCATACCGTATACAAAGCGATGCCAGTCGTATACTATTTTTCTAGCTTTTACAGACCATAAACTTCTCCCCTGAAAAGTTTGCGAGGGGAATCTGGAAGGCATAACAGAACAGATTGACGACCTTAATGTACGTCAGATTTGTATAGCAGATTCGCGTAAACGGCACGGTTTCCGGTTATCAACATAGATTGCAAAATATATAATGACAAGAAGAATGAAACTGATTTCAAACACCTTTATATTATAATCTGAAATCTAGGTCCATTACGATGCTATAATATTACTGTCAAGAAATCTAAGAACAAATTTACAATAATTTCCGGACATTCAAACTCTCAGCTTTTGATTGCATGCTATCTAACCAAAACATTAGCATTTGCATCCCGTTTGATTGTACATGCGTTTCTTTAGTAATTTGTTATTACAGTATTATGCATTACAAATATTAGTACATGTATAATGATTGGATCATAAATAATCATTCATTAAATTAATTGTGTATTGATGAGTGATATTTATTAATTAAACACACATTTGCTCATTTATATGGAGATACATTCACATTAAAAAATAAATTAAGGTAAAAGATAAACGCCTTACACTTAATCAACTTCATTAAATATTGGGGCCTTATGAGGGACGCGGTCGATACTCGAGTGATAAGGAGGAGGAAATTAAGTGATTATTTAATTGCTTGGTAGGGCGACCCTTTGCTTCGGAATTAGAAATATTTATCTCAGGGTAATTCTGGAATTTTGTGACTCGTTTGAGTCAGAGGGAAGGATAGGAAATCTAGCAGGCTACACGGAAACACTAAAGTTCTCAGTTGACATCATTTATTCACTGTTATTATAAGAATATCGGACTGTTCGTATTGGCTTGGAAATATTTCTAACATCTCAGTTGACTTCTATGTTCACTACTGCCGACCACTTTAACTGACTACTAATTATTCCTTTTCTACAGACTTCGCTCACTCCGACTGTGATTATCTATTCTTACGCCCACTTAATGCAATTAGCTTGTACTATTCCTTCCTCCGACTCCAACCATTGACTCCCCACAACTCACTGCCTCGACTGTTCACTCATTACTGCTAACTGCTCATTTTACTTTTTGCCTTATACTAGACGTACAGTTTATTGTACTGTTCAGACCCTCCCTCCGCGAAATAATAGATCCACAAAAATTATTGAGCTGTTCCTGTCTTAACTCCTTTATTGCACCTTCCTTAATATGTATAATTATACAGACTCGCTCCGATTCGTTCAATTTTGGAATATTCCTATTGGGTTAGCTGAACTCATTTCCTAAAATAATCTCCTCACTCTGTAGTAATTCCAAGAACGGACATACCTGCCATAAATATTCGGAAACTTTTCTGATCTTACATCCCTTCGCTTTTCCAGCCTTTCAGATTTACCCACAATGAAATCACGATAGACCACGTCTCGGCCATAAATAAGAAGCATCTATTTGTTTCTAATGTCATGTCAGAAACCTGTTGAAGTGTGTAAATGTTACTGTTAAAAGGGCTATAAAACTTATACTATCGCCTAAGGTTGACATGTGTTCCTTTCTCGAGAGAATTCTTCCTTTATTGTCAGTATACACCGCTACCATTACCTATTGAAATAATACTTCTCTCTGCACTAGTTATAAAAGCACATTCTGTGTCTAGGGTCGGCGAATTATTTTCCCTAAATCCTTTTAAATGAAACAAGTTCTTGCCAGAACACAAGGCTGCCTTCTTACCTGGTCGAACTGTTTAAACTTCCATTGGGGCAAACTCTAATTAGACACATTCCACAGTTTAACGACCAGTACGGTATTGCACTTTCATACAAATACATAGTGACCTCCTACTAAAGATTTAGTACAAGTGCTATCTAAATGAATAGAATAACTTTATCACAAATTACATACATGCATCAGATCATATTTACATTATTTATTAACATCGATAATAGCCGTATTAATTTAATTAAATGTGGCCTTTACTTTTGGCTACAGATTTCCTTATAGAAATGGCGCTTTCTAATGACAACGTTAATATTGGCATAAGTATGAATTAACGATTAATTTAATATATATCCTTTTGCTGAAACAGACAGAATCCTAGCAATAGCGGAACACGCTACAACGCTCTGCCGTAGCATAAGCTAGCGTGCGCTAGTTTACCGTGTTCATCGAGCTGTTCAACTTAACATACCACTGTTCATTTCTGTTCATCAATAGATACACAACTATTCCAGTTTTATAAATTCAATTACTTCTAATTTACTTTAGCTGTTAGTCACATCATAAAATTCTGTTAGATTAAGCTCTGTAATTTATAAAGTCCTTTGCTAAAAAAATAATGTATTCTGATTTCCGAAAATTTCAATTTCAAAATTAAAATGCTTACCTCTATTTACATATATGTACCAAGAGCACTACCACCATCATCAAAACCTTTTGTATTAAAAATAGATGTTCTAACGTATTTCTAGGAATACAGCATCTCTAATCACATCTTAATCTACCATATGTCTTGATCATACATTTGTGGAGTGTGTTAACTACGGATATTCAATTGAACGACGCATAACTGTATAAAAATCGGGAACAAATTAAATGAAAACATTTATTATTGCCTATGTAATTGAAAATAGCAGTGCTGCACATAAAACTTATTTTTATATATAAATTATGCTTTGCTTATAATTTTCAGAACAAAACCGCGCAAAAATTGCATTTCAAACAATTGCTCGTTTTAATTACAAACTATAAAAATATAATAAAATGATACAAATGCAATACTGAATACAAATACAGCATTTTTCAAACCAGTTAAATTTACATATGAGCTGCATATGGTCACCACTGTTTGTATAAACATTTGTTGCCATGATCTGCTTTTGTCTGTTACAGGTGTTATTTCATTAATGAGAAAACAGAAATCAGCGGTCACTTATGTGATATTTTATTATATATATATATATATATATATATATATATATATATATGACGGCGAATAAAATACAAAGAAAATGTATTTTAATGCTTGTTAGGTGTGTAGACTGAGAGACGGCATTGAAACATTACGCGTAGGTGTTTCAGAAATATAGGGAAATTCCTTCGCACAGCCTTTCATTTTTAGTAGCATCATGTCCGAGCAAAAGGTTCACTCGTCGATTGTGCAACGTATAATTATTGATTTTTTGGCGTGGCAGGATGTAAACTTGCCGAAGTTCCGCAAAGATTAAGGGCAAAGTTTGCAGATATTATGCTACGTAAGACAAACGTGTTGCACAAATATTCAAATATTCCACAGAATGACGAGAAAGTGTGGGAAATGAATGTCACCGGCAGTTCGGAATCTTATTGATTGTAACCGACGTTTGACGATTTCTGTAATCGCTTCTACGTTTCAGATAAAAGTAGAAGTGTTCAATAAATTATTTCATGGTTTACCAATAAGTATCAGCAAGGGAGTTTCTCGGATTCCCAATTAGGGCCAAACGGCGGCACGTATTAGAGGGGTTAAGAGTCTTTTGGCTCAATGTCGGGATCAAGGGGAATTGTTTCTGCATAGAATTGTAACCTGCAATGGACAATGAGATCCACGGAATACTCGGAGTTGAAGTAAGAGAGCATAGAGTACAGGGAAAGAGGGAAAATCTCAACTGTTAACTGGGGAGGCTTTTTGGACAGTTTTCTAGGACTCGCAAGCTATTTTAATAATATATTTTCCTCATAAACGTCGAACAGTCACTGCAACTCATTAAGAGCCAGTTTCTGGTGAATACAAAACGACTCATCTGCGAAAAGACGTCAGCATTGGAAAATTCCTCTTTTACGATTCAACATTATCCAACATTATTCAACATTATCCAAAGTGACGAATCACAGGGCTCTAATTATGAGCCTTGAGTAAAGAGTTAGACCCTATCTTCTACCTTTGTATTCTTACAGTTTCCTGTAATACGTATCTTGTTATTAAATGTAGTGAATTTGTAAGGAATGTGTTTCCGAGAATGCTGCTTCAAAACAGAATGGGCTTACAGAAGAGATTTTTAGCTCTTTTAGTAGTATATGAAAATTTAGTTACTTTGAACTAACAGTTTGCTTTATAACATCGTGCATTTAAAATGATTTATATTGTGTGGAAAGTGTGGAATAAAGGTCACGTTCTGGAGGAATAAATGTAATACACATTAATGATGCTCGAAATTTTCATGTTAGTTAAACTACAAAATCATAAACAAATGCTGTTAGGGGGGAAGTGGAGTACAAACGTCTACAACAAAAATCCTAAAATGTTTAGCACTTTGGGAAATGCTTCATAACAGCGCAGTTATGAAGCACTTTCACGTATCAACAATTTTACAGCCATTTTTATAGATCGGATAATTTTGAAGCCACTAAAAGGATGTATGTACTTCGCTACACCATTTAATCCTGGGATTGAAATATCCAACAGTCTGCTACCAATTCCTTTGTACCTACTTTCAGTGTTATCGTTCCCATTTGTAACACAACTCCCGAAATTATCCGCACTACAGCAGATACAAACTCCCGATTACTGTAAGCACCTGCTAGCCCCGCTCAGCACAGAAAGAAAGTTTGTTGGTATAACAAAGAAAGAAGATATAAAAAACATTGAGAAGCTGAACGCTATACATAAAATTTTGTTCACTCATGCTATGTTTAATGTCTCGGCTAATAAGAAGATCGCAATCGGCGGTGTTGGTAATTTAACTCCGCTTCTAAAACATCATTATAGAAGATGCTGAAATTGTCGTCCTCCCTGAGCTAAACAGTCATAGTGTAGGGAAACATGTGATGTTTCTGATTTCGTTGCTATTGCTTTCCAGCACGTGTTGAAATCCTCATTTGTGCTCATTTTCAGAGGGACTATGTACTCATTCGTTCATGCCTGTTTTGTTCTGAACCAATATAATCTGAATTGAAGTTCTGAAAAATGGTAATTAATCGGCAAAAGTCAGAATAAATTTCGCATGCACACAACGAGCTCATTCGTATTAAAACTACCCTAACAAACAAAAAGACTGTGCTGCAGAGTCAGTTTATTAACCATCTTCACGAAATATGTATACTGCCGTGAGATCGGCAGGAAACGAACTCGGAAAGAGACCTCAAAAGACGTGACAAAGGGGTAGAGGTGTTGCAGTTAGGCCGCCGACGGCTGCATTGCGCTTTAGATAATATGCAATCACATTTAATTATAAGCGCACAGGTACGGCCAGTAAAACCAATTTTGAGGTGCATGTAATTGTCTTGAGTGTACGTTTTGAGAGGGAATTTAGGTGATATTTATAACTGAATATTGAAACGAAGCATGAATGTACCTTTACAACTATTATTAAGAACCAAAAATACATTTGCACAAAATGCTAAAGCTTACTTGACAAAACAAATTAACCGTACCTATTGTCTCCAGTGTTTAACATTTAAAAAAACAAGCCACGCCAGCTACCTAGTCCCATTTGGAAGGTCCCGTGTTCAAGTTCCTGGCCCAGGTCGCTTATGCGAATGTTGAGATGGATCTTTCCTTTTCACGAGCTTCCCGCTCTCCCATTGGGTACATATCATTTTATTCCGTTGGTACTGTTACAGGGTTGAAAGTGCCAGGGCGAGTTGGGCCTGTGCGGCGTGACGGTGAATTGCCATTTGGAAAGGTTTCTGGAATGGAAACGGACATTCTAAGGGCTTGGGGTCCACCAGAGTTGGGATTTTCTATTTGAAAACAAGTTTAGGACTCCGTCGCTTTCGGTGCCTCGCCGCCCGGTGTGCCCTCACATCATTCCTTGCTCCCAGTATTCCCAATGGAGGCGTAGGCACAAACAACCAGTCCTTGAGCAAGGCTGAAATATCTTCCTCAACTCTTAACATTCATCCAGACCACAAACAACTACTTGATAGCTGACATACAAGAGCTCAGTACCAAGTACCATTCAGCTAAACTTGTACTTAACTTTCCAAATTAGTCATTTGATATTGCGCCAGTTATTCACTTCTCAAAGGATATTGCATTAATAGGTAGAGTGCAGTGCAGCAACCGATAGTTTTCAACATCATCTTAGTCTGATTTCGGAACAAACCCTCAGGCACCTGGGTTCTCTATAATTCACTATACACTGAAAAAAGAAAATTGAAGTACATCATTTTCACCTACAACTGTAGCCTTGACTGTTTATTATATTCGTAAAGGGGGTTAGAAATGTTCACGCCACAAGACCAAATCTGGCAATCCATAGTTGGGAGACCTATCTGTAAATGATGAGCAACATGTGCAAGCAGTTATGAAAGAGCCTATCATTTTTAAGTTTCTGTAAAGCCACATATTCCTAACAAGTGTGGTAGGTAATTCTTCAAGAAACGTTTGAATAAAGGATATTCACAGGTATAGATAAATATAACATTCTAGTATACCAATGGTCAGTTATGTGCACCTATAAATCCATACCGAACTGTTGTTGGCAGTGCTTAGATTTTATTTAGTCCAATTATTTAAAAATGTCAATTATGCATGGGTGTTACTGTCTTATGTTTCCATTTTCGGTGAAATAGAATTACAGAATATTAACAGTAAAAAACGCTTATGCCTTTTTAAAACATATTTGCGAGGACAGCATAAAGGAGTAAACTAAAAGCATATCCTTTCAAAGCAATGCCTGCCACCTTCGCCTTGCAAACCGAGATTGCTGTATAAAATTTAATATTTTCAGTTGCATCAGGATTATATTCGTGACCATAAAATTTTATTTATAGACAACACCATGACTCTCATTCAAAGACGTTGATTTTGTATTACATTCCCTCATTGGGCTATGTTAATTTAACAATGGGTAAGGATTTACAGAGTTAATCAATGAAAAAAAAAATTTAAATGATGTAAGATTATATGATATCCCTATGAAGGCATTACGTGCTGAGTATCTAGTTTCCTTATAGGGGTAAATTGTATCGATTCTGACTTTGGAAATACAGAGCGGCCCAATGAACTATGACCAAATTGCAGTGTTTACACTGAGCGTGTGAACATATGTTTGCCATTGACTGGAACAAGGTCACAGTAGTTCTGACTGTCAGTGTGGCTGATGCGTTTTGTTCTGTATTTGATGGCGAAGTGAATTTTAGCTCAGTATATGTTTTTCACTGCACAACGTCTTTTCATTTATGAGTCATATGTTATCTCATATAGCCAGCACATAAAACTCTTGAGCATTCTCTTAAAAAAATTAAAACACACCTACTTTCCGGTTTAAAAGTATTGTGTATTTTATATTTTGGGAAGTAATTTAATTCCTACGTTATTTTTAATTTTATGTTGAGTATATGAATAAATGTATAAAATTTAAAAAGTACTATAAAAAGAAATCGGCACCAAGCTCAAAGACGATTTGTAGACAGATTTCAGAGTGTAAAAGTTCCAGGTTTTACAACAATCTATAAGCTTCGTAATAAATGTCAGGCCACGGATAACAGTTCAGTTTAAGAAATCTAAGAGACAGCGTAGGGTTCTCAGCGAAGAAATATCAAGAAGACATCCGTGATCGTTTGGAGAGTTCCCACATATTCATTTAAGGCATCTTTCACAACAATGAGGCATTTCTTATGGCTCTCAGAATAGAACTATTGAATTGTTAAAGTTGAAATCATATAAAATAACTGTGTGATATGAATACTTACAAATAACCGCTATTTTATGTGGTTGTTATAATACTAATTAACAGGGAGAGCGATTTCAGCTTTTTTAACAAAACTACCACAGAGAATATTTCGATGAGCGAAATTGAAAGATTATTTCAGGACAAAAGTTATTTTTAAGGATTTGTGGTCCCCTCGATCCTCCGACCTAACCACTTGCGACCTTTATCTCTCCAGTAAATTAAAACATACCGTAAACAAGGCAGGCCCATATATCCTAAAAAAAATATTCTCCAGGAAATTAACCAGCAATACTCAGTGTGAACTACGAAGAGTGAAGTATGATTTTTTAAAGAGGTGCACAAAATTAAGGTAGTCAGTTTCAGCAGCTTCTCTTATAAGGTTAGTAAGAAAAAAAATTAAATAGTTCGAGGAAGTTGTATAATTGTGTCAGCTCCACTCTACGACACCCGCGTACGGCAACGAACGCCGCTCTCGCCTATGAAAGTTGGTTCATAGTTTGTTGAATCACTCTGTATATGAAAGAAAGACGATTTTCTCGCCGAATTTCTAATTCTGCGGAAAAGAAACTATCAAATTCTCAGATAATTTTGAAATATATTCTTCTGTAATATTTGTCTATAAATTAAGATATTAACAGAGTTACACGAGTTTCAAATTCTTTCAATGCCTGATTATTGAGAAAGAGGCAAATTTATTGTTTCTATCAATAATTGTATATCAATACTCGTATAGGTACCACAGAGTTCAAGAAGGTTCTCCAAAACAATTGCTCGAATGGCATATGTTCATTATAATAAAGAACAACTGCAATCTAAACAACATAACAAAATTAAAGCTAATCTAAAGCCCCATCGCTGCACACGCACCCGTGCAACACCTCACTTTTTGGTATTTAAGGTGTTCACTAATGTAGAGAAGGCATGAAGATACTGCTCTATGATTTCGAAAAGCTCGAATAGATAGGTTATGTTAAAACTAATATTAAGTAATATTAAGTAATGTTCTTAATCAGAAAATGTCTATACACTTTTTAATGTGCTTTCCAAGATTTACTTTTATAAATAAAGTGTATAAATATATAAATAAACGAATTAGTCCGACGCTTTTAATATCATTTATATTTGTTACGTTTAGGCAATGTGGCTCAAATGATCTCGGAACTTCCATACAACAGTAAACTATACTTAGATTTGCTATATACGTAAATTATTTTCAATAGATATAGGACGTTTTATTTACGTGCATTTTTTGTTTATTACTGCTCAAAATATGTAATGTGAACGTTTTAAATTTGTCTTTCGCATCAATATTAATTGCATATAGCAGAAGCTCCCTGAAACCTGTGGCGCCGTAAATAATAAAATGCAAGTATGTACTTGCAGAACATTGGTGAACATTACACACTTGGTGTATGAAAGAAAAAACAAAACTAATAATTTATTATTTCAAATTTATTTATGAATGTATTCTAGGCAATTCATGATCACCGAAATAATGCATGCAACTGTTTCCCTTCAAAATGGTTTGGAAACAGCACGCATGGTTATTAGCGTTCACGAATATAAATGTACATTTTCTATGGTACGTATCCGGCGAACAAAATTAATTATTAATTAGTTCAAAGTGAATTTCGTTCTCATTAGCACGACCTAATTGCAATCAATATGTTAATCAAAACTGATTTTGATATTGGATAGCAGTTTCAATATAACCAGAAACTTTAACGTGTGTGTTGAAAAATGTCATCTTCATGGATGTATATTTCGTACTGTAAATCAGTAATGTTCATTTTCCGGTACAAGGATACTGGATACTCTGGAATAGTGTTCCACAACCGGTATGCTTGCCAAGACATTAGGTGTGTCCTTAACTTTCTCTATATGGTGATACATTTGAAATTGATTTATTGATGCATTTCCTCCTTGTGGTGTTTTATGTATTTTACATTTTCACAAACGCGCTGAGTAAAAATGCATTTTCCGCCTAATTTAACGCTTATGTGTAAGACACTGACTCCCACTCTAAATTGTATAGCTGCTACACTGAACAGAAGCAATGAATCGAATGGAAAGACGCGAGACCGATTTTGCTCCCAAAAAAAAGACCATCTTCCTTAGCTAATGCTTCATTAGATTAGGTAGTGTGTGACAGCACTCGACGGCATCACTTGGAGTGTCTCATAACCCTAGAACCCCTGCTTAATACATATGAGATGGTGCTTTTAAGAAAGTACCAAACAATTGACAAAACACTGCAGCATCAGCCCGAACAATAAAATGTAAGAACGCCGAGATAAAGCGAGACAGAACACGTATCTGAACGACTGTAACGTTAGCCTTAGAAAATGCTGGTTGTGCAATTATTAGATTATAAATATAGGCTAACAAAACACAAATACATGTATAATCTAAATAAACAGCACTATATGTAAATAACATAACCCTTACTACTTATACATTTAACAGCTTGTGAATAAAATAGGTGGACAAAACACAGCGATAAAACATTTATATTTTAAAATCATGCTGCTATTTTAATCCGGGAACAAGGTGCTTTGAAGATAAAAAAAAGCGTGAAGCTGATTATGGAAAGATATGGTCTCATATTTTTACTCAAAAAGGGCAAAATATTAATCCAACTTCCTGCCTCCTGCAACTTTTACATTTTTCTCCATTTTCTTCCGCAGTTCTTCTAAACGATTACTGTGAATGAATAAATGCCTCATTGGCAGGGAGTACTTTGAAAAACTGCTCATTGGCAGTATTTTTACTGGGTGCAGTAAAATTAAAATATTATTCCTATCCTATGAGATTTTTGTTGGCAATTTTTAAGAACCAATTGTGAAGTCCACGATAGTCAGTACAAAGCTGGAGAATAGAAAAGTCAAAGGCTCCTCGTTTGAATTGAAAAAATTCTAAAGAAATCCTTCGGGAGTAACCTTGCCACACGAGAGCCAAGGGGCTCTCACACGTAACTCGTTTAAACCTACACTCTAAACTCCAAACATTGTTCTGGGAATTCACTCCACTTCCCCATACAACCGCGGTATATTTCTAACCACCGAAACAAAGGCTGCTATGTGATCTCATGTAGGTATATGCTGGGTGGAA
This sequence comes from Metallyticus violacea, assembly GCA_030762175.1. Taxonomy (NCBI): domain Eukaryota; kingdom Metazoa; phylum Arthropoda; class Insecta; order Mantodea; family Metallyticidae; genus Metallyticus; species Metallyticus violacea. The sequence goes on along the minus strand of CM060846.1, from coordinate 357,085,216 downwards.
TAGGCGTCATAATGATTTAGTTTTGGAATCTCTGACCATGTTCGTGTGACAACAACGTACACTATAATTAAATTTTAGTTCTATGCTTCTCAAGGTAAAATGTGTTAATGTGCGGTTTAATATGAAAAAAATTGTCATTATGCATATAAACATTTATAAATGATTTATGGAATTATGACAAAACTCATCAGTTGATTATTTTTTGATACTTTTAGCTGACATTAATTTGACTATATACAATTTTTGTTTTGTAAATTTTACACCGTTTTGTTTGAAACCAATCTGATAGAGAATTATTTTTAGTTTTCAAAATGTATTGCTTATGTATATAGTTCCATTATTTTTGTTATAAAAAATATTTCTTTGTTTGGGTCATGCTCTTTTGAAGGTATATTTGAGCACCTTACCTATTCCTGTAACAAAGACGTCGGTGCTGGCGGTCTGGTGGTAACCATACTTGCCTTCTAAACCCAAGATCGTGGGTTCAATTCCGGCCAGGGTCGATGGATTTTTTCGGGCGTAAACATTCTAAATATGGCTTCCTTCGGAAGGGAAGTAAAGCCGTGGGTCCCGTGTTGCACATTTTCAGCAAGATAAAGAACCTCAAGCCTGAAATCAGAGGCCTCTGAGCAAAATTTATCGGCCGCTTCACTCTCTGAATTGAATGGGACGCTGATGACCTGAGATGTTAAAGAGAGTCGGAAAATAAACCCAATCAACAATTAACTTAATCAAAGACATCTGTAGATACAAGACAGCTAGAGTACACTGATTGCTATGCTGATAGTCAAGTATTGTAAGTGTGTTGATGAAACTGACCCTCATAGAGGTAAATGTATTAGGAAAATGGAATGTATTAGGCATTGCTATAAGCGACTAGATACAGTCCTGACGAAGCTTCCTGCAGAACAATTTGGTTTTAAAGGTGTAGTGAGGAAGAATAAAATAGAAAAAATACAAAATTATTTTGGCATTGCACTCAAGAGAGAACACCGTGAAAGAAGTCAAAATGAGAAATGAAGTATTGATAACTTTCTACTACATTCAGCCCGAAAAGAATTACAAAGCCATCATAGGTGTCAAGCGCGGGAGACAAGTTAGTGCAGGTGTCAAAAAACAAAGGCCAAAAGTGACCTACCAATTATAAAGCCAAAAAAGCTCTAACTTTAGACATTATTCTGGCATTAAAGCCTATTTATGAGCGCCTTACATTTCCCGAAATTCTTGCTTGCAGATTTAATAATAATGAATCATTCAATCGTACCATCTTGTCACAATACCCCAAAACATAAAACGCAGTACTGATAACCTTCAAACTGGCTTAAATTGAATCAGTGTGTCATTTCAATTGCGGTAAACAACCAGAATTGGAGGTTATTATTACACTAAAAATAATTTCTGGCAAATTTATAGAAGAATTTGTCAAAAGTTCCGATAAAGACCAGAAATCCTCTGAAGAGCAATCAATATACCTGGGAGGATTCAAGAAGTGGAGGGAAGGTGTGGGAGCGAAATGGTTTTTCACATATCTGAGAAAAGAGTGACTTATGAAAGTTGTCAAATCTTTAACTGTGACTTTGTACAATACAATTTTTCGAGTGTTGGACCACATTAAAACTGCAATAACTTTTGCAAAAATGGAGACATTTGTGTAATTTTTTATTAAAATTAAAGTTATTTATGCAGAAATGTTCCCTACCTCTATGAACATGTACGAACTATTTATATTCACCTCATAATGAGTAAATTGTGTGCCATCAGCACGTATTAACTTTATTTAATTGTATATTTATTCCTATATGCACAAAAAAGCGGTCCGCTCCCAGAATTAATTCAAGTTCAGGTAGCATTTGGTAGGCGGCAAAGCTTGAGTCAAAGAAAAGCGAACGTGTTTTCTCTCGCTAGGTTTCCAGTGAATATTGTGCGCGTCACATATTTCTTACCTGGTTCCCATTTATGACATATTGTAATCATAATAGGTAAAATGCCACAATATATATAGATCCCTCCTCTTTGTTTATGACTAGCGCCATCAAATATTGTACCACATGTAGACGAAAAGTAAAATCGAACAAGCAACAAAGATAGAATTCACATATTCCTAAAGGAGGGAAATTGAAACGAGTAAAGAGATCAAATCTACCGTCTCTTGCACCGCTGAAGTAATTTCGTGCATCTAACGCGGCTCTACCTTACTAAATATGAAATAGTTCGTAGTCTTCCTATGCGAACAAGGCCTAGTGAAGAAAGAATTCGAGAGTATATATATATATATATATATATATATATATATATATATATAAGCCGTTTTCGTAAGAAATAAGAACTATTGTAAATTTGGAAACATACTTTTTTATCAGGAAAGAAAAACCGCCCGTGGTGCCTCAGTAGTAAAAAGGGGTGTTAAACACAATTAAAAAAATTAGGAAAGAAAATACAATCATTCACGTTAATGGTATATAACTATCAATAACACACTCTTATCCAATATATATACACAGATGATCACAAATGCATTTGTTGAAGAAAATAATAAACTCTATGAAAAACTAGAACTTAAGTAGAATAAAGCCAGATTAAACTAGTAAACTATTACATAAAATTAGAGTAAATGAACAGGAAACATAATGCTAAGTTACCGACTTGAATTAAAGTTATCGATTAGGGCAATTAATTATTTATAAGTAAATGAAGAATGTTTTACTACTGTTATATGTAGTGTCCTAGTTTACTTTTTTACTTATTTAAAATTCCTACTGCATATTAATAACATTTTTGCATAATCTAAACCGTTAAAATGAGAATATCCCCATATTATACTCGCATTTATATTTTATTTCATAGTCCTATCCTCTGTGAATAGATTTTTGATCTTTGTTTAGGTGATACAAGTTCCTATTTGTAATGGCGTCACAACGGAGCGCCGGTATCAAGGTTACTTTTTCATTAGAGACTGAAAGTGTTTGTGCCATGCATTCAACGGATTAAGTAGGCTATAATAAGGGGATTTTAGCCTCTTTTGATCTCCGTAAAATAAAGGCTATAACTTGTAGAGCTTAAAAACCAATGAATATCAACTATGAGATCAAATGTGCGTAAACCTGTTTTCCACTTTATAGCTGTATGAATAAGTTATGTTTAAACGCTACACCTTCAAAAGTGAATTTAGAATTGTTTACACTTAATTTACTTCATACGGTAAGGATAATAAAGGCAAGAGAAAAGTATTCTCTAGTACCTAGTAAAAAGTAGCGTATATGACGGAAAGAAGATGAAGGTTTGATTACCGTATTAGAAAAGTGGTTGATACGGTTTTCCCCCAAGGTTTCTCGTACCAGAAAAGACGAAAGACAGATAACTTAATAATGTATGTGTCGATACACTCCCCGTCCAATTACAACTATGGAGTCACTTCATTCATGGTACCTAAGACCTATTATCGGTAGGGCATCAACATTAGTACGTATTTTCCAACACGTTTTACAACTGGTATGCCCATAATAATGGCCCTTCGTGATCTTGCTGTTTATAACTCATCCAGCATTTCTGAACTTATCTGTAGGTTTTGGTAAGTGTCATTATTGTTAGTGAAAAAGTTTACTGATATCTTGTGATTTGTCCATTACAAGGATTATGAACGCTTTTGCTTAGGCATAAGTTTACAATACAGTACTTGAACGCCTATCCCGCCGTTTCAAAGTTGTTCGAAATTGCATCTCGGTATAAATAATTGCTATGTGGTGAAACTAAGAACTTTACCTACGTGTGCTGGATTTCCTTCTGGAGCACAAGTTGAGCTGACTTAAGCTTTTACCCCTGAGTAACAAGCCAACCAACCCTCCAAAGTTTTAGCCTTAGAAGTGTACTGGAATGAAAACCCACAGGATGTTGGTGGGAAAATGCAACTTTACTAAACAGTAGAAGAATGATTTATAATTATAAGGTCATTTATTAAGCAATAATAAATGTAAATATCAAGTACATGATATAGTTTTCAGTTTGAAAATTGTGTAATATGGCATTTAGCAATATAGCATTTAAACCGGTAACAAACCCTTGAAATATTGCCACAATTAGTGTGCAACAATTTAATAATTGATCCAAAAATATACTTAGGCGCAAGTATTTAATAAAATCTCCCTCTCGGGCACTGAGAATTTTAATACTGCCCAAAATTACAAATTAGCTTTAACATATTGCCTTTCAAAATCCAAAATCCCTGCTCTTTAAAAATAATTAGACATAAAAATTTATGCCAATTAAAAAAATCAACAGCAAATATGAAAATAAAATATTTTAAAACCTCACAGGGGGTACCTTACGGAGAAGCCTCCGGACCTAACAATTTAGAAGTAAAGCCTAAACTAACTGTTTCCCACGAAATTCCGTGTTATGTGGAAGGAAGCAAGAATATGCCAGTTAATGCTTCATTTCTTTCCAGATTATAGGATAGGCTTCACAGACAAATAGCAAGCAAAACTAGTCAACGAGACTTCCTGAAGTGGCCAGGTAACAAGGAGAGATGAAGGTGAAAGCGTTCGGGACCAAGGAAGTGCGCAAAACAGCTTAGACGCCATTAAAAGTAATATAGTTCATTTTCTAGCGCATAGTGAAAGACGTTAATACACAAGGAATTAACTTTATGACAGAATCCTATGCAAATTACGTACCACCAATTATGTATGCTTAACAAATGCAAAATTTTGACAATTCTGATTTTCTGAATTGTCTCCTGTAAGTCATGACAAATGTAAATGCGAAAGGGGTGTGTCACTAATTAGCAGAAATCTGTGTTAAAATTACATTTGTCATGCTTTCTATTGTAATAAATATATATAACTCTTTATAAGTAGCATACTAGATAATTTTTCACTGTCTATTTATAAAACTTGTGTAATTGAGAAGTCAATGCGTTAACTAGCTCTCCTTGTCCGAGGATCGGAGTTCCTGTGCAAGTTCGTTGGAGCTCGGAGTTTGCGTTAGTGCGAGATAATCATCACCTGGCAAGCTTACTTGACTTTCACACTAGGTCGCTTTAGACAAGACTTGGTTGAATGTGTTTGTGGAACTTGCGTCCTAAACCAGACAAACCCACAAATTTACAAATATAAATTTATAATGTTTTTGCTGATTTCTATTGATATTTTTGCTGGCTTTCAGCCAAATTTGAACACATTCCATAGACATTTGAAGTTATAATAAAAGTTTTCATCCAAAACCTAATATTTTCAATGGCAAATTGAAATATAAAATGTTTAAACCGTGTCAGTCAATACAAAAGTAATCGTATATGGATTCCTTTAAACACATTCATTTTTAAAGCAAAATTAAACAGGTCCCTTTTACATTTTGTCCTGGTAACCCCTTAGTTATGTTCAATCCATGCTGATGCCAATCAGAATTGCACAAATTATAAAAAGATTTCCTTTACAATCGCTCAAGGCCACTTTGTGTAAAATAAAATAGGGTTTACAATCTCAATTTGTAGGTGCTTAATGTAATCAAAAATATTAAATTCATACTACCGACGTGAGTGTCATCTTTAGTTTTTCTACTCCCTGTAAAATTAGGAGCGATGGACTTGTATCGTTGGACGTAAGCTCCACAAATGCAAACATATGTAGATCATGGACACATCTGCCCAAAACTGGATTGCTGGTGAGGATAATCGAAAACCATTTTATTTCCGATAAATTTCACCTTTTCGAACTATTGAACATTGAACTACATAAACTAAGTGGTCACTTTGTTGAAATTGGTACTACTGAAATTCTGTATGGTTTACATTTAAGAAAGTTTTGTAGCTGTACCGAATGACCTCCTTTATATTTCTCGTCTCTTGTGACAAATCCCTGAGTGATTTCTGCGCAGTGTGTTCTACTCTCGCGACTTGTTTTAATATATCGTATCACATAATACTTTCCTATACACTATATTTCACTACCGAATTACTAAACACAACTGTACGCTTATCAATTGAGCTACTGACGCACTCGGCTATGTATCATGCAAAGCTATGTGAGCGACGGGGCAACTGCTAGCGAGCTGCTGACCGTGCTTATAAGGTTATGCACATATCAGGCTAAAAGCACGTGATAAACCGAGGCAGGCAAACTAAAACCTGAATGCAAAGCATAAAAACTGCACAGTGAAAGTTATTTTGCACATCCATATATCAAAACTCGATTATACTATCAACTTTCAATCTTTTACAACTCAGCTTGGTTTCCATAGGAACCATCAGCAATTGTTTCACAGTCCACTAAAATCTAGCCCTTTAAGTAAAAAGTGCATTTCTTTCTGAAAAGAACTAGTAATGAAACCAAATGTGAAGAATGACAACGGAATGACTAAAGTTTGACACTAAGGTGTAGCTTCGCATTAATACAGATAATTAAGTTTACGAAAACAGCGACATATAAAACAACATTGTCCAGATAACGCATGATTCCGAATGATGGAGGGTTTACTGTATCCTGCTAGCAAACAATCATGTTTGGTCATAATAGCAACTTAAAGCTTGGAGCATATGCATGTAGGTTTTGCTCGTAATAGCACGTTGATAAAAATTCAGTCTTAGAAAACAGCAGTTAACTGAAGAATATAGGGCTTGTCGACTATTACCTAGCCGTCAGCAATGAAGCAAAAGTATTCAAGTAAGGGCTGCACCCTTCAACGCAAATTAATAACGCCTAGTTCCACCATCTACTTATTTTGGAAACTAGAACATACCTCCAATGGAATAAGTAAGTACAACTTAAATTTAATACTCGCACAAGCTTTCCTAATGCGACTGCTGTGTTGTTTTCTTGAGTAACTTCTAGAGCTCTGTCTTTGGTCATTTTGGATACATGTTAACATTTTCGCCAATCATAGAACATTGGTGAGTTAAAATTGTTCAAAATACGGTGAAAGTACATCTCTTTCACTACCTCAGAGTCTGCTAGCTGACTGCTCTGTGACGTCAGCTGCCCTGCGACGTAAGGAATACATATTTAGGACACTGCCTAAAATATCCCTCGTCATTCACAAATGAACACAAAACGAGAAAAATAATGTAATAAAATATTGTTCCCCAAATTACAATATAAACATTATTAAATAAATACAAGGAAAACACTAACCATTTCAATACTTCAATGAACATATATAGCGGTATACTATTTTTATAAAAGATTATTTCTATTGAGAATTACTAAAGTTCTGGCAATTATTGGTAACATCAGAATGTAATTAACAAATAAATCCACAAAATTTATACCCTTCACAATATTTAGTAAAAAAAATATAATAATGCAAAATAGGAATAGTTCAACTTATGTAATAGTAAACGGTAAGGTTTTGGGGAATGAATGGCCGTTCCAATAAAATTGGAAAAATATCTTTAAAATTGAACAGTTGGAACGAAGATAGTGCTGAGTGCATACTTCTTCACACACATACAAAAATGTTGCCATTGATGGTCTTGCACTAAGATTATCGTGATCAATTATTGTTTTTAACAACCATAATAGTACTGAAGTTGAAAAAAAAAAACAGTACCTGCCGCTGACGCATACACACTTACACTGGGTACTGAGTACTCTGCACTAGCTACTGTGGCTTGGCGCAGTTGCCTTGCACAGCAAGAGAAATGCGAGCCGCTGACGCATACACAATAACCTCTAACTGGGTGCTACTGAGGCATTCACACTAACCTCTAACTGCGTACTGAGTACTGAATATTCGGCGCTAGCTACTGCGACCTACCGTTACGTCATCTTTCACCAGTTGTCGGACACTTTACTGCCTGCAGGAAGAACTGTATAAGCGAGATTTGTTGCCGCCAAGCAATACTTCATACATTGTTACACTGTTAGGAAGGGCTTGGAGCTTTTCATTGTCCAAACGCAGAACTGTACTAGTTACGCGAGCAACTTTCTCCCATATCAAATTGTACACACCGCCAATAAAATTTTCCTGGCTTCGTGTAAATCATATCGTACACAATTGTTTCATTTATACAGGACATTTTTATACGTTTTCCAAACTTTAATTCCTGAGTATGGTTCTATAAAGCTTGACAAACATTTAATGTTTCATTCCATATGTTATATGTTCAATATTCGTATGTTATTTTAAAGACTATGTTTGTTTTTTCATTCAAATCTATTTTTTTACGAGATGCAGCAATGTAAATAGTCATAATCTGATATTGTAACTGCATTGTGTTTATTTAAGGCGGTAGAGTGAAAGAGATATTCTTTCGGTTTTATCTGCGCCAAGCTATAAAAATATGGCGAAATACCAGAACCACCCATAAGGTATACACAGAATGGAGGAGACTTCGATTTTCCTCTTAACTTGACAAATATGCTGCAGCTGCCATAACAAGGAACGAAAAGTCGTTAACAGATTCTACTTGTATTTCATGAACATTAAGAAATTATTTGCAATGAAAGTTAAGCGTTGCATTAATGTTCAGAAATACTTACGTTGACTGCTAACAAAAGCTTAATAATCATCCTGGGATATGATGCTCTTCTGTTTGGGAACCTTTCCCGATAAATTCGCGGCGCTGCAGTCTCTTTACGATGCGCTTCTCTATAAATGACAACATAATGTGCATTGCTAAACTGTGCCATCGTACAAACTGACGTTTCAGATTCAAAGGTAAACAAACAATTGAAATTAGCTACTAAAATATACGCAGCACAATATTTGAAGTTTGCTATTAAAAACATGAAGATCGTGTTGTAATTTATCATAAGGGAAACTTCCTAATTTCAATTCATTAATAAATTCGTAAACTATGTGTTTGAGAATGTACATAATTAGTTTCTCAAATGTTTACATACTTTTTACTTATTTATTTTTACAAAATAGCCTTTCAAAATTAAAAATAAGCTAAAACATGGTTTTAAATATGCATATGAACAAAATGTTTTCATTGACTAGGTAAACATTTTCAATCCACTGCTATCTGTCTATTTGTAATTAATGAATATCTGTAACAAAAAGATACATTTTTCAAAAAATAAAAATAAAATAAAACAATATTTACTGCCAATATAAAAAACCTCTGAATTAACATGAAAATAATGAACCACCGTAAATGAAGTTAATTTCGTTTTTAAAGACGCCCAAGTTCCTATTTCCAAGTAAAACTATGTTAGTATTAACAACTGGCAATTGAGAAACTTTCTGGAATATGGGTCTTTAGGTCTATGGTCATTTTAATCACTTTATTTGAACTGCTCTACTGCATACAATATTACATCCAAGTTTCGGTTCAGACTTTCCCCATTTGAATGAATTGCAGCACTGAGTTGATTGATGTACAGCTATCTGTATGCATTGTAGTTTCTTATGCTAGTTTGTAAAATGGAACTCAATCGAAATAAAAGGGAAAATATTTACCGCAGCACAATGTTAAGAAGTCATGAACTAAAAGGAGAGGTCAAGTGAGCAGAAATATGTAAATATTACGGGCGTTGAGGTTAGGAAAAAGGATTTTTGACAATTGACATAGGTTGTCAGAAAAACTGTCATGAGAAAATGTCACAAAGAAATTATTTGAATTGTTTTACAGAGGAGAGGGCAATGAACTGCAATGTTCCTATTTATCACATGCCATGGAACTAAAGGATAGGGAAACAAAGTGGCAGAAAAATGAAAATCCAAAAATTTTTCGAAATATCTTCTTTGTGTCAAGGTGTAAGATTTAAATTTACCGTGTAGCCTCTCTTTAAGTTTTTCCAAGTCTCAATAAAAAGACTTAAGGTTCATAGGGGAGAAAAAAAAACATTAAACCTGTTTACATGAACAGGGTTCTTATAAAGGAAGGACTGAAGAACATTGTCGCCCTAAAAGCCTTACGAAAATAAATGTATTTAAGATATAATCATATAGCTAACTGAAATATACTGCGCTCACTAGCATTACTTGGTTTCATTTACCCGGTTTTGTCTGTGGGTACAAACGCACAGAATACTATAGCTAAAAGAAATTGAACTTGAAACCAGCAATATATATGGGAGAAAATTATGTTCGTAGCTTTTTAAATATTGGCAAAGAGAGCTGTATGATGTTGGATAGAGTGTTTGATGAAAGTAAAGTTAAAGTAGGCAACGAAAGATTTCGTGTTGAGGCAGGGAGGTATAGATGGTACACGACCTTTGCGTAGCAGACTAAACCTAAGAATAGAGGAGGTTAATTGTTCTTCAGTTATTTGATCATTCCTTGTCTCTGTTGTGGCCTGTAGGTGTTAAGAAATAAACTATTTTGTTACTGGTTACTGACAGGGGAATGTACATGTTGAAAGCTGAGGAAGAAATACAAAGATCTTATGATAAGACCATATATCTAACGTGTCTAGCGTACGGCTTCCACCGAGTTCCTAAAGAAGACTGTGATAATTTTATTGCCAATGTAAAGAGGATATTGCTGAAAGCGCCTTTCAGAATCGAGAAACTTAAGAAAATGACACCTGGAATTCTTTTGCCTCCATAGCCAATTGTAATTTTGGAGGTCGTGGTTAGACGCGGCCTTTTTATGCTCAAACTTATGAGGTAATTGTTCAAGTAATCGATGCCTTTGAGTAGGATCGAATTCCTCTATAAGGACAGTAAAATATAATTTTTATATTCAGAGAAATTTCAGCTACATATAACGAGATATGAAAGCTAAAATTGTCAGACGCTCTTCAGTGAACAGAACAGGTATCACTGGATCAAGCAAAAGAGGGGACGGTCACAAAAACGTCAGAAATAACCTGATATTTGTTTTAGAGAAAAAACATTGCATACAGAGAAACACGCTGAGATTGCATGTGTTCTATTTGCACCGTTACATCTTGTGAAGTAGAACAAAGTTTTTCAAGTATATGAATGTTTATATGCCAATCGCACGCGATTATCTTCGATTTATTCCGGAAACAACTATCAAGTAGAATGGATTCGTCTCTAAGACCCCTCGAGATCTTGTTTATTTTGTATATCTCTCATCCCTCGAACAGGCAGTGAACCCTTCCACATATCTTTCACATTAGTTGCAGCTATACATTATCAAGATCACACTTGGTAGCTTTGTTTCCCTAAAACTTAATCATTATTGCTGTCGGCGAGCGGTCACGCAGATGTATCGTAGTAATTGCGTTTGTCTTTTTGTTCGCCTATTCTGCACTCCACGGAAGTGTTGCCTTTTATTTACAGTTTACAATAAACATGTCTGAAAAGGCGGGACTTTCTAGACAAAGAACATTACGTTTCACAGACGACTAATTTTGAAGAAAACTAGAACTAATTGGTGAAGAATTCATCGATGGTGATGTTTCTTACTTATAAATATTAAGTGACCATATGACATTCCCGGAAGAAGAAGCAGACGAAAATCAACATAACGCGGTGTATGATTAGGCAGTGGAATAATTCTACGGCAGAAATAAGGAAAACAACCACCAAAGAACGTAAGAAGTTAAGTAGCTAATACCATCCTTCGGCTGGCGAGCTGCAGCTGAAAGTGTAATATTGAGAATGTATGGGATACCTCTTTACCCAAGATATTCAAGAAATTGTGCAGTGGACGAACATGAAAATAGTCGAACTTAGGCTTAAGCGTGCCATTAAATTTTACCTTATCTTCAAGATGATTATTTTGTACAACTGAAAGCCTTTCTTAAATTGTTAGTTTATATAGCAATTTTCAAATCTGAGAATAACTTGTTTGCAACCAAAGTAACGGAAAGAGAAGTTTTTCGTTGCACAATAAGCAAAGAACAATTTTACTTGCAATCTTGCGGTTTGATAATTCAGATGACAGAGAAAAGAGGAAGAAATAAGACAAAGTAGCAGCAATGTCAGCAATATCCCAAAGATTCATTGAAAACAGCTAACTTTGCTCCTCGCCAGGTGCATCAAGGTGTGGAAGATGCAGCTTCAGAATGTACCTGCCACAAAAATCGAATTTGCATTGAAAATCGAATGTTTGACTGACACTAGAACAAATTATTTGTATAATGCATACATTTATTCTGGCAAAGGAAGCGATGGGCAGAGATTTTCAGGTCGCGATAACAGCCTAAGCATTCCATCACAAGCAGTAGTGGAGTTAGTAAAACCTATTGAAAAGGGTCATAGAAGTGTCACAGGTGACAACTGGTACACGTCAGTGAAGTTAGTGGATGAACTTTCGAAAATGGGTCAAATATGTGTTGGAACAATGAAGAAAAATAAGCAAGAAATTCCACACAATTCCTTCCTAACAGAACACGTGAAGATAAGTCACTATTTTAGATTTTACTGATGATATGACCCTGGTTTCCTTTGTGCCTAAAAATCCAAAATCTTAATATGATACCTTCAATGTGCTATTCAAGAAATGGCGACCCAGAAATTGGAAAACTGAGATCATCGCTTTCTACAGCACTAAGGGTGGGAGAGATGCCTTTTCAGAAGTGCACCAACTATTCTTCAAGCTGTCTAACCGGAAGATGGTCGTTGGCCATTTTTTACACTTATGGATGCTGAAAGTTTCGTCAATTCCTCTTGTGCTGTATCAAGCATATTCAAGGGCCGAAGCTATGATAAGGTTAGATTTCATTAAAACTCTGGCAAGGAGTCTCAGTGGGGTTCGCATGCAACAGAGACTTTACACCGCAGAGCTGAGTTTTCCATCAAACGGATCCTGCAAGTAGATGAGTTTAACAAGAAGAGAATTTTGAGAAAAGAAAAACTTGCACTTTCTGCCCTACGGGTCTGAATAGGAATATAAGATATCCTCGTCAGCTTTGTGGCCTTCCAATTAGCTTGGAGTGCTCCAAAAATTGTTTGTGAAGCGCTTACAAGAACAAAGAAACTAATTCCATGTCCTGTGCTTTGAGCCAATGGATTATATTCCTTCGTGAAATTAAAACGTTTATTTTATTACATTACTTTTCAAGGTGCAATATTCCGGAAGTTTAAATAATTTTCTTTACGTTTGTAACAATTAAATACAATTACTAGTACTTATTAACACTTATTTCAATGTGTATTTCTGGATCTAAAATATCAGAAACGTACTTAATAATTATATAATATGAACAAAAATGTGTAGAAACAGTCAATTTTTGTTATTGTGTACGTTTTCATTCATCATATTAAATATCTCATTAGCTATTGCAGACCCCCATGAATATATAATGATAGAGAAATAAATGAACTAAGAGAAAAAATCTATTTTGAAGTATTAAAGAAGACATGATCTCGCAGACCCTTCTTAGCAGTTACGCAACTATAGTGCTCCACAGTACCTAACGGATAACCCGTAACGCTTGCGTCCACAAAACACAAGATAAATCCATGTAAATAATAAGCATAATATATATATATATATATATATATATATAATAACACTATTAACAATGTAACAAAGCAACAGTAATAATAAAAGTAGATAGGTATAAAACACTTAGATAAAGACAATTTCAAGTGTGACTTTATCTAAGTGTTTTATCCTTTTCTAATTTTATTATTACTGTTAATTTACACGCGCACGCACGCACACACACATACACACACACACATATATATATATATATATATATATATATATATATAAAAGTTATAAACTGAAACTTTATGCAGAATGAGATAATTCAATTGCACAGTTTGTGTATTTCAATCAGGCTTCACTACTTCAGAAGCAGCCTGTACTTAGTACATCCGACATGTTTACCGAAATAACCGCAAGATCGACTATTTCATGCGATTCTCTAGAGCCCACGCTACTAGACCTAATGTTGTACCTGAATGAATGAGTGAGTTCAATCAAATTAAGAAATGTTATATTATCTTTCAACGGGTGCGTGCCTTTCATAATACACAAAAAGAAACATTTAGTAAAAATTAGCAATTAAGGTATACGTTATTGTTCAACGTATTTATAATAATAATAATAATAATAATAATGAGAATATTTTCACTCAGAACATAGAACCCTCCCTTGTCCTTAGAATAAATAAACACAATATCGTCTATACATATATTTTTTAGAATACAGTTTAGCTACCCGCCCCTCGCCCAGGTTTTAAACCTTTTCAGACCTGCTTTCTCTTATTGTTGATTTGTTTTATTAGGGGCGTTCTTTAGCATCTCAGGTCATCAGTGTCCCATTGAATTCAAGGCGTGAAACGGCCGATAAATTTTGCTCAGAGATGTCTTCTTTCAGGCTTGAAGATTTTTTCGTGCCGTAAATCTACAACACAGGACCACGGCTTTACTTCCCTTCTGATGGAAGCCATACTTAGGATTTTTACGCCCGAAAAAATCCATCGATCCTGGCCGGATTTGAACCCTCTTCGGTTTCGGAGACAAATATGGTTACCACTTGAACACCAGGACCACTGAGCTGTGTCGCCTTCGACATGGATTTGCGTACCTGCTCCTCATCCTTGCCTGCCAGCAGAGCCCAGCATGCCCCTTGTTCTCTGATAGAGTCAGTAAAGAAAAGTGGCAGACACTTTTTCCTCCATAACTCTGTGCTGCTGCAGTTCGCCAGGACGTGTGACCATGATTCTTCCTCTGCACATAAAGGGGCAGTGTCTTAGTCTATTTTCACCTGAGATCCTGATCTGCCGCCATGTTCCAAGCCTAAACCACGCGAGTCCCTGTTTAATGACTGTGGTCCCTCTTTTGATGTACAGTTCCACCCCACACCTAGATTTTAACCCCGTTTGCACTTTCAATGAGATATTCTCCCCACATTGCGTGAATGTATGCTACCTGTCTATATCCTTCAGGTGGTTCCTGACTTTCCTCCACAAAATTCTCTTCATCCCGTCCAAATATTGCCCAACCCGATGGTTTCCAACCCCTTTCTCGCTTTGAAGGCCCATGCCTTATTCCCTGCCAATCAGAGTTATTCTTCGAAGCACGTTACTCTAATTAAAGATTGATCTCACAGAATAATTCGCATCCAATACTGCACCGCTCTAATTTTACATTCTATTATCTCACTATGAGCCCCAAATCCCTTTTAATTCCAAGTAGCCCGTTTTCCTCCCTTACCCATATCCCTTTGAAAAACGCGTTCTCACCGCAACATATGCTAATCCCCCTAAACGGTTTCCAGTAAACCTACCGGCAGATCTGCAATGCTGCTGAGAGTCTCCGTGGCCTCTTTTTCCCGCCTTGTGTTTCACCGTGTAATTTCGCTTCGTCCACTGTCCATTCATTGTAAGTTGTTAAATGTTCTACTCACCAAGCTCTCTCTTCTTGGTATGCAAGAGTCTGTAACAAATATGACCAGGTTTTATTTCATTTCATTTAAAAAATATGTGTTTAAAATTATTATCTCAAAAATAAAACACTTTTTAATATTATTTATACTTATAAGACCCATTTACTATCGACTTATGGAAAAAAGACCCATGTGTCGTTATAATATTATTGTCATGTTTTCAAAATAGTTCTTTTTACAAAACTCGCAATATATAAATCAGCTGGTTTACACATAATTTAAAATTATTAAAACTAGCATTAAATCGGTGATTGCATATATCTCAATTCACGACAATGGAATATATTCTGGTCCAGTTAATTTAGTAGAAAAGTGAGAATTATGCATTGTGTTTTGTGTGCTAACAACATGCATACGCGCACCTGGCAAGCCAAGGACAGCATTCTGGGAAAACCTTTATTACTTTCATCTCTGGCCTATAGAGCTACCAACGCCCGCCTCCCCTTCTAGCGGCGCTCCTCGACAACACACTAGCTGTCAAATTAAGCCCCAGTGAAATGAACTCTTCACGCAACATTGCTGCGCTGTCTTGGAATAATTTGATATCCTCCACACTCCTCCCTCGCTCCCATAAACTTAGGGTTTCAAAACAGAGCGCAATTTCCCCTGCATTAAAATTTAACGCACTAAATTAACAAGGATGCAAATTCGCAGGAATACCCCAGCTATCCCTTATGCTCCATAGTAGGTACTCTCTTGTTACGTGCAGGTAACAACTAATTGAATGCTTTCATATATAGGTCGGTTGCATGTTTCATTTAATTGCCTTGTTTACAAGCAGGTAGATCCTAAGTGAATATTAAACAAAGTATTTATAGAAAAATTGAGTTTGTTCAATAAACTTTCTGTAGTGTTTGATTCCAAAATGCACCAAACCTGCCTTTGCAGTTTTAAAAAAAAAAAAAAAACTTTAATTGCGTTCTTACTCTGAAAAAAGGCAGCTACATTTTAAGGATTCGTTAACATTGATAACAAATATCTCTGATCACATTTTAGTATTAAAATGAAATAGTGTGTTTGGTAGTACAGCTATGATAAAGAAGCTGATGAACAACCAGGGGTAGTATTTAAATACAAGGATAGTCACATACATGTACTGAACTATGGTTGCTGAATCCTATTTCCCAGTCGTATTTCAGTAATCACTATAACTTAGCTGTACAGAGGGTAAACTATCCTCAGGCGTTTAGTTTCTTTCAAATTGACGGAACTTATGTCAAAAGCAACGAGCCTATTTTACAAGCCAATACCTTTAGAGAATTAAATGCATAGAATTGAGAACTTTTAAATATTTAATATGGTGTATTGAACTTTTATCAAATATATAATGAGGCTGCAGAATTTTCCTATTTTGCGCCTATTGGAATGAAAAGTTTAGGCTTTTAGAGGGAAGTTTATTAAACATTTCTATTACAACTCAAGATTCTTTCTTCTCCCAAGCTACTGGTATACCAGTTTTGCTCTACATAGAAGTATAGTCAGAATCTTCGGCCCTGCGGCCACCACGCACTCGCTCATCGTGACCACAACGATTCCCGCTTAATTCATCTCCACTTTAATTTAGAATTTTCATTAAGCGAATATCGCAAAGCATGAAGCAGGGAAATTTAATAACATTTTCTACGAAGAATATTGTAATACTTAAAGAAGAATAAGGTTGGTTATATTCTGTATTCGGCCCAGTTTTAATGCCAAAGACTACTGCCGCAAATACTCGAAGGAAATAAAATAAATGAAAACACTTTTAATGAGAACATGATAGCCTTGATTTTTTATATACAGGGTGTCTACACCAAAAATTCCCTAATTTTGAGGCCGTTTTAATCAAAATAAATTGTTCCTGTTACCAAATCTGACTTGTCCATTGGGCACAACATGAATTGAAATTGTTGCCTATTTTTTCATTGATACACGCTGAGTTGCGTTGTCCGTTCGCGAGAAATTGGCTTGAGTTCAGGAGAAGACACAAGTTGTTCAAAGTTCAAATTCATTGTTACGGTGCATAGGAGGTTTCGTTGTGTTTATCACTACACGCCAAGAGCACAAAAGCATGGCATAGACCGTTTTTGGTCACTGGGAGCGTATTGAAACGGCGTGGAGCAGGTCGGCTTGTCTCCGTAGAACATGTAGGGAATGTCCAACAAGTGTTCCAACGAAGTCCACACCAAGTCAATCGTGAGGTCTCCACGTTCCTTGACATCACATCGTTTTTTTTTTTTTCCTGTGGTTACGTGAAGGACAGCGTGTATGCAAATTAACAATCCAGACCTCGATACCCGGTTGTAGAAGGGATTGGCACCATCACTCCGGACATGCTGGATTTTTCGTACCATCAAAGGAGCTCACGTGGAAGTGATGCGATTGTTCTCCCCCCTCTGTTATCAAAACGCTATACCTGATCATATATTTGCAAATAAACAGCTCTATATATTTATTGTTTTGATATCGGAAGCAAACACAATTAGGGAATTTAGGTGTAGACACCCTGTATAACTTATTATTACAGCCTCTATTTCCATGCAATGGAAGTTTTTATGTAAACTGGTTACACTTCTCGAACTTTGCCAACATTTGGGCATGCTCTTTTAATTATAAATAACCAAAATAATTTGGAATATTTTAGATATAATAGCGCGCGCACGCACGCATACACACAACTTTATATTGCATATGTTGTATTTCTTTGGCATTAGAGAATATACTGACTTCTATAATAGTGACATTTACTAATCTTTATGTGTACAATATGTTGTTTCTGCATTATTTTGGCCAATGAGAAAATATGAATAGTAAAAGGAAGCTATTACGGATTCCTAGCATCCCATATAACTATGATAGCGGCTTAGGACTTTCTACTAAACCCTCTTGCTTTGTTATACTGGAATTTCAAATTCACACTTTCGTCACAAGCCTAAGGCCAAGTTATTGGAAGAAAAAAGAGCATATGCATCTGCTTACAAACTGAAATTTAGTAAATATTTGTGAAGTTTTGTTAGATCCGGTTAGAACTGCAAGGAGAGACATTGTGTTCAAATGAATTAAGAGAATAGAAAATTTTCAGAACCGACGATGATGTAGTATATTGTGATTGCTGTAATAAGGGTGTTAGTACTTATGTACTTTATTTATCCTAAAGTACATTTTAAAGAGTAATTTCTTATCGCGTCATGCCATATACTGACCTATCTTATTTAAACCTTATTTTTCGAAAATGCATACATTTTTTAAAAGGAGATTATATGTTTAATTTGCGGATTAAATGCACAAAAGAGTTTCAAAAGGATCAACACGCACCATCTGTTTACTTACTGGGAAGATGAAACAAAGAAAAGGAAAAAAAAGTGAAAAGTTCAGATCTTCATTACTGCAATACATTTATTGTGGATTTGTGTGATGCTTCAGTAGGAGAAGCAAATAAACCGTTAAAACGCGGCCGATCCTGCATTAGCCATTTTGAAAGAAGAACACAAAACACGACATTTCTCATTGCTCAATACGTTACAAGTTTGTTCATTTCAATATGGACCTGTCATTTCTAATGATGTTGAAAGTTAATTTTCTGCGTTCAACAGTGGTTGAGTTTAAGGGGAGATCAGAGACCCCATATTACTAATGAGAAGTTATTTATTTTACGTAACTTTTTCTCAGAAAGTATTGCAGATACCTAAGTGAAACCTTTAATGCTTATTTTTTATTACATTGTACGTTCTGAGCTCTAGTTTGGAGAATGTACTTTATAAAACTAATAAATTATTGTTTTTGGTAACAGATTCCTTTTAAAAAAATTCATTCTTATTGATATACAAAAAATCTAATCAAATAATTTGAAACTAGAGCTCAACAATGAATGTAATAATGTAGATCAGCTGTAACAATGTCATGGTTTTATCTTTAGACTTTTGTGAGAAGAAGGTACAAAGGTTGTGAATTTTTCACTTACGGCTAAAATAGCGTTAAGTAAATACAACTAATTGTCAATTTACACACTAATTCATTTCTTGTACCTGCATCTTCACACACCACATATGTTACAAAATACAGTTTCATTCAATACTGTAATTAAAATATTCAAGTCAAATCAATGTATTAATATGTCCTTTGTTGCCTTCAATATCTTCCTTATGATTACCAGAAATCTTTTTCTTGGAAGCACTAGGGAGAATCAAGTAATTTGTTTATCATTCATTGAATTAATCTCTTCAGAAATAGGCCCATACTATTACGATTTAATGGACAGTTTATACAATACCTATTTTTTGTTTTAAAAAATTTTATAAACGATGATAGACCTAGAAATGAGGTTACCTATATTTAGGAAAGAAAACTAGGAGACACAACTTGTAAAACTCAAAATAAACACAAAACTTTCCAATTTCAAAAATTACACATACAGCAGCCATTACTGCTTATAACATTTGAAACAACAATTTATCTACAAAAGATATTAAACCTGAGTCTTCTATAACAAAAGGTTTCAGAGATATTATAATTTTTGTGCTATAATATGGGGGCATGAAGAAATTAGTTTGACACCTAATACACATTGCGTAATTAAAAGCACTTACAATTGGAATTTTTCAATAAATGACATACAAACTTACGTAGAAAAATTCAAACAATTATTTGAAACAAAAAACTAACATTTGAATTAATTAAAAATTTTACCTCTGATCTTACTTTAAATTTGGAGAATTTGGTTTGTACGGTGGTCAATAAATAAATATATATATAATACAGAATTGAATTTTGACATAACATAGTTTTGCTTTTTCCGCTTCACTGTGCAAGTTTATAAATATATATATATATATATATAAAATACAGAAGTGAATTTTGATACATAGTTTTACTCTTTCTGCTTCACTGTGCATGTTTCATCATATGAATGTAAGTTTTAAGATTTGATACTGTATAAAAGTCCGCTATACTTATTGTCCATTTTAGAAATCTTTTGGTATTATTGCGTTTATTTCCTGCGACTTCAATGATATCTTTTTTTATAGATCAGCCTATCAGAAGACTGTCATATTTGTTTATAGATTTTCTTGTACAAGAAGTATGATGATATCTCCCTTGTTGCTTGCAAATTATACGGCTAATGTTCCATTTATAATGTATTGGGAGGTACATTGTGTGTTTTTTTGCCCATTAGTTGATTTCGGCGTTAAATAGCGCGTTTATTATTCCTACTTTTGGTAAAAGGTTCCTCATTTTAATTGTTCTATTTCATCTCTGATTTCAAATACACTTTTACTGTACTATGAAAAAATCTATTAAGTGTACATGTCCCCTCATTCATGCTAATGAATTATACGAGTGGCGTTCACTAAGCAATGTAACACATCATATTTTTTCTTTCAGGTTTTGATGTTTTCGTTTTTAAACCATTTGGGTTGTGATTCAATATTGCAGCCACACAGTGATAAATTTCAAAATAGTATACTTTGTAGAACGTAGATTTCAGAAACTGTATCATTCTGAAGACCTGTTTCTGTCATTCAATGACTCGTTTGTCATTAATAAATCTCCTGCGGAATATAATCTTTCAGAGAACTAAAGAAATGGAAATTATAATCCGGGCTGTAAGGTAGGTGAGAAACAACAGTCCGCTGAAGTGAGTGGTGCAAAAATTCGGGTATATCTCTGCCCCAGAACCGCTTAATGAAACTCAAAGGGTTTTGGCGTACGTTTATTTCACAACAAGGCTCTACACCCAGAAAATAATCTCTATTTTTACACCTCATTTTCTTTCCGAAATCAGGATTTAAAACAACGAAAACTATGTAACGAGATTATTATTTTATAAAGTTGTCATGCCAACCGTGCAGAAAAAGGAATAATGTGATGCTATATTTTTGGCGCATGTGCATTAGCTGACGGGCTAATCTATTTAAGGGGCGACGACAAATTTATGGATGCAAACGTAATATACAGTAGCGTTATTAATCTTTCCCCGTCCCCCGAAATATAGCAACAGTTAATCTGCCGAAATGGCTACGATTACCTTCCGGACAATGCACTGAGTGCAAATGCATAATCAAATGTTAATGCTATTAATGCAAGAGAGTCACAACGGACACCGAGCTGACACGTAACCTTTAGCAATGGAGGTAAAGATCGATAGCGCCATAAAGTCTATGATGGACCGTAAAACCAATCAAACAAATATTAGATTGCTCTACAGTAATACACTATGTTAACTATAAAACAATGTCAACATTCATTAAATTTATCTTATATATATGAATGCATTATTACATATACTGTACCACGATTTCTTAAGTGCTTTGCTTCTATACACACCATGGAATTTGTATATTTTGTTACTATGTAATGTATCGGACTTGCCTCCTACACCCAAGATCGCGGGTTCGATCCCGGCCAGGACCGATGGGTTTTTTTGGGGCAAATCCTAAGTATGGCTTCCTTCGGAAGAGCAGTAAAGCCGTGTATCCCGTGTCGTACATTTACGGCACGATTAACAACCTCAAGCCTGAAAAAAGAGGCCTCTGAGCAAAATTTGTCGGTCGTTTCACGCTCTGATTGAATGGGACGCTCATGACCTGAAATGTTAAAGAGCGTCTGTAAATAAACAAACCAAATAAAAAAAAACTATGTAGTGTATCAAACATAGTAACACGATGACTTAAGCAAGAAAACTCATTGCTACGTTTTCGTATTTTGAGTATTTAGGTGCAACTTTCCAGGTTTTTTTTTTTTTTTTTTTTTTTTTTGAAAACAAGAGAGCAGCCATTTCGCTTCTATACCGACAACAAGGCAATAACGCTATGCTCTGATATGCGTTCGGGCTCTGGCCTGGTTGCTAGTATAAGCGCGGCACTAGGTATAACTCTGAAATAAGTTGTAAATAAGAGTGAATAAACTAATTATCGCCGTAAATATTTCGCAAAAAATTACTTTAAGGAAATAAATTCAAAAAGAGGCTCAAGAACGTACAGTGTAATTTTTAATCTGCTTCTGCAACTGCTTTCAAGCCGCTCGGGACACTTCGTGCCAGTCGCCGGATTTCTACAGCTTTGAGTAATAATTGCTTGCACACAATATTTCGTAACGATTTGTTCAAACGTTCGATTTCCTCTACAGTACAGAATTATTCCTTTGTGCTTAGTTATTTTTTACTCTATAGGAAACATTACAATACAACACGGTAAACTTTACTTCACTAACACATTGCTTAATAATACATGTGCATCAACAACCTGAAATAACACATAGACGTGAGTTATGGCAGTTACCTAACGCAAACTGACTTTTAATAACAAAAGGGACAGAAATAACTCTCCCTGCCTTATTAGCAAACTATGGCCGGTGTGACCTTGGCCCTGCGCGCGCTGCGCTCAACTACGGAAGTAGGTAAATCCGACTTTTGTTATCAACACAGAACTGGTTTTATAAATTAAAACCTAGCATTATTTTAGCACAATTAAAGTAAGTATAAATATTAAAGTAATTGTGTTGTTTATATCGAACTATTTATGTCACTTTCAAAGAACGGAAGGTGTAGTATTTACGAGGGTGCTTACGGGTTCTACAGAATGATATTCACGACTTTCCCTCTGTACAAACATGCAGCCCATACGCTTATCACTCCCACGTTTTCTAACTTGCGCTTTTCTAGGTTAATTATTAGTGTTCAATTTAAAAAGTATATTTTGTGCTGAAGATAAAGCTTCCGATAATTATAATTGCCGTGCACTCTGTTGTGAACCCCCCTGCTCTTCTAGCTTGTGAAAACATGCAGATAGTGCTCGTTTGGTTCACGAATGTTCACAGTGGTAAGTTTAATTTGAAACAAAGGTGGCATGCTAAAAGTTTCCAGATTATCCTATACGGCTTCCAGCTGTTGCAAAATTCAGAAAGACCATACATGACATGCACAAACTCAAGGGAAGCATTTTTATTTCGAAAAAAAATCTTATAGGTATTTATATCTCAAAGTAATTCTTGAACATACGGAATAATGTATGCGCCTTGATTTCTGTAGAAAAATGACAGTAACCAGCACAAGCAGCTCTAAGTGTACTTAAAAAAATTGAAAATAAGACAGAAAACAATTAAATATCAGGAATTTTATTCTAAAGTTTTGGAGATACATGCGCAGCAAAAATCATATGGTGACACAATGTCTTTAGCAATATGTCATATAGGGGGTAGTGACGTTCGAGCCTGTGCAATGGTCCGTAAACATGGCCGTTCCACTGCCAAACTACACCGTGGAAGAGCAATGAAGCACTGTTCGTTTTTTATTATCACAGGGAGTGAAACATTCTGAAAGCTACAGCGGAGAGGAGGTTTAGTATAGTTGTTTGGTTAAAGAGATTCACTTTTAATGAAACTGCAGCATACAACATGAATTAAGGCTCTGCGTTCAGAATTATCCATGATGGCATAGAAAAGTATGGGTACTGATGGGTCCCAAGGCGTGCACGGCAGATGATTTGTCAGATGCACTTGGAGCGTCAAGTTCGTGAAGGAGGCGCTCTGCTCCATAGAATTGTGAAAGCATACGAATGCTGGGTGTAGCATTATAAACGACAGCAAGAGAAAATCGATGCAGTGATAGAAGCGATAATGGGGGCAGTGAAAAAGGTTCGTTAAAGGCCAAACCAAAAAGTTTTTTCTTGAGAACATCCGTAAGCTTGTAGACAGACGGATCAAATATGCCCCGAAACGACGACTATGTCGAAAAACTAGCCACAAAAATTCCTCTAAGTACCATTGTAAAAAGTTGTTACTAAACGACTTTTTTTTTGTTAAAGTCTGATAGTTATCCTTTAAGTGCTAATATTGCTGCTTGTATTATTAGTGTTAGAATTTTTTAGTACTTGGGTTTTTAAAGACCGTCTACATCATATTACAAATGTTATCACTTTACGGAAAAACGGTTATCACTGGTGCACTAGCGTCAGTATGTCAAATATAAAACATTCCCGTTTAGGTGTCTGCAAATCTAAAACAGAATTAGTTGCGTGACTATTTGTCTGTGAATACTGCTAATACTATCTACTCATTAGTACTATCTGAAAATATGCAAAATGTTAATAAGTAAATTCATTGTTAATAAATATCTCCTAAAAGAAATAGATTTATTCATAGCTTGAGTTTAATTTTGTATATTTGATGTTTACAAATACATTACTCGATTTCATAAACAAAAATGAAAGATGGTAATTGTGAGTATTAAAATTATGAGTTTATAAAACAATGAACTCTATGCTGTTTTTATATTTGAAATTTAGTAAGACATTAAGTAGGCAATTAATTTCTAGTAGTAAATAAGCGAATTATGTACAGGTATGTTAGAAAAGGTTTATGAATATTCTTAGTAGCTATTTTTGTGCTGTCATATTCCAGATTTTCTTCAGAGCTCCAGTCCTAGCCCTGGTTTCTTGTTTACGAAGGCAAAGCTGTCATGGCGGATAGCATTATCAACAGGACATGTTTTTGCTATATTTGAACAGATAGTAGTGATATGAAGTAAAATCAGGTGAACAGCAACTTCAAGCTACCGTGACTGGTATTTCTGTAAAAAATTTGGCATTCTTTCTGAATAACATTTCAAAGTTTTTGACCAGGGTGTCATTATAGTCCCTAGTTATGGTGTTCCCTAAGAATGCAATACTGTTTAACGCAAATCTCGATAGAATAATGGAGCTAAATGATAGTTAAGGCCATCCTTGAAACGCTTCAGCTTATACAGTGAGAGTAAATGAACCCTACGGCATCACAATCCCCATTTGAGAAATATCAGTAATAAAAAAAGTCACACATCTCCAAATTCAATGTCGCTTCGGCGTCCAGTTTAGCAAAAAACAATTTACTTTCGTTCAGGGCGTCAAAGCGCCCCCATGTTTAGAGACCACAGTTTTATAGGGTGCAATGAGGAAATCATAAGTGCAAACTGAAATTGTGTAGGATTTGGGTAGGGAATATCCACAGAAGTAATAGCTGGCTGGAATGGCAATCCATTAAGGTATAATCAACATGGAAGTAATGAAAGGGGAGAGAAAATTATATTTGCGAAAACGGGGAACAAATCGCAAAACTCACTTTGGTGGACAAAAAATGTCAATCCGCATTATTGGATTCGAAATTGGATATGTAGCCGCAGCAATTCAGTGCATTAGAACCTGCTTTATGCAAATATCAGAGATTCGTGCAACAATATAAGAAAAGTGAATGAAATATATTGTTATCAATAATATCATCCAATAATATAGGAGAAAATCGGTAATGAAAAAAAAGATAGCGGCCTCTACGAGATAAACCGAAATGCATTCACCAAGGCATATTATTCCAAGCAGGCGGTGCTGCCCAGTTCCATAAACAAATGCAAGCTCGTATTTCAAGTTCTCAATTTTAATAAAATCTCTTTATTGATGAGGAAACATTTTACTTATTGAAAATAGTGAACCGCGCATATGGGAAACTCAGAATTCCAATACATGCTGTAAAAAGCAGCCAAACATATCTCAACGTATTACAGAAGTGATGGGTAAACGTTGCACTACAACATTACAACTACCTAGTTCGTGGATATCTGAACACTTCTTAAGGTGATCAGATCTTTTGCTGGTCCCCAAATTCAACAGATATTAACCCTGTCTACTCTTTATTGTATGTTTTTCGCACTTCTTATTCAACATATCGCCACTACACCTGAAATAAAATTCTGCAGTGCCATAGTGCACCACACAGATCAGAACTGATCATTACGCTAATATATGCACACACACAATATTTCTGAACAAATTTGGTAAGTTGGTTTTGCATTCGACATTTCGGAAGCCACTATCCAGATTTTCGTTACCGAGTTGCGAATGTCTTAAATGTGTCAAGTAATGACGCGTAAATTATTTGAAGCGAAGCAAAATATTGTAGCCACTAGACCACCTTATTACGCTGCGACTCTCAATTGTTGCCAACATTAGAATGATCGCTTTTGAATTTTCGAACTGACGGTGATGCCACAGTTTTATTTTATTTTACTACGAGTGTGTGACTTTGACCAATTTGTTTCATGATTGCATGTTAGTCATGGAAGTACATTGCAAACATAGATAACTATAAGGAAGTTTAAGCATCTGAAGGGTAGACATAGTTCGTCGATTGCTGTGCACAGATCTCATCCTCTCACAGATGAAGAAATGTTGAGGATTTTCAAATATATTTCCCAGCATCTATTGGATCTGGAGGAGGCTGTGGACATAGGCGGTATGATGGGGAAGCGTGGTTATCACTCAGATAAAGATGACCATCTTGCAATTGTAGCATGAAAGTGACTCGCCAGCAATAATGGGACCTCCATTTTTCAGTAGGACAATCGGTAGGAATAGGTTCCGCAAAATACTTACATTTCTGCACGTTGAACTGAAAACCGCAGGATCAGAACGTTTGGAAACAGTTAAATATGCTTTAATATCAAGTTATTAGAACAGATTATTTCATAATTGCCAGTTATACTATATTCATGGTGTAAATGTCAACCAAGCCTGATAAATTCAGTATAAAATTCGGTCATCTAATAGACATTGACACAAAATATCCTTTTAATTATTCCTATATCTTGTAAAAGTGAACACAGAGCAGCTGATTAAAAACTTCAAGAGCGTAGTGATCAAGTTTCGTCATATTGCAATAACCAACAGAACGTTCTAAGATAACTTTTTACAACAATGTAACTTGGTAACAAGCCCAAAACTGAAGGGACTGGTTTAGTTGATACAGTGAAATACCTGATATAAAACGCGAGAAACTGCCCTGTACATGTAAAATCTCCTAAAAGTTTAGACAAAAGACTGTTTATCAACAGAAAAGAAGCAAAAATGATCCTCAGGACAGTTCAACAGTACCCTGGTGTTGAGATACACCATAATTCAAAACTAATTCCGGATACAATTAGTTTCTACAACAAAAAAAAGTTTACAGTCGACATCATGGACCAGGTGGCAAGAAAATATTCTGTATTTTCAAGGCAGTAGCAGGAAGTAAGACAAGGCACAAAAATGCTATCTTAGAACTTGCAGAAGAACTACGCACTGAATGTATGGAAACTAAAATCCAAACATGGAGGACAAAGGAGAAAGGATAAGAAGATTAGAAGTAACCAAAAAAGGGGGGGGATAACAGAAGGGAGACAATAGTGCCAAAGAAAGAAATATGGAAACAAGACAAATACAAAATTTACGGATTGCAGAAAGCACATTTGAAATAAACAATAAAGAAAGCAGTTTGTATTGGATAGTACTGCTTGTTGAATTTTTGTTAGTTTATCTAAAGATAATGGGAAAAGATTTAGAGCATACAATTACTCTTTAAAATATGCTAATAAACGCTTTCCATAAGCACATTATAGTGTTTTATTTACCCACATTCCTGTGTGTTCACTATTAAATATGTTGTAAAGTGATATATTAATGTTTAATTTACTATACAGTTATAATTATTATGTTTAATGTGTACTTAAAACTAGCGGTTTCCACGGTTCTAAATATATAACAAATTCCGACTGCTAAGCATTGAAAATTATATAGGAAACTAAGTGAAATGATCTTTTTACATGATTCATCAATAATTTGTCGTATTTAAATTATTATTTTGTATATTTTATTATAAAATGCAGACTCTGAAGACAGTTTCTAAAACGAAGCTAATTAAAAGTATTTTTTAATTTATTTTTAAAGAAAAAATGAGAAGCTTATAAAGAAATCGCTTGCTGCAAACGCATTTCATTCAAGTACTACAAGGTTTTGAACATCTATGGAATCACGAAATGGCCAAGAGGGACAACCACTTTTCATCAGCCAGTGTTATACAAAACCGCTCAATTTTTGGAAAGGGGGAAAGTACCAACTGCTTGGGGAAACCGTAAAAATAAAAACGGAGGAAGAATAAAGAATGTACTAGGAGGATGACTAGTACGAGAAAACGTTGTAAGGAAACACACAAAACGCTGTGAGAAGGTGGAAAGAGAGCGACCGTGTTCCTTATGAATGGCTGTCAGCGAAGTTGATGGGCAGAATAAAGCCAGAGAGGCTGGAATCAGGTCAGCTCCTCTATTGTGCTTCCATCATCCACCGGAGGGGATATGTCGCTATATCACTTCTAATTACACCAAGTAAGAAAATGTCCCGAAACAAGAATATAACTATACAAGAACTGAATGATGAAGATACATTGAGTGAAGTGCATGTAGAAAAGTGGAAATGAAATAAAGTGGCATCTACGAGAACATGATTCTTATAAAAGACTGGCAAGTTAAAAAAAAAAAAAAAAAAGTACTCCAAGCTACTGGGCTCTGATAAAGCTTGTTTTTCATTATATTCTTTATTGGGTTTTTAATTCTTTAAATACATCTGAACCACTACCTTCTTAGCTTCAATATCTTAAACTATTTTCCACCAACTATATGTTGAAAGGTCGGTTTTGTCTTCATTCTTCGTACATTTAATATGTTTAAATTAAAAATATATAAAATTAAAGTAAATAATTTTGGAAAGAAAAAGTATTTTAATTTTTTATACAGTTTCTAGATATTATCTATGAGAAATATGAAAGTTTTGTCCTTCAGCGCTAAGTGTGCTTAATAAAAGAGGTGCTATTTTTATGTAATTTTGTTGTTTTAGGTTTATCAGCACTGAATTGTGTAAAATAACAAATATTTTTAAAAATGTACTAACATATTTAAAACCGTTACAACTAGTTACGGCTTACTATAGAACCCATACTACTACATTCTGGGCTAAGTAAATCCAATGAATTTTCTGATTAGTTTACTAAGAGCAACCCATTTATATTTTAATTAAATTTAAAGCGTAGACTTCACAATACATTTTCTCCCCAGTTACAATTTTCTTTCACTGAAATGAATAGTGATTTTTGGAGCATCCTGTATAGTTGTTTTTAGTTTTTATTTACTTAGCATTACATAAAAAATAAAATTATCATTTATTTTTTGTATTAGCATATGCAGCAGAATCTGAGCAACCACGAGACATTTTATCAGGATTTGAAAATAACAAAATTTTGTTCATTAATAATTTTTCGTGAAGATACCATTATAATCATTCTGAAATACGCTTCAAAATACTTTTGGCATTCTTTCGTTATTAAGTAAATAAATTATGTTTTAGTGTTGAGCTGTTCTGAATTGTATTAACTAATACAAAACACTGAAGTAACGATTACGAATGTGACATAGTGAGATATATTTCTTTAAACTGCAACAGATTATAAAATAATGGTAGGCATACTGTTAGCTTAATTTTTTATTTATTTATGGTTTCTGAAACAAAGTAATTATTCAACGGAATTTGTTAAATTTATCTGAAATAAAATGAAAGAATTAATTATTGCCTTATCGAAATGTTTATGACTCAAGAGGTTCAAGTATTAGCTCTCAGACGAGATCTGTTCTGTTTATCTATGTTAGAATATGAAAAAACATAATTTAGAGCACTGTCAGTCAATAAGAGGATAAGAGGGTAAATATTATGGTATCGGGCATTCCTAGCTGATCCTTTTTTTTTCTGTAACTTAGATTATAGTAATCCAGGTGCTTATTTGTGTTAAGTTGATATGATATGACGAAGGAATAAGGTGTACCAGAGTTGGACTCAGGAAAACAACGTTGTTACTTCTCTGCAATCTCTTATAGTACATGTTTAGTGCTAACATACATAAGATGTGGTAGTGAGAAAATAATTGATTCATATGCTCTTCATTTATAACACTCCCTCGGATGTACTTAATAATATGAGAAACAGGAAATATTTGTAGTTTCTTTTGCTAAAATAACGATGGCAACACTGAAGAATTACCAGGTATCTGGTGGCAATGTGTTACTCTTTAGACGAATGCTTTCTTAATTTGTTTTATTTACGGACGCTCTTTAACATCTCATGTCATCACCATCTCATTCAATTCAAAGCGTGAAACGGCCGACAAATTTTGCTCAGAGGCATCTTCTTTCAGGCTTTAGGTTCTTTTTCGTGCCGTAAATGTACAACACGGAACCCACGGCTTTACATCCCTTCCGAAGGAAGCCATAGTTAGGATTTTTATGCCCGAAAAAATTCGTCCACTCTGGCCGGGATTGAACCCGCGATCTTGGGGGTTTAGGATGCAAGTTACCGGTACACCAGTACACCGCCAGGACTGACTAGACGAAAGCGATAACCCTATACACTCTATACGTCATAAATTCCTCAAGTGGAGAAAAATAAAAGAATCTTCATTTGAGAAAGGATACATCACAATGAACAGATTGCTCGACACTTTTAAAAAGAAACACTAACTAAAAAAGTCTATAATTAGGCAGAAGTCGTTTTTCAAGAAGAAGCAACAATTAGGTTGACAGTTTGGAAAATATATTATATATAATTATATTTAATAAATTATATACATTTAATTCCTAAATCGAGATAAATACAAAAATATGTAACTGATGCACCCTTTCTGGAAAATACAATGACACTATACGGTCATTGGCATGCATCGTTAATTCACGTTTCATAAATATATAATATTTTTCACCTGGTTTTATAGTGTTCGATTAATTTGATCTGATTTTCAGTACTTATGCAATACTTAGGTTGTGTATACAAGTGTGTGGTAATCGCACACACGAATAGACGCACTGAAAAAACATGGAGGTGATGGTCACCTGATAACCAATACAGTTAGTGGTAAATAACACTTCTATACTACGTTAATTGATTAGTTAAAGTGTTTTTATACAACGCGAAAAAGTTGAAGGGTACAAATTTTTGTTATACTGTCAATTGTGGCAAACTGTTTATTCCTCTGCAATAGTAATATCTGTCACAAAGAAGGGAAATGCAAAGTATGGACAAGTAAACCTGATACTGAAGGAACGCCAGAAAGAGGATATCGGCCAATAGTGATTAAAATTAAATTTACTATACAGTGTCTGAGAATCCCAGTAAGTTTAATTGAAAAGATAATTTAATAGAAAGGATATGAACGACATTCAAATCCAATCCACTTGAAACTGCTTCAAAATGTATACAACATGAAAAATGAGGTATAGAGGAATAACTTAAACAGTGAAGGTGATTTTTAACACTCTTTATAGCCTCATTAACTCTCATATAATTTAAGGTGCATACATAAAATTACTGAAGTTTTACTATTAAGTTTTTTCTACGTATAAATAAAAATTAGTTGTTGGGTTGAAATAAATGTTCTAGAATGTATTACAGTTTACTTACTCTACTGCCAAGCGAAAAAGTAAATGCGTAGTATTTTTGAGCAGTGTAAGATTAATTTTGATGTGGTAACAGTGTCAGACATAATAGCTAATTGTTATTACACTTACCACATACGGTAGTTGTGTCACAGAGTGCAGTTGTTCCAGCAGAAGGATTATGACTCATTTTTAACCACTAAGTACATCATAGCCACACTGCATTCCCCATGCTTCTGGCAACTTGTCAGGTACAAAAACGAAAGTTACTCATTCAACCCATATAATGATTCTGCGTATATAACCTGCCTATTTAATGAAAATCCATGCAGACCTACTAGAAATTCACTTCTCTCTATGAACACGCCAAGTAGTTGGAAAATGTTCATGTTCCAACTCCGAGTTCTCCAATCAGCGTAAAAATGAACATGGGACAAGTGCAAAGTGTCATTCAATCCTATAGCTTTATTGTTGTATTCAATAACAATTTTGTTTTTAAGTTTTGTAAGATTTCTTATATTTTATGCATTTACCGTACTTAAATATTTTACACATTTTGCTAAATTAGTACAACAAAAAATTATATTATTCGTTTTCAGAACTATACTATGCATTGCATTTAATCAAATAGATTTAAAGGATACAAAATGGAAATATGCATAATGCGTAGATTACTTGTATCATGTACATAAAAACAATGAAGACGATACTCAAAAGATTTTATTCTATTAATCTGCTAACTACGTTGCTATATCCATTGGAGCAGTATTTAATGGTGCTGCGGGGGCGTAGAGTGTAGTAGTGCTGGGCTGGCTGATGGTCGGTGGTCTCGATGTCTCTGCCGGGCTGCTCACTAAAGGTGACGCTTGCTCCAATTCTGTTGAATTTGATCTCAGGGTCCACTGGAGAGTTTCGCAGATCAGTATAGATCCACGGGAACGAGAAATGTGTTGCCCAAAAGATACACCAGGTTGACTTTGTTTAAATATACTTTATTCACGTGTAAAAAATATTGGGGCTACTTCCCGACTGTTCGCCGCTGACTTCGCTACTCTCTTAGACTGGCTTTAGAAATGACTTAAACGGATTGCTTTAGTGTGACTTAGGCTGCCGGCTTCCGTATATCTCTGGAGTGAATCCTCTCGTGTCTCGCCTGAATGAATGTCTGGATGTCTGAATCTGCGAATGTGTGTGTGTCTGACTTCTGCGACTGTGAATGTGCGAATGTGTGTGAATGTCCCAATGTCTGAATGTATCTCTACTGAATGTGTGAGTGTCTGAATGTATCTCTACTGAATGTCCCTCTGACTCTGAGTTTTTCTACCACATCGCCACGCCTCTCGCTAAATTAAATTCCCTCGTATATTATCCTATTTCCCTGTTGGATGATCATCATTGGCTATCCTAAAAATTATTTATTTGTATCTAAGTTCTCCTGATTTGTTAACTTTTATCCGATGACCATTGGCTAGAATTATTCTTTCCCCCCTGATCTAATGTCTTCCCACGAACTTGAATTTTCCCAGAACAGCCTGTCGTAAATTTCGGCCCTTTCCTTACATGCTGATTTCTATTGAAAATCTTTTGCTTTCCTTAGTTTGTAGATTTCTAAATGTTTCCAGAGATAACGCACGTGTTGATGGGCTGTTTTCGGCTTTCCTGTAATAAAACTTTTTCGTCTCCGTTCTGACATTTTCATTTTCTCTTAAATTATTGCTTCGTCTGACTTTGTTAAATACTGTCCCGTTACGGCCACATGTTTCTCTTATTGTAAACTCCTAAGTATTTCCTTGACAGAAGGTTCGTGACCTAACAAAAGATAGTTTACCCTTTCCTCAGCCTTGTCTAAGGAGCGATCAGTGGAGAGGCGTCAGGTATACATCTCTGTCTCTTTCTAACATCTTTACTACAAAATGTATACAAAACGCTTTTGTAAGTTACAAGTTACAAATTATTTCTATTTCTGATACCTACCTATCTCTAAAATATTTCTTATACCTATACATAATAATTATTCTTTTCAAATCTAATGCCTTTATAAATATAACTCTGCAGCCTTTAGTTATTAAATTAATAAAGGCAGCCTTATTTCCGGCTTCACCATGCAACTCCTTTTATTTAATTACCTTGCATCATTGTTTATTATATGCCTTATAACAGATGTCAGAGGGCTTTATAATATCCTCCTCCTTTATGGACCTAACAGCAGTTTGCAGATTCAGTGTCTCTGTGAGAGAACATATTTACCCTGTGGTAGGAATTTCGGGGGTTAAAAAACTTACAGTTCACACCTCTTGAAGAAGACGAAAATACGAATCAGTCATTGCAATGATAAGACAAAATTCTGAGATTGGTCGCACTATAAAAATTTGAAGGCTAAAATATTATGATAAACATTCCATATTATTTTGCAAATAAAATGGCTGAAGCTTCTTTATAAAGGTTATTCGCAATTCTTTACACGTTTGAAAAGTCACTATTTGCTAATGAAACAGAGAATACCAGCTTTCGAAGTTTCAAATGATAGATAAACATACAAGTTTTATTGGGGGAGGGGTTTCATTTCCCCAAGCATACTTTTAATTCCAGGTCCATATCGCGAGTGCTAAACTGACAGTCACTTAACATGTGAAATAATTCAATGTCTTGAAATAATGAAAAAAGTAAAAGAAAATCAGAAGAATCAGTATGGAAAGGAAGAATCTGGCGGTAACAGCATAAAGAGGATTAAAGATATTCCATTAAGATTCAAGTCTGCTGTTGTTGCTGCGAGAGCAACAGTTTACGATTTGTAGTTCAAATCACGCCATCGTTAATTACGTTCTGTTAGTGAAATAAGTATTGTATTGAAATGCTGTCAGAACAAATAAAAGTCTCCATGAATAACCCCATACTGTAGAGGATCTTGAAATATCAGGACAGATATTGGAGTAATTACGCAAGCAGAACGGTTACGAGAAAATGTAAAGTATTAATTAGAATATGTCAGAAATGTGCCACTGCAGAAGAACATTACTTGAGCTTCCGCAGCACAATGAACTAAAACTAATTGATCATGCCGTAACTGATCAAAGTTTTGAGGGTAAATTTCAAGGGCAATTTGTCCACCGACGGGACGGGCGATTGCCGTGACTTTGGCCGTGCGCGTCTTGCGTGAACTACGGAAGTAAGTGTAAAAACTGTAC
Organism: Metallyticus violacea; assembly: GCA_030762175.1. NCBI lineage: Eukaryota > Metazoa > Arthropoda > Insecta > Mantodea > Metallyticidae > Metallyticus > Metallyticus violacea. The sequence goes on along the minus strand of CM060846.1, from coordinate 357,050,545 downwards.
TTTGGGGATAGCGACTATTCGTCTTTCAACATCTCTTTTACACGACTTCAGTGAACCACTTTGAAAATATCACGATTATTGTGTTATACTAACGGAAATTGTTCTCTTGTGTAGTCACGAAGGAATTCCCTTGATACATACCACACAGCAATGCAACGTACATCTTGCTGGCTCACAATTGCGGGGTAATTATTGTGTTACAGTGTGCATCATGAACATGATCCCTGCTCGAGTATGGGAATTTTCATGTTGTTTGTACTGCAGTTGGTGACTAGCTACATTTGTCATATCAGCCCGAAGTGGCAATTTAATGCGTACTAAAAAGAAACTGCTAGACGTTTCAAAGCCACTGTAAACACAGCCAGTTTGCGTCGCCCAAGCTCGCAACTTTAACGTAGCTCTAAAATCGTGGAATATGCTTTGTGCAATCAACAGCTCCATAAAATGCTCAAACGGGGACACGTTTTAATAACAATCACCTTTCCTCGCTAGCGTTATCGACTATTTCCAGACGCACTCTGTCGCAATGCACACTTGTATTGCCGATGCCACGGGAACCGAAATGCACCGGGGTTCTCCTGCCGCTACCATTAACAATCAATTCAGTCACTATTCTTTCATTATTCATTTATTCGCGTTTGAATGCATTTGTGGCTTACCGCAGTGAAACTCGTATTTTATCAACCTTACACAAGGATGAACACCATCGCTACACCGGAGTTCAATTATTTGCCAACATTCCGCGTGTAGCAAAACGGCTCAACGCAGCATCATTTTCTGCATCAGCACCCTTTACTGCGTAGGCACCTATCGTCCGAATGCAAGCTCTTGCTGTGGCACGTTGTTTCATTTTATCGTATATCCTTAACGGGACGCGTTACCTTCGTGTGTCCAGAGATAGACCACACATAATAATACTATAGCTAATTACTAAAGATTCGCATTAGATGAACTTCTAAGCGGATCACATGGCGGTTTTAAAAAGATATGGAACAATACTGGTGCAACACATTCAAAATGCCATATACCCTCTGCACTTTTAATAAATAAATAATGTCTTGAAATGTCAACTCAGACTATGAGAAATTGAAGAAAAACTTAAATATAAGCTACCCTAATTAAATAATTATTTAGAGAGAAAATATTTGTAATTATAAAAAATTTAAAAGTCAAATCAGACAGGGAAAACTCAAAGAGACTGACTAATGGGGAAGTTAGCAGTTTTGGACGATCAGTCGCTAAAATATTTATTTATTTATTTATTTATTTATTTATTCTGGTAGAGCTAAGGCCATTAGGCTTCTCTTCCGCTCTGCCAATCTAATAATAATTACATGAAGTTATAACGACAATAATACAATCACAACATATGCCTATTGTGTATAAAATAGATGTATGCTAATACATAAATATTGATCATGAAAAATGAAAAATATTAACTTAAAAAGAAGAAAAAAATAAGAAAATAAAAGAACAATAATATACAACAAGCACCAGCAATGACAAGTTATACATATATCAACCTACGTAAATCCTGAAAGTGAAAATAAAGATACAAGCAAAACATGAAATTAAACCATGACAATTCTATGAAGAAGATATGAACATTTATGATAGTAATAATAAAAATAATTGAATGAATAATTACAGCATCGACAGGGAGCCAAAGACCCATTCAAGTACATGGGTGTCTCATAGTTTTGCTCATTGGCTTAGATTTGAAGTGTTTTGTGTTATTAATGACTGCTGAGGTAAGGCTAGGTAAAAAAACATATTTTCAAAAACCATGGCTGATATGGATACATCCTGAAATATAAATAAGTTAGCTAATTAACAATGCTTCTGTTCAGAATGCAATATGGCAAAGATTTATTTATGAAGAATTTGTACGTGTTTTAAAACTATGTGCCTCCTTTAAAATAATGATAATGTTTTTATTATCTTAATCCAACACTGGTTTCACTTTCTTTCCGCTCATATTTTACAACGAGAATGAAAACTTACAGTCTTAACAGGAAATCCTATAAGTTTTTGATGCAAATAACAGTAAAAATTAGTATCTCTGGCACTATGTGCCGTAGATGCAGCTCTGAAGTAGTGCCTGACACACAGAGTTGTTATCAGCCACATGGGGCCTAAGTCTTTCCCGATTTCGTCAATGTGCAGGTTCCCCTTGCCTATTGCCTATTGGCACATCTTTAACCAATAATAACAAGAGTTGTTTGAAGGATGTCCGTCTGACTTCTTTAATGAAGTTTGCATTCCATAGCAACAGCTCTACTTCTTATTTCTTTCAATTTCTTCTCTGATTTCTCCTTGAACTTCCTGAACAACGTGGGTTTTATTTCTGCAAATTTTATAGTGGTAATATTTTAAGTAGTACACTACAGTAAAATGTGTGTTATTAACGCACTGGCACACCAATAACTTATGATGCCACAAATACTTGAGTTCTACAGATGTCTTAACCCCAAACTGAGTGATGATAACACAAAAATAGAAAAAATGCTTACCCTGGTAGCAGTAAACAGCGAATGATTGTCCATGTGGAGTCATTAGTGAGGTTATTGTCCGTTATTTGACGGACATGATCGGCAAAGTGTGCGCAACTCTCAGCTGCACATAGCCCAAAGTAATCTAGGTATTAAACTTTTCGGAATCTCTGGACTACTGAAGCATGTAGATATTACCATATTTATTTATTCATTGATTCAATTGGAACTATATGTTCATAAACCCGCAAAATTCCTTGATTAGGGTTAAAAAATTTTGTATATCATTTTGACATGTTAATGAAAACTATTTTCTGTGGCTCAAGTATTAAATTCTGTTTATGAGCTGGCGGGACTGAATTCACTGGAAAAGTTGCCTGGAAAAGGTTTTGTTCACAGCACGAGACTAAACCCAGACAAAATTGCGCTATTATAAACGCAGTTTCATTACGGTCCCGAAGATCTAGAGAAAAGCGGACTCAATGAATCATCGGAAAGGTGACGTCAGCAGTTTTACAAGGTAGCGTTCTTAAGCTACTATTGTTTATTATTTATATTAACGATCTTTGCTTAAATATAAATACTACTGTATTGTTTATATAAAAATTAACCACATTTCCTACATGAAGATTTTTCCAAGCGATCTTAACATTTCCAATTGGACGGTTAGACATAGGATGAAAATAAATACTTCTAAGAGTAGGGCAATAACATTTTGTAAAAGCCGGGAAGAAATTAATTTTTAATTATAAACTCGGTGAAGTAGATATTCCCGAGGAAAACTGTTGTAAATATTTAGGAATGAACTTAATTTCTAAACATGCGCGGGACGAACAAATTGATAGTGTTACGAGGAAAGCATAGAAGGCGTTACACATTGTTATGAGAATACTAAAAACAGTTATTGCAAAATCGAGGAAAATAGCTTATTTACCTTTAGTACAGCCTTTAATATATATATGCGGCAGCTTGTTAGAATCTATACAGGATATATCAAATAAATATCGCAGAACAAGTCAGTGTAGAGCAGCAAAATTCATAATAGGTAAAAAAATATTATGGGGATTTAAATGTTAAAGCATTAGGTTGGGAATCATTAGCAGAAAGAATTAAAAAAAAAAGCTAGGATAATGTCATTACACAAAGCGCATGCAGAACAAAATACATGGATGGATATCACAAATAGGTTAGTAAAACAACATGATAGGAACGATCATAGATTTAAAATCAATTATAGGTAACAGAGAACGGGTGTAGGGAAATTGTCTTTCGAAAATAAAACCATAAATAACTGGAATGGTTTACACCGCTGTTGTCTTTGAGGTTTGTCTTTCTCTGACAAGAGTTAAAAATAACCTAAACTTTAATTTGTATAAATACTTCACTGATATATGAATGTAATTAGTGTTCAAATTTTATTTTTTTCCGGACTACTTGAAATAATTTAACTACTTGTTGTATTTAATTTGCTAGGAGTGCTTAACTTCTTTATATTGCTAATAACTGTCGGGGTCTAAATATGTTGAATTATATTTGATAAAGCTATAATTTTATTCATTTATTTAATTAAGTTAATATGTGTAAAATCAAGTTCACATGTATTTAACTAGTTTCATGTTTATTCAATTAGATGGACATTTTTATGTTAGGAAAAATGTATTTAATTAAGTTAATATATGTAAAATTAATTGACATGTATTTAATTACTTTGACGTGTTTAACTAAAGGGGCATGGTTTAGCTAGGTGAAATGTATAGTTATGTGTGTAAAATTAAGTTGACATGTATTTAATTAGTTTGAGATATTTAACTAGGTTGATGTGTGTTTAACTATATTGACATGTTTTAGTTAGTTGTAATGTATTTAATTAAGTTAATTGGCATGTAAATATGCATAAAATTAATTCAACAGGATTGATTTATTTAACACTGGGTTTTCATGGCTTTAATTAAGTTAACTTATTTCTTATTAAATATGTAGGTGTAAATAATCATTGTATTTTTATTATTCTTAATTGCCACCCAGTGTAAGCCCAATTACAGTTAATAAACAAGCGTATACGACAATCAACAGATTGGTATAAATATATAGACAACAATTTCTTAAGCCAGGATAACAAGAACGCCATTATGCCCCTAATTCCTCCATAAGTAAAATCATTCAATGTTGTAATCAAAGGACACTGAATAAAATGACAAATTTTAGGCTCAAAGCTTAAATATTGTACAATTTTTTCTTCCAAATGCTAAAATTTAACAGAAATATATTCAACATTGTTTAGTAAAATTTGGGATATTATTATTTCATAAAATGTTAATACAATTTCCATTTCTTCTTACGAAGCGAGCTCTACAAAGAGAGAAACCTAGCCGTTAACAGTACAAATTTAATTTAACATTTTCTCAATTATGAAAATCACGCTTCGAAAACAGCGGAAGATAAGTGGGAGATAATGTACAAAGCTCGCCATCAAACTGACTGTTGGAACTTCATTCTCTCAGATTAGTAGACATTAACTAACGATTTAAACCCGAATGAATTGGGTGCTTAGTGTAGATCCTTGGAGTAAAATCTGACGTTGCCATTTCAGGCGGTGCATAAGTAAATAATAGTAAATTTGCTTTTTTCAAAAAGATGAATAAATTGAGAACATTGTTACAAACAGTTGTAGAATCATTTTTATTTTATGTTCTATTTAACTAACTATTGTATGTATTTTATATTAGTGATGTTGGGTAGTTGTTCGCAAAGCTTGCTGAAATAGAGCTTTTGATGCAGCTATTTGTAAAAAAAATAAATAATAAAGAAATATAGAAAAAATACACAATCAGTATTAGTATTTTGATTGAGATTATTTTGGAGAAGATGAGCTTTCAAATTTTACCGTATTTTTACTCTCTCTCTCTCTCTTAGGTGATATAAACTTTCTTCGAAAACTTAAGGTGTAACAATATATTTCTCTTTAAAAATCTCTCAGGTGAGTGATAGAGATCGTCTGAAATACATTCATGGAGTCAACCAAAACGATTATCACAAAATTTTTCGACCTATTTATCGTCTAATGATCTATATGAGTTGATTACTTTAAGAAAGAATACAGAATGTATGAATAAAAACACAAGTACCTACATTGTAGTTATATCTTTAACAGCTGCTGAAATACTTAAGTTTCTCAGTAAAGTAATAGGGAACTCATATTTCTTCGAAATTTTAAAACAATTTTACTATCAATATTACTCTTATAAAGGACATATATTAAAATTATATTGTTGAAACATATAACAAAGCTAACATGTTCCACAATTCGTTCCTTTTATCGCAAGTCCCATATATTTGAATTACACTAACCGCCTGAGTACACTGCACAGCTGAGAGAGTTGCCAAAACACCCTTGCGACATAAGGTTTAACAACCAGACTATCTATTAGATAGTTCCGTAAGTGTTTGACTGACCTTGGATGCGTCCATTGGACTTTACATTTTTTTTTTGATTGATTTATTTATGGAAGCTCTTTAACATCTCAGGTCATCAGCGTCCCATTCAACTCAGGGCGTGAAACGGCCGACAAATTTTGCTCAGAGGCCTCTCTTTCAGGCTTGAGGTTCTTTTTCGTGCCGCAAATGTACGACACGGGACCCACGGCTTTACTTCCCTTCCGAAGGAAGTCATACTTAGAATTTTTACGCCCGAAAAAATACATCGATCCTGGCCGGGTTCGAACCCGCGTTTTGGGTGTAGGACTTTACATTACTATACATTACTTAGTATGACCACATGTTCAAATCCTAGCCCTGATTGTTCAGCAATCTGTCATAGCTGCGTTGGGAATGTAATGTTAGTAGTTGAAATAGTCTTTGGACAGAAAAAATTCAGTTATTATAATCTATTTTGATTTTATAACCTGTGAATTACGAAATTCATACCGATGCTATTAGAAAGAACAACTCCAATAATTCCTGTTTTGAATATTGGAAACAATAGATGGCATCTTAAGAAAAATCACTTTTTATCGGTTGCAACTCTTTTGTTTGTCATTTATTGGTTGTTAGATGGAAGCAAATTGTTTGAAGTTGTGTGAATGGTCATTTTAATTCAGTTTGAAACATGCAGTTATTGAGTTAGTTGGAGTGTTTTCGAATACCATAGAATACAGAATGTGTTTCAGTCAGAGTGCCTTCAGACAGTTGTTCCACATCAGGCACATGGTGACAAGATGACATTGAAGTGGTAGAGAGATTTTGTGGGAAAGTGATGTACATGTGCTACAAAGAAAAAACAACCTGTCAAGTGTGCGGGAGGCTTTTGTACGTAGTCCTAAGAAGCAGAGCTAGGCTGCAGTTAAATATCCCCAAATACACCGTGTACAAGATCCTTCGCACTTTTCTTATAAAATGCAATTAGTGCATAAGTTGAACCCTGATGGCCCTCTAAAAGACTTTCTTTCGGTAAGCATTGCCATTGGGTACATTCCAATAGCGCGTGTGTTGGAGTGCGGTGGCATAAGGGGGAATGTCTCCTTGGTGTCTGCAGAATGACACTATGAGTATCTGTGAGGTTGAAATCCAAACTTTGAGTTTCTCTTTCTAACGCCACTAGTTTCATGTAAATATTTCTATTAAGTGTGACACTATACATGTTAATAATCATGGAGCGTTTTTGTGGACACCCTGTATAATGAAGAAGAGAAATTTCAAGAGGAAACACTGTGTTTATTGGTTCGGCTTCAAGTACTTACATTTTTAAGGACCGATTCCTAAACCTCAATGAGTCAATCCTGGTGGTCTAGTGGTAGCAATACTTGCCTCGTAAACCCAAGATTGCGGGTTCAATCCCGGTCAGGGTCGATGCCGCAAATCCTAAGTATGGCTTCCTCCGAAAGGGAAGTACAACCGCGGGTCCAGGACGTGATTTACGGCACGAAAAAGAACCTCAATCCTGGAAGGCCTCTGAGCAAAATTTATCGATTGTTTCATTCCCTGAATTGGATGGACCGCCGATGACCTGAGATGTTATAAAGCGTCGGTAAATAAATAAAATCAACAATAAACCTGAAAGCATTGTAAAGAAGTGTATTTTTCGAAAAATTATCACAAGTAATATCACGAGAGCATTTGATATTACCGGTAAATTCATGAACGGATTGAGTCTGGAAACCTTAGACCCTCGAGTGATATTTATTAGGACTATTTCTCGAATAAAATAAGAATTTAAATATAATTCCTCTAAACTTGGCTTACAATATTGATTTGTACTTAACTTTTTCAAGCAATTTTGCGATGCAAAATGCCAATGGAGAGTAGCAAAATATACTATATATATATATATATATATATATATATATATATATATATATATATATATCACTGTAAGGATTTTGATGATGCTTTTAGTCTAACTCTTATTGATGCTTTACCTACACAATGCTGTGAAAGTTTACTCAGAGATAGAGAAATGGCAGCTATATTTTTACATAAAGCGCGCATACCACCTGGTTTAAATCTTACATATTAGTTTTTTTCTTCCCACACTCTCATTTCTAGTTTCATCTGTTTCCATGCATAACGTTACCTTCGATACTCAATATTTACTTTTATCACTTTCACTTGTCTATCTTCTTGCCATTGAATAACTCGCAGTAGTTCGAAATATAGCAATTTCAAGTGTGACTCTTTCTCTGTGTTTTCTCTTTATCTACTTTTATTATTAGTGTTAATTTATATATATATATATATATATATATATATATATATATGTACACACAGTAGTATTGGACGTTATATTGTATTTTTGAGAATACATTCAAATAAACACAACTGTCGCATGTGCCTTATGGCTGTGCATGTTAATATCGTCGTTATAACAATCAAAATGGTCACACACACACATATAACCATACATATATACTACATACATACATACACACACACATATACATACGCACATACAAATCTACATGCATACTACAAATACGCAAATATTTTTATAAATTTACGTTTTCTATTAATAATTTTATATAGAAAATACATAAACATGAATAGAACCCTTACTCTTTAACCCCCTTCCATTTACTTACACCCCCTCTCCATCTCCCCCTCTTCATTTAGCCATTAACCTTCTTTGTCGGGTCTTCTCTAGATATATTCCCCGATTGTGTGTTTATCTCGCATGCACCAACGCTTCCCGGCAAATGTTCAAACTCCAATTGGAATTCAGAATTTGCGGTGATAAATGCTCATTTCTTAAAACCTGCGTTTCCCTGCATTCTTCCAAAATATGCCTCCAGGTATCGCTTTCTCCGCACAATGAACAAATTCTTTCCCCGAGAGCATCCATTGTTTTGTATGCAAAAGTGGTCAGTGATGCGTGTTCAGGAATTATATAGTGGAGATATAGAGTTGGCTACACTGACCACAAGAAAATGCAAGTCGCATAACGAATTTGATAACTTTTTCTCGATAATTTCACTCCGTAATCCGGCTGTGATTGGTCACATTTCAAAGTTTTGTGTCATTTCTTTAGTCCATTTTAAGATGACGTCACATGAGTCTGTGTAAATGCAGAAATGTTCTGAACCATAATGAACATTTAAGTTTATGTTGCTTATTAATCCATTAAATGCCTTTACATTTAAGTGCAAAAATATGCACGAGCAAAATTTAATAACAATAACCTCTACAATAACGACACAAAAGAATAGCAAATATTAAACACATTTCCCAATATTTCAGTATTTAAATGATAGATTGATACTTTAATTTTTAGTTATTAAACTTGTTTATTATAACTTGGTTATTTTTAATATTAGGTGCACTTTTCTTTAAAAAAATCTATATAAAATAGACTTATAAATTATTTTGTGCATGTGCAAAACACGTTGCTGTAAAAAAACTGGTGAAAGCGATTAAATTTCGCGTGCATGAGAGTTTTGAAAAAAGTATATATAATCTCAAAGTTGCATAAAAATTACACTATATGCATATATTTTTTAAAGTAAGCTTTTGTTTCAATTTATATATTATTTCACCAGCAATATTAATTAGCATGCTTTCTAAATCTGCGGGCGTTAAGATTAATAGTTTATGGAAAAATTTCACCAAAAGTAAAAATTAATATATTTCTGGTTTATTAAAATAATTATAAAATAAAAATAATTAAGATAAGATAAATTTATAAATGATTACTTCATAAGTAATAAAACGTTCATTTGGATAGACAGCATAGTTTACAGAAAACTTAGCTTGTATTCTGCTGGGGTTTAACACGAAAATTGTCATTATGTCTCTACTAAGCACCCTTAAAGTTCTGTAATGGATTAATATGGTGTGAACAAAACAAGATGATTCGGTTTAAATACGTCATTCCACAAAATGTGTTCATTAACGATTAATTTGGGCTAAGGAAGACCGTTTAAGATCAAGTTCCCTAGTTTCATATAATCACTATCACACTAGTATAATATATTAATTATTGATCAAGTTTCGGGAAACATGAAGTATGGCCATTAAAAACATACAGTACGAGCGACAATGAGAAGGTTTCATTTATTGATAATTGATATTCCTCCTCAGAAGCAAGACGGAAACCACTGACGACACTTTTGGTCCCCACTGATCCCTAACCTCCTCTATGTATCTCCTTGCAGTCGATTCTTAACAAAAGGGAACAGAAATCGTTTGTTCATTTGGTTTATTTAAGGACGCTCTTTAACATCTCAGGTCAACAGCGTCCCATTCAATTCAGGGCTTGAAACGACCGACAAATTTTGCTCAGAGGCCTCTTCTTTCAGGCTCGAGGTTCTTTTACATGGCGTAAATCTACGCCAAGGGATCGACTGCTTTATTTCCCTGCCGAGGGGAACCATGCTGGGATTGAGCCCGTGATATTGGGTTTACGACGCAAGTATGAATACCATTACACCACTAGCACCGACTGGACAAAGAAACCAGCCGTGGGTACCAGATCAGAATTATAAGATGGTCAGGAGGTAGTTTCATAAGTGTACTGTACAGGATGTTAAGTGTAACATTGGCTGTGTAGGTAGAAGCATTGTTCTGATACCTCTAGTCCGGTTCTCGTGCATTTTCACCACTTTTGGAAAACCTTCGGATGAAAAACCGTAGTGTATGCTCTGCGGCAAGTGTCCTGCTCTCTGAGAGGAAGTGTAGCCTCTAATACAGAAGAAGGTCACCACTAGTTTCTTCCCCTCACTGTTTGTCCCTTGAATTTTGTTGGAGTCTGTCGTCTGGAAAGATCCAAACTGATGCGAATTTTATCTTCCTGTATACTAGTGTATAAATGGTTTGGGGAGTTTAATGTAGCCGAATGAGCACAAGCGATGCGGAGCGTTCCAAAGTCCTCTCGAGGTAACACGACAAGATGCGAGCGAGGGGAGAATAAAGGTGTGGCAGATTGCTGAAGCTGCGTACATTTCTGGAAATCGGGAGCAAGGTATTTTGCTAATGAACATTACAACAGGGGAGATAAGTGCTGTTCTTGCTAACGAATGACCAGAAAAGGGAACTATTGCGCACAATTTGGAGCTATTTAAACGGAATGCACGTGGACAGGTTTGCAACGGGGAAAAATTCAGAAGAAGGCAAAATCAATCCGCCAAACAGGAAATATGATGGCGTCTGTGTTTTGGGATTGCACAGAGTAATTTTACTCAACTTTTTCACAAAGGGCAAAACTGTAATTGGTGAATATTAAGATATTTTACTGGTGCAATTAAATAATGCAATCGAGAACAATGGTGTTCATCTGGGGAAGAAAAAGTTCCATAACGTACCAGTGCACAAGTCTGCAATTGCGATCTGAAAATTAACTGCCAAAACAAATTTGTATTTTTCAGAGCTGGATAATCTCCTTTCATGCATGAGATAAACAAATTAGAAAATACCTGGTATAAGTTTACTGACTTGAAAAGAGATTATGCTGAGAAAGAAAACGATTTTTTTTAAAAAAGAATTATTTTCTTTATTTTTTTCAAGGATTTATCGAACTACCATGGTAAATGTTTATAAGCCACTCAAGGGTTTCCTGCAAAATATACTCCACGGCAACAATGCACGGTCAATCTTCATCTTTAATAATGTTCCACATCTCAAATTCCAAGAATCAAGTAAAAATAATTTTACGCAAAGGAGCGAAGTCCTTATAAAAGCCTGTGTAAGTCTCTTAATACAAGGTTCCTGAATTACGCCACTAGTAAATTATTGGGACAAATGTTTCTTCAACCTCCATTGTTGATGCTGAACAGGAAGCAGCTTGGGGAAAGTATGTTCATTTTGCGTTGTTGCATAGTTTACTCAGGTCCGGAAACTTTTGGGTGCCTTGTAATAATGAAAGCAATAATAATAATAATAATAATAATAATAATAATAATAATACAGCAATTTATGTATTTTGATCACGATCTCTGTGATAATATATTTTTACTGTAGCTGAAAATAGACACATTCACGAGAACAAATTTTCCATATATAGGTAACCAACTAATTAAAGTGCAAATTAATTAATTTGGAATATTTTCTCATCATAACTGCAAAACATTTTTATTCCTGCATTTGAATTTGCTAGTTAAGGTAATTATATTTACCAGCACTTATGCAATCAACAACTTTTTTCTGCGATTTAGTGTTAACAAAATGTACTTTTCAATAATTCAGCAGACTGTTTACTACAGAGAAACTGCATATATCAAAATATGTGCTCTACTCTTCTGAAATGATTTGAATGCAATATTTTTATTTTCGCCAGATATTCCCGAAATCTAATGCTTCAATTTTTCGTCAAAAATCTGGCGTGTAAAAGAAAAATATAAAAGCGGATATCTATTTCATCTCTCTTGCTCGTGCATCACATACTGAGTATGACAAGCCTGTTTTCCGTTTCCACGGGAAGAACAGCGTGAAATACTCATTCACTCATACATTTTTTTTTTTTAACTGAACGGTGATACGAAATACGTTCAATCTTCTTTGGATCAAAAGTTGTAGTAGTGTACTTGACAGCTGAAAATAGGAAAACATGTTCCTTCTCATTTCCTCGGGCTTACCATACCATTGTACGGATCAAAATGCTGTTTTCTATACGTGAACATCATACGTATAGCCCCACTACTGGCACACAGTTTCACTATCTACATGTGCAAAATGGTGCTTATCGAATGTGCTGCAGCACCAGTCTTAATAATATACTGCCATTCCCAGTAGCTAACAGAGAGAGGAGCCTTGTGCTGGTAAGGAGGTATGTTGAATTTGATCCGTGGCAGAACGCTTCCTGTCCAGGTGCTGCTCTTGCAGTCTTCAATCCTTACTGTAATATTATACATGAACCAACACTGTAATAAAGCGACAGCCACGGGTGGCCGATGTCGTTAAGGCGCGAACTCGTGGGCGGGAGGAGTGGGGTTCGAATGCCACCAGGACCTTACTCCGTGACTGCGGTTTTGTTTCAGGTTTTCCTCAGACCTCTTAAATGGCAAATGCCGGGGAGGTACCCTAAACTTAGGCATGTAACGTTTCCTTCCACAAAAATTCTTTCTATGTATAACTAACTTCATTTCATGTATCACTAGGGCTCACCGCCTGTGGTGCCTCAGTAGTAAATATGGGCGTTAAACACTATTAAAAAACTATAATAAAGTTTCAAAAATAGAGTCAAAATGAAATGTAGGTCTCATTTTTAAATATACCTAACACACGCTTGTATTTTTAAGTATATCTAAATTATGTTTGTATTACATAAATAACATAGTTTTAAGTGTGTTATCAAATCTTATAAAATACACTGTAAATGTTATTCTTAGTGTTTCGTATTCCGTACCTCAGTGAAATGTTTTTAATAGTGTTAATGTCTGTTTTAACTACTTAGGCACCATAGGCGGTGGACACTGATGATACATGAGATGAAATTATATATTGGGAAAGGATTTTTCTTTAAAAGATGGAAACGTTCTAGGCCTGAGTTTAGGGTACCTCCTCGGCATTTGACATTTATGAGCACCGAGGAAAACCTGAGAATATTCTCAGTCAAGTAGAACTGTCCTGGTAGGAATCGAACCATAGACTTTACACTCATTAATCGGCGCCTTAACAACCTCGGCCACCCGTGGGGGTTCAGTGAAATATGAATGTATGATATTATACAAAAGAATCGAGCTGGCGGTTCTCGGCTTCAAATCCCTTTTGGGTATTTTCGTAGTTTTGTTTTTTCTGGTTGCTTTTAAGTAAATGCTGGGATGAATCTTTCCATGAATTTTTCGATTTTTCCTTTCCGTTGGTTCTGTTACAGGATCAACAGTACCAGGAGAGATAGACTGGTACTATATGCAGTGTGACGGTGGATTGCTCTTTGGAATGGTTTCTGCCCTGGATTCTCTGAGGGGTTCAAGGTCCTTTGAGGGGGGCTACGTTGGCTTCGGGGTGCTCTATGTAGAAACATCGTTAGGCGGCCCGCCTATGTCTATGTCTATGTCCCACCGCCAGTGGATCCTGAAAACCCGGCGACTCCACCACATCCCTTCCTCCCAGAGGTGGAGGCGCGGGCACAAATGGCCAGCCGTTCAGCTAAACCGAAGTACCAAAATATTCTCCGCCCCTAGGTACACAATCTAATAATGGAAATGAAATTGATTTCTATTAACTAGCACTTGAAAATTTACAGTAAAAGTTATACAAGTACTGACTACTTGCGATGCTTTTCGTTTCCAATAATGGGCACCATTCAGTGTCATAAAGCACGTGGTACATAATTGTAACATATTAGTGCTAAAGAGATTATAAAATGTTGTCATTTTGGACACCGCTGTAAAAACCGCTCATCACTTGCTTATTTGCCCTGAGAAAGGGAAGATATTACGCTTTAGTTTCTTCATAGTAAAATTTAGTATACTCCATGATAAAAAGGTTTTGCTCAAATGGTGTTTAAACTTCACGAATACAGATACACCACAGTACATATAAATCATAGACAAGCGCTCATTATACAACAGGAAGCACATTATACAATTAATTAACTTCACCGCACAGTAGTGGCATGCTGGACTGGCAGTGCGGAGAAAATGTCGCACCAATGATCGATATTTTATGACCTACCCATGTTTATATAAAATTATGTGCTTATTAAGATGACAATTAGTAAGACCGGCTATGTTGTACGTTGAACATATAAGCCAAAATTTTCCTGACACACAACGATAAATATCATACTCTCCATTAATTTGTTTTTCAGGTTCATCTCTAAGAATACCTGAGAAAAGACAAATTGATTCCATCAAGCACATTTCCTTTCTTTCACTTGATAGAATAGCATTAGACAACTTGCCTCATTAGATGGTTTTTATATTTTCATGAATTCTTGCACAGATAAAAGTTGCGGGAACCGCACCTATTTGTTATTAATTATAAAGCACGGCGTGAACTAAATGAGTTACTATGTGTTCTGACTCGCGTTCCAGATATACCACAGAGGATGTACAATGTAATGATTAAATCTATTTGCTATATAGAAGGAAAAATGGAGGTGGGGGAGAACTGAGTACGTAAATAAAATTCAAGTCGATTTTTGGAAAAACGCCCTCGGGCTATCCAAATTAACGTCAAGCTATTGGGTCATCAGGGAGGCGGGTTAATTTGAAGATAAGTTAATAGTGGAACAAGTGCGGTGAAATACTGGCTTAGACTAATGTAGCTAAACCAGTCGCGCTAAATGCTATAGAAAACAGGTAAAAAATATATATATATTATATATTTATATATTATAACGCCAATGTTTTGGACTACAGAGGTGGAAAGAGGACTTATAGGAATTGGCCTGGTTCAATATGGCAACGATGCAATACTTAATAAAAATGCACAGAATAGATTAGAACAAGGCTAGAGTATATCAGCAGGCAGGGAATCGAGGAAGAATGTAACACGAAAGTCTCCTTGAGCATATTGAATGAAGTTAAATTAACATGGGGTAAAGAGGTATATATGCTAGTTCTAGGGAGAAAGGCAAGATCAGGAATGCCCTGGTTTAGAACGAGAGGTTGGAGGACTCAAAAATAAAGAATAGTTCTGGTAGGGGATGTGGAACGTACCCACTGCGAACACCTGAGATAAACGCTGTTTCCATAAAAAACTGAAGACTATTAGTGATCGATTGGCAGGCAGGGACATGTCTGCGAATCACACTAATTGGTTGAATATGTTCATTTTCCTAGCCAAAGTGCGCGAAGCTAGAAGCAATTCATTTTCTGGTTAGAATACAATAACTAGTATAATTATAAGTAATATGTAAAATATTTCCACTCGTATATCTGGAAATACCGTTCTTCCCAATTTAACGTTTATTTATTTATTGTGGTTTTTATTTAATACTTTTTTCTTTTAAATTCGGCATCATATTTGAGCATTACGGTGCACTGTCTATGCATAAAATATATTTGTAATTTTTATGTATATAGAAATTTATAGCATAAAGATACACCTACTATTACAAAAATAGTAGAGCAGTTTATTCATCTGATCATACGAATTGATAAGTAATACAATTCCGGCATATACAGGCTATGCCTAAACATTGCCCCCACGTGCTATGCAACCTAACGGACGGTTGTGATCCCTTTGAGAAGGTGTTCTACTAGCGTAGTGTGGTCACTCTGGATTTAAGCTGTGAAGTAGCGGGGATTAAACCTCGACAAAATCTTTGGGCTGCTGTCGGAATCAGGTGGTGATTTCCCTTTCTACGGCTTCATCGTCGGGAAACGTTCATTCGAGAGATGATGTTTAAGAGGGTCGAACAAATAGAAATCGCTTGAAGCAAGGTTGGGACTATACGGAGGATGCTCGAGGATTTCCCATTTGAAATGTATTAGAGTCTCGTTTGTCTTGTTGGCAAAAAAACGTAGCACATTTTCATGCAAGAGCAACACGCGACAAGTCTTGGTCGCTTCCGCTGTAAGTTTCCTGTGGATGTTACAGTAGAAGTCGGCATTTACGGTTTGTCCTTGAGGCTGTAATATGGTGAGCAGCATACTTGTCTGATCCCAGAAAATCGTGAGCATTTATATCCCAGCATCACTTTAATCCCCTCCCGCAGCATGTTTCCACTACATTAACGCACACGTTGTCTCGGGCTGGTAATAGTGAGCCTAATACTCATCCTGTGACTATTAGGGCTAATATATCGTGGCCGTCGTGGTAGCGATTGAGATGCTGTAATACCAGAGCGATACTTTACACTTTGTGTTGTGGGGTCAACATGCGCGATCGTGCACAGACTATGTGAGAATCTAACTTGTCATGCATTATGAGGTAGGCCATGCCGTGTGAACAATCAATAGCAGCAGGTACTATAGTTATCCTTCTTCCCGCTTGAATTACGTCCTCAACTAGGAAATTTGCCTTCGTGGCAATTTCAGTTGGCCGGCCTACGCTGTGTTCATCTTTGATAAGTGTCTACCCTTCAGAGAACTTCTGCATCCTATTGTAAACGCTTGACGTGTTAGGTACTTTTCACCGTAGATCGGAAGTATTTTTTTTTATCAACATGCTTTGATTCTTTATCTTTTGCCCACAAAAATTGCACAACAGAGCACTGATCGAGGGTGTTGTACACTCTCTCAGAGACACCGCCATCTTGCAACTGATGTTTCGCTTTTATAAACATTGATTGTCTTTGTGTCGACTGTCACCATTTGCCATCGGACTGTGGTAGGAGCCTCAGGTGCCTCATTCAAACACGTGTACTCCGAATTAAATTGTAAATTACTTAATCATCTACCATCTGTATTCTGTTTCTGTCCTTGTATCTAATTACCTATGTCTCACTTCCGTTTAGAAAGATGAGTACAGCTAATGTTCTATAGAGTTTTACTAATCTTTTTCTCTTTGGTAACATATTACATCCCAGATAGCAGAAATAGGAACCCAACCAATGGAATATTTCTATTTATTATATTAAATCTTACTGGAAATATTCCTTTATATGCATTAACTGCGGTCTTTCCAAAGAGTATTTTGCAACTCTGTTAAAGAGATTACATAGAATTTATTGTGTGTTTGTGCTGCAACAGTGATTACAACCTATCATATTCACTCCGATAAGCAATGTGCTGACCGTTGGGCTGGCAGGGCCTGTTGGCAGATTAGTGCTATTGAGCTTACGGCGGGTCGGTTATTAAAATTCATGGTTGCCTACTTACCAGTTCTAATAATGAGTTGAATAAGTTTGTACATTCTAAATAAATAATTTCGTGATTAGGTGTAATTTACAATTCGCAAGACTTTCTAAAACACCATTAAAGTACTTAACATAAAACTTTTTCAGTAACGACATTACATGAACGCCCGTGTTTCTGAAATCAATAGAGCGTCTTGGTAGAGCCTTGAAATAATGATGTAGAAGTTGATGAGTTGGTGAAAACACATTTAGTTCCTAGAAAGCATCCAATTGACCGTAACTACAAGAAAGTAATTCCTGTAAAATTTGGCCGCATATACAACAAAGCAAAGTTTTTGCAAGTTCATTCATATCCAGAATCTTATATATCAATACATTACTATTACTATTATTATTGTTATTATTATTATTATTGTTGTTGTTGTTGTTGTTGTTGTTGTTGTTGGAGGTAGTAGTACAATAAATACCCTCCCTGTGATAAATTACATGCATTTAACTTACAGGGAACTGACCACAATTAAAAAGAAATAATTTGCAGAAGGAGAGCCTAAAGCGTGGCCTAAAACAAAATTACAAATACCTTCTTCTCTTAATAATTAGTACCCGTAAACATTACAATTTCGGTTTTACAGCACATTATCGTAAACTACACTTAAACTTTACACTTATAAAGTATAAATTCCGATCAAGTTGCATTGTTATATTCCAAAGTGTGTATTTATGTAATATTTTCATGTTGACCACCAGAACAAAAACATCCTTTTTTTGTTCAAAAATAAAATATTAAAAGCCAAGACTTCCATAATAACACAAGTTTAGTTGAATATATTTTGAAAAAATCAATCAAAATTAAATAACTCTTGAAAATGACAAAATGGAAATGAGATGACTTTTCCTGATAAAACTTTTAATACCAGTGTCCCCAAACATTACAATAAATATAGCACAAGAATTTTGCCTGCATTCAATTCATGAAAATGCTGAATTTGTTAGTATGCAATACCACTTGGACTGGAATAGGAAGATTTCATTTCGCATGCAATAATGCACCAGTGGATAAAAACCGGTGAAAGTGCGCGGAAGAAGGCAAAAAAGTTGGTCTACTGGGAAGTCGAGAACTAATATATATATTGAGATTTCGTAAGGAATAGTCCTTAAAGTAATTAATACAGTAGCAGGAATAATTTTATGGAGCATTACTGAACCGTTTGAAAGACGAATCAAAGGGAAATGTTCCCACAATACTACAGCAGACACATTGGCACTCGTCATGGCAAAGGAATATGAACCGAGCTTCAAATATATTCCTCGTCTATGTTATTTCTCCAAAATTATTTAAGTTCCTGAACTTAAAACTTGTGTCGTTGGAAAAATATTTTTGTCAAATGAGCATGTCGTTAAAGATGCTAAAAACTGGTTTTAACAGTTTAACAAAATCAATGTTTTCGGCTTTCTGAACCAATTGCATGTCCCTTGGTGTATACCAAGGTGATAAAAATAAATGTTTTGCTGCTTTTTAACTTGTTTTATAAGACTTTTCAAATGATTCTTGTGTTTACATACATTAGCTAAGTTATGTGCCTATATTATTTTTAAACTTAAAAGCATATCTCTTTTATGCTATTTTTAAATGTTGACACCACACGAGTATTTAGCTGGCATTTTGACCTACTCACATTGGGGGAAAAAAAACCGAAAGTCATTTAAGTTAGCATAAGCTTAAGGATGTACCAACCCTACTAGTATAGCCCGATTGCACATTAGGAGATAAGTCTTCTGAGGTCCCTTAAGGAATGTGGTGAAACATTCAATTGCATACGAAACCCTGAAGGATACTCACAAGTGTCTAGACAATAGAAAACAAGTTTTTGCCACTTAAACAATAGTTTTTACATTTCACAAACATTGAGATTTGGAAACATGTCACTTCCATACGATTAAGCAAATATCAGTAAAATAACACATAACTGTAATTGAACTTGTGAGCTTCACAAGAAACAAGTTAAATTTTTGCCACTATATATACAGGATAGGCGAAAAATCGCTTTCCCCAATAGTTCCTTACATTTAATTTACAGTTGATTACACCTTCCTTTACAGATGTTGTTCATAATGGAGGACCTGTTTCTGGATAAACAATTGACATCGTTTTGCAACTGTTTCACAGATGGCATAACATAACTCGGGACTTTTATCGGTATTCGCTATTCGATTATCTGTTGCATCTGATACAGATCCAGCAGTTGCTAAACAAATATTATTTTTCAGGATATATCATAGTGATATACCGTGTTGTCAAATCACATGTTCTGGGTGGTCATTCTGTTGTTGCACGACGGCTAATCCATTCATTGAATTTATTACTCCGGCACCAAAATGATGTGGTGCTCCATCTTGTTGTCATATAAATTGCTTATTGGCAAAACGGGGGCCGTTTATAAGTTCTGAAATAATCACTTCTTGGAAAATCTGAAGATACCGGTCACTGGTAACCGTTTCTTCAAAAATGTATGGTTCAACTACACCTGCAAATGCCACTCCAAACAGTTACCTGAGGAGTGTTGGCTCTTCTGAGTTCTGGTGCATTTAGATGGTATAATGTCACACTTTGCGCAACAAGCATTTTCTTCCGTTCGAACAGTTCGTGGTTGTTCTCTTGGTAGTAGATCCAAACAAATCATTTGTCTAAGTTTCTAATCGCTTGGCGTGATGACGTTTGAATATCAGAAACTTTCTCTCAAAGTCTGCTATCAACAACACTGTGTTCTTATTGTACTTCCACAAGCGTTGTGGCACATAAATATCTTATTCTATGGTTAATTTAAGTATCATTGCAAAAGCTTTATAAGTAAAGACACATCTCAACACAGTAAAAACAAAACAAAACACGACATCAGAAAACAATTGACGCCCAAACATGGTTGCCAATCTACCATTTATACGCGAGTTATTCATTTGTTCTTGTTATGATATCTATGTATGGGTGCAAGTATGAAACCTACATATTAGGGAAAGGGATTTTTCGTCCACACTGTATTGTTGTGACCATCTAACTGACTTCCATCAATTTACATTCAAAACAATACAAGTTTCCAGCGCTTTCCATGTGTTATTGACATATTCACTTTAATAAGCACCAAAGTTGCTGTGGAAAACAGGCATATCACGAGTTTAAAGGAAGTAACACTATTCTAAATATTTCAGTTATCTAACCAATAATGGTAGATTTGACTACATACATAAAGTGTATCCAACAAAAGAGCATTTATATATGGCATATGTTTAAGTCTAAGTAAACATAAACAGGTTGACGTTGTGTGACAACCAGTTCGACTTTTATGTGTAATAATGTATCCAAGTTTCATCCACTGTCAACAATCAATGCAGAAAATAATGCGCAAAATTCAACGTCGCCAAATACTGCACTGAAATGTCCTTGCGACACATTTTTGGCATCGTAGCAAACATTGTGCATACAGTCTTTTCGTGCAAGTTAATATGTTGAGAGTTAAGTTTTAGTGCCACCTGTCTCGTCGGTCCTGGTGGTGTGGTGGTACTTGCCTTCTAAACCCAAGATCGCGGGTTCAACCCCAGCCAGGGTTGATGGATTTTTTCGGGCGTAATAATTTTAAGTATGGCTTCCTTCGGAAGGGAAGTAAAATCGTGGGTCCCGCGTCGTAAATTTACGGAATGTAAAAGAATTGAATGGGACGCTGATGATCCGAGATGTTAAAGAGTGTCCGTACAAAAAAGTCATCTTTCTCGCGGTTCCATTATGAAAATTCACTAAGTGTCCGGGGCACGCCTCATTTATGGTGATTATACGGCCACGTTTAAACTTGTTATTGAGAAACAAACAGTCTTCAGTGCTGATGCAGCGTGTCTCATAAATTTTATTCAACTTGGCGACTCCACTTCTTCAAATAAAAAGATGTTATCACTTCATGAATTGTTTCCCTCGTTTGTTTTATTTATATGACTACCGAATGTTAACTATGCATACTACTTGATTAAGTAACCGTTACAAGGATAATGCTTGATATCAATGATGTCACTTAACCAATTTTTGCGCTATTTCATAAAAAATTTCCAGGCCTTTGAAACGAGCCTCTAAGTCATAATAAAACTCCACTTCCATGCAAGTATAAAGCTGATTTAAAATGTCACGGTGCATAATTATTTAATTAAAACACATATAGCATTCACGAAAATCTAAACATTTAGAGCCGTAATCAATTTGTGGGAGTGGGGGATGAATTATTAATTAGTTGATTAATGGCGCTTGTTGTTTTAATGGCCCCACTCTGGTGTCTCGATTTGAAGGTGGGACATAATGTAATTGACGTCTCTCGCTACCTCCACGGGTGACCGAGGTCATTAAGGCGCGAACTCGTGAGCTGGAGGCCTGGGGTTCGTATCCCATTAGGACCGTTCTCCCTGACTGGGGGATTTTTCCAGGTTTTCCTCAGTCCTCTTACCTGGCAAATGCCGGGGAGGTACCCTAAACTTAGGCCTGGAACGTTTCCTTCCTTAAAAAATATCCTTTCCCAATATATAATTTCATTTCATGTATCATCAGTGTCCACCGCCTGTGGTGCCTCAGTAGTAAAAATGGGCGTTAAACACTACTCAAAAAAAAGGTCTCTCGCTAATGATGATCTTGTCGGGATGCCTCGGTTTCCCAAGCTCGATAGACCAATGGAGAGGAATAGGTTTCTCAGGGTATATTTATATATTGACATTAGGTCTAAGGGAAGGAATTGGGTTCGTTGCGCTTAATGAGTACACGTCAACACTTAGGCTTAATTCACAATTTATTATATGAAACACTTCAATGTGCACAGCATTTGTCGTAAGAGTTGAGAATATGAGTATGACGCAAAACTGAGTTTATCAGGCCTGACTACGCTGATCAAATTGCTATTATGAGCTGAGCAACGTGTTGACGATTTGAAATCTTTAACACTGTCTATCGATTTATGAGTCAGGATTATAACACGCACGAATCCCATCGTCTTTGACATTTTAATTAGGAATTTACACTGCTTATAAACGTGGATATAAACACATAGAAAACACAAACTACCGGCTTCGAAATAAGAATTCAGAATAACATTGTCTACCGGCGTCGAAGTCGAGACTTATAATGGCGCAGTACTTATCGGAACGGAAGTTGACGCACTGAGCGAAACTTGACAAAATGATGAAGTGATGCTGACTCTGAAGGCTCGAAAACTCCTTCTTTATACAAGATGTGAATTAGGAACTGTTAAGACGCTATTTTCCCCGCGAAAACTTTCTTTAGCGAAGATTCTAGAATTTGGCTCAAATCCAGCTTTCTGACTGGCTACTACAAACTGGTGACAACGGGTCTGATTCGATATTATTTCTTATGGAAAAGAACGCCTTCTCCTATTCGGGACTTTTTTAAAGTTTGGTTGGTTTAAAAATCTCACCCTGTGTTAGACTCTTTAATTCCTATACCTAACTTTCTCAACCGGTAGACTTTAGACATAGTAAACTTCTATAGTCTTTAAACACGACAAGCTCCTCTAAAAGTGTTCACCATACCAGAGGGACCTTACTTTTACACAGCCTTTCTTTCACAAATGTATCTTTTGTTAAATGTTTTCCTAAAGGACGAATGAACGACAAGCTCTTCCTGTGTTAACATTTCTGTCTACATGGTACGAGGGCCATCCAGAAAGTAAGTCCCACTCGCGCCTGGAGATGGAACCACTTGTCGGATAGGAATTCGCATGCGCAGGAGTAGAGAGGAAGTATGTGGGAATAATGCAGTAAAGTTTCAGCCTTGTGACGGCCGTGGTTACCGCGCTGTGCTAGGAGAAAATGGCTGCTCTGATATTGTCTCCCGCCAACTGCGAGGTTCGTGCAGTCATCCGAGGTTTGCTCGCTCAAAAGCAAAGTCCAGCAGAGATCCATCGCCAATTGTGTCAAGTGTATGGACACGACATTATGGTAAGACGATGGTGCAGACAAATCACTGAAGGAGGAACCAATATTCACGACGACGACCGTAGTGGCCGACCGTCCCTGGTGACGGCAGAAGTGTTGGAAAGTGTGCGGCAAGCAATTGAGCAGAACCTGCGCTTCACAATTTCAGAACTCTCTTGTCAATTCCCCGATGTCTCGCTCCCTTGTGCACGAAATTGTCTCCCGGAAGCTTGACAAGAGAGATCTGAAATTGTGAAGCGCCGTTTCTGCTCAATTGCTTGCCGCACACTTTCCAACACTTCTGCCGTCACCAGGGAAGGTCGGCCACTACGGTCGTCGTCGTGAATATTGGTTCCTCCTTCAGTGATTTGCCTGCACCATCGTCTTACCATAAAGTCGTGTCCATACATTTGACACAATTGGCGATGGATCTCTGCTGGACTTTGCTTTTGAGCGTGCAAACCTCGGATGACTGCACGAACTTCGCAGTTGGCGGGAGACAATATCAGAGCACCCATTTTCTCCTAGCACAGCGCGGTAACCACGGCCGTCACAAGGCTGAAATTTTACTGCCTTATTACCACATACTTCCTCTCTATTCCTGCGCATGCGCATTCCTATCCGACTAGCGGTGCCATCTCTAGGCGCGACTGGGACTTACTTTCTGGATGCCGCTCGTATATATACAGAAATGAACATATAAATTAGTTATTACATAGAGAAAAATATGTACACAATCAAAATAACACAAATAATAATGACTATATTGTTAATAATGATATTTACAATAATCATTATGCACCTAATGATATTAAATGGAAGTTTCTGAGATTAATCAACAAGATGGTGATAATGGGGATTCATGGGACATGAACTCTGTCTCACAATACATCAAAAAGATATTTAACAGAATTATTTTCAGAAGTATAATGCTTAGGAGAAAACGTTCAATATGCTTCTACATCAGAGCTACTTACCTTACCTCGTTATCGTTATGATAAATTAATGTATTTGGCTTGGAAAAGATTTTTGCCATTGTCGTTAAATTTTTTGTTTTTTTTTATTATGATTAAAGATTTTTTTAAAATAAAGGTATTATTAATTATGATGAAATGAAACCCTTTAATTAAACTATGGAGTTAATTACACGCTGCAAACATAGTGTGTGTCTGTCATTTTGGAAATGGTGTGTTTAAGGAAAATATGCAGGTTAAATTGAGAGAGGGAAGACAAAAAGCAGAATTTTGTATTTTGATTGTCTCCCGATGTGTGACTTTGTAAACAAAATGTTAAATAATGGCGCAGTTTTGCTTGCTTGTGTTAAACATTTAAAAAGCAGTTGTGCGTACCTTACAGACACCCATACAAACTCTCGAAATGCTCCCTAGACAGCAACTATTATATATTCATACATCACGGGAGCACATTTAAAAACATTACGCATTGCTTTTTAAAATACAATTTTTATTGTTATTATAAAGCATATTACCTTCGCTGGTTTTGAACACGAATGTTTAATTTGAGTTGGGAGTTTAAATAGGGGAACATTTACAAAATTAAATTCCATCACGATATGCCATGGTAAGTTTCAGAATTTAAAATGCAAAAGACATAGAAATCTTTAAAAAGTATATTACTTAATGACCTATTACGTCAGTTTTGTGACAAAAAGGTATAGTTTATATTTTGTATCCTATTTTTGAACAGTGGGAACCAAAGCCTGTTCTTAAAACCTCGCTTTGTATTTCAGAAAGCAAAACAACAAAATGTTCCAATTTATGATCATTAAAACAAATTTCATTACTGATATCTGAGTAATTACTTAGAAAAGTTTGCACTGCAACTTTTTATTTAAGACCGCGGTTAATCTACTGATGACAAGTTTATGGCCACCGAACGAAGTGGTTCAGCAAGAAACGCTTAGGTCTTACATTCATATTCCATGGGGTCACCAGCCATCCTGATATTGGAATGCTTCGTTCCTTCCCCTGGTCGTTTAGGTGAATGTTGAGACGGATCTTTCCTTTCAGCTCTCCCATTTCATTCCGTTGGTTCTGTTACTCGGTCGAAAGTTCCAGGACGAGGTTGACTGGTGCGGTGTGACAGTGGCTTGCGCTTTCGAAAATTCTATGCTCTGGCGTCTAGAAGCGGCTATTTTCGGCGTCTCTAACTTCCTGGAGGCGGAGTTGCTCTGAGATCGGGGTGTTCTATCGAGAAATATCGTTAAGGACCCGGTATAAATCCGGGGATTCTGGCCGTCCTGTCTCCCTCACCTCACTGGCGCCACAAGCACAAACGACCAGCCCTTGAGCATGGATCAAGTAATGACATATTCTGCTCCGACCCTAACAATCCAATCCACATTTATGCCAACTTTGGTGTCTTGTATCTAGAGTTGTTAATAAGAAAACAAAATCTGAAGGGAGCGTTCAAAATGGGCACCACTATAATCAGATTTTCTCTGCATTAAGTTATTAATTAAACTTCCATAGTATTCTCAAAATAATAAGAACAAAACTTGTTCAATATGACTTTTAGTATATTAAAATACATAATTAGTAGTTAATGTTTATAGTTGTATACAAGGTGTTACAAATTGGTTAGTGTCCGGCTATAAACAATGACTTTTAAAAAAGCTCAAAACATTGGTCCACATTTCATATTGTAGAATAGTTTTAGGCCATCACCATTTTAAGTGATAAAAGTATTATATTAATAGACTTCTTTAATTATTAATTTTAAATATAGTGTTATTAATTATAGCTAGTTATAAACAATTACATTATACAAAATTTATGAAATATAGTATTGTTCTCTATTATAGCTTATAACACATCCAATGTTGAAAAGGTAGACAGAATATCTGTTATATGAAGGAAATTAAAAGCAAAGACGTGATTTTCATAGCCTTTTAGGTTTGTCAATTTAAAAAATGACAGATATATGATGAAATATTAACATGTGAAAGAAAGATAAATTACAAGCAATGCATACCAAATACACTGCGAAAAATGGAATTACCTACTAGAAAGGAGAAATAACTCGTACATTAAGTTGTATTTAATGAGAAAATATCAAATGGGGATATATCTCCTATTTATGACGGTCACCATGAAAATTTTGGGAATGGGTAGACTTATTCCGGCTGTTGCATCTTTTCAAAGTATTCTCCATCCTATCCTATACATATTCTCATACTCAAAACCCCTGCCACTCATTTTCCTCAAGGATGAAAAAATCATTTTCATATGCAGCCACAGCCTCTTTACCGCATGAAGCCTGCAACTTTTTAAAAAATGTGACCATCATTTCCTTCCCAGCATTCTCGGTTCCACTTCGCTTTTAGGGATCGTCATCTGCAAACGTCCAAACTGCTGACTGTCGTTTGTTCTCCGGGTCAAATTGGTAAATCCCCGTTTCATTATCCGCGATGACATCCTAAATACGACTCCGTCGAATCTCTGCAGAATTTCTTCGTACCGGGTTCACTTTTGTGTCTGTCACATTATGGGACACCCAACGGGAGGAAACCGTTCTGACACAAAGGTGATCGAGCAGGATTTTTGATATGGCTGGGGATCCAATCTGGAAGGTTGACTCTATGTCCTTGAATGTTACACGACTGTTTTGGCATTTGATTTTTTTCATCGCAACAAAGTTTACCTCAGTCACTGCCGTTGTCGGACGCTCACACTTTTCCTCATCTTGCATTAAAGTTCGGCCCTTTTTAAAATCTGCAAATCAGCGGAAAAATATCGGAATAGATGGAGCAATATCCCCGAAAGTCCGTTGCAAGCACTCAAGGTGCAACTCATTTAAACCACTCTAAAAATCATAAAGAATCATAGCGCGAACACGTCTCTCTTCCTTTCCATCGTGACCACTGACTGACTGCGCACGGGAGGGGTGTTTGCCCTCGCACTCCGGGATACAGAAGTAGGGAGAGTCGCTATCTGCTACCGTTTTACTTGTAAGGAATGGGGCTACCATATGCCGCATTCCTTTTAAGTAGGTCAATATTCACTTTTGCTCAACTCAAAATTTTCGTAGTAGAGATGGCGTTAGATGATAAATGAAGTATCTCGGAATAACGGAATGTTGGTACCATTACGAGAGCTATGATAGCGAAAAATTGAGAAGGGACAACTGTTGAACATTATCAAGTTTAATGTATTACATGGCGTGAAATGTAATCGGATTCTTTAAACCATTAGCAGATATAGGCTGGAAAGCCAAGCAAGAGATATTAATGAATCAATAAAGAACTATCATTACCAGAAAACACACATTCAAAGAACATCAACCTTATAAACTCAGAAGGTGAAAAAGCAAATGAGAAAAGCGAACAGAATTTATGATTGAATTCTTAAAACAAATCTATATAAATAGGATAAGTGTTTAAACCTGTTTGGAATGTAACTTTTGGGGTTTATCCTCTATGCAAAGAGCAATTTGAGGCGGTTATCTTAATTAGAGTTTATTCAGTGCCGAGAAAAATTAAATCGTATAACTTCCAGCATAGAGAGAAACTAGTCTTAATAATTACTGTAATTTGATATAGTAAAAACGTTCTTGAAGGGCATCTTGAGTCAGTTTTAGCGGGTATGAAAACAAGTTTCAAGTCTTCAAGTTCACCTATATATGTAACTGAAGATGAACAGAAATCATAGACACATAATGTACATAAACGTAACCTGTTAAGACATAAAACACCAGAATTTTTAGACTAATGAGTGGATTAATATAATATTTGTAAAAATCCGACATATTTTAGATTTTTATTTTTAGATAATATTGCCATTTAAAATTACAAGAATTGTTATTTCTACTGTGCTTTTGAAACGATCGGCTGATCACATTTCCTTCTGATATTTGTAGGTGCTAAGCGTTGGTAAATTCAACGGAACTGGCTTTTTGGCTAAGTCTTTAAATTGAATGATTATAATTTCAAATGTTTTGTTATTACAAACAAATTAATATCAACTGCAGGTAACTAATAATTAGCAAATTTAATGATAATTAAGGGTATAGTAATTCTTAGTTTCCAGTAATAATGTGCAAATGTGCGTTTTCCCCTATATTAAATATAATTGTTTTTCACTGCCTTTTTCTATGAATTTATAACGTCGATCTATTTTGGGATATTCTCCATACATTCTAAAAGTGTTTTCCAGTCACTTTCATTTTTATTTATCATTTGTCAATTAATGAATATGTATTAAGATCGTTCCTTACTTCCCAAATTTTATTTTATTTACTTTTGTACATCATTTTATTTTCTTCCGAATCCTAACTCTGCTAGTAGTATTTATATTACTTGAAAACGTCTATACGGCACTAGTAAGATTGATAATTACATTTGGGGCAGAAATTTTAGGGATGAAATAAACTGTGAACATAAATTCTATGAGATCACGTTTTCTGAAAGGAATTTTGGCGCTTGGAAGGGGCACAGAGAATTGCGAAATGAAGAGGAATTTGTGGTCTACAGCTAGAGAAATATTGACTACGAATGATTCATGGGAACAAATGGGCATTGTGCTACAATGGATAGCTAGGAATGGGAGGGTTGCATGATGTGGGTATCCAAATTAACAACAGGACTAGAAATAATAGGACTGGGCTGCATTTGGTGGTTTAGAGGAATAGAAAGAGCGCATGGAGGACGGTTAAGAACTGCTTGAGGGACATGGATAGGCAGAAGACAATTTCGCAATGCAGGGAGATGATTTCGCTGAAAGTACAATCAGGGCTAAATTGTGAATGCGAGGGGTGGAGCAATGCATCAAAACAAGGTCCAAACTCACTAACCTCGCGTGGCTCAGACTAGGGGCATGGCGAGTGATTAAGATCACCTTTGACTATGATTGGAAATTTTGCCTTGTTTATGGGGAGGGCATATTTATTGCTGATTGTAAAGTACGAAAGAATGGAGGGAAAAGTATCTACCGCTCTCCTTTACGGGATCGAATAGAGAGAGATCGGGATCGAATAGAGAGAGATCGTCACGCTGGGCTCTGCTCCAGGCAAGGAAGGGCAGGAGAGATTAGGTAAGTGAGACAGCTAAGGTGTGAAACGGTTGACAACAGGAATGAGGTGTGAAGGAAACAATTTATTGAATCCACATGTATGTCATTACTAAAGTGATTACTTTCAATTTTTGTTCATATTTTTACAATTTTTAATTAATTAATCTTATGTAATTTTTAATATATTTATACGTTTTGTTTTATTGGTACCACTGAAATAAATACACATTCACAATTAATCCAATTTATCTCAGTTGAAACAGGTGCATCCATGACCTTATAAAGTTTCAACTTACTTTCCTTTCTTGTTTTACTTTAAATTGTTCCATATTCCTCAAATATATTCTGTAAATTTGTAATCTTATGCACTACCCCGTTTATTTATTTACACGTTATGTGGTAGCTAAGGTATAAAATAATGTGTTACCTGCTTCACTATTTGGTTATTCATTACAATTTTGAATCTGATCGTGTACTTGGCATGAAACGCCAGACTTTGGCTTTATTTTCAGAACCTTTAAATTGCATTTTGTACATATGTTCAGCACTTCCAATACACTGTTTGCAAACTGTCCTCGTTCTTTTATATTATAATGTGATTATCTGCAAACATTCAGTTATTTATGGTTTTTTCTTCTTTCACAGTTATCTGGTGACCGACTAGAAGACGAGGACTGCATCGTCTGATAACCACTCACGGGCAACAGGTCTACAATACAATTAGGGCGAGCGGACGGACGGAAGGGACAGCATGTAATTTGGTGCTAGAAACGCTTGAGCAACAGTAAAATAGATTCTTAAAAGTCATGAATTCATACAAGGGGACATTGAACCTGACTGCCTTCATCCTCCGCACGTTTCTGAAATTTACTTATGAAATTATAAATCTTCCTTTTTAATCGTCTTTGAGAAATGAAATTCATGAATGCATTACGACTTGGTACTCGATCTTCTGGAATTGTTTCTTTGAATAATCTTCTGACAGTACGTATGGACTTGGTACGCACATATGGAATAGAATAATTTGGCTAAATATTTGCCATTTAGTGTACATATCAGTTTTTACTCTGGAATTAAAAACGTGTTGTTTCTTTCACTATTCAAACGACATTTATTGACGCGAATCTAAAGGCCAACACAGTAGTTCGATAAACCCCGTCCTGATTCGTGATAGCCCAGCTGGACTTGAGTGACGATTTTCAAGCCGATGGCATTTCCCGCCTGCACGCAAGAGAATTTGATGATCCGAAAGATAAAAATACTCCGTCTCTTTGTTTTTAATGGTGTCTAACGCCGGTTTTCAATGCTGAGGCACCGAAGCCGGTGGACAATTGTGATCCCGAAATGAAATGATAAATTTGGAAATAATATTTTAAGGAAGGATCCAAGCCTAAGTTTAGGGTATCTTCCCGGAATTTACCGTTTGTAAGGAATGAGTAAACGATCCTGGAGGGAATCAAACCGCAAATCTGCCGCTCACGAGTTCGCATTTTAACGACCTCGACCACCATCGTTCGGTGAACATTGTGGACAATCTACACCTTTTATTTAGTAGTAGTTGTGATATTTAACCTGAAGTTTCGTTTATTTTAATTGATAATTTTGCTTTATAATGTATGATATGGATATCTATTCCATTCCTTTCCGTAATAATCAACAATTTTTCTCTTCGCTGAGTCAAATGCTTTTTCATACACCAAATAAGCTATGTGTGTTTCCAATTGATATTTGTTTAATAATAAATGTATCATCAATATATGAAAATGATTATAATTACAATATTATAACGCAAAACAGACGTATGATTAAGGATCATGCAATAAAATTAATTTTCTCGTTCATTCGCTCTGTTGCTTATGTGTCAAGCCGACACTATGCTCAAATGATTAAACGGTTGGTTGCTGCGAGAGAGGAGTGACGACTTCATTTTCGGGTGTCTCCACTAATGCCATCACAGTTCTACTCTCTAATTCCCTTCATATTAACTTCATCTCCTCCTTAAGGAGAGATTACAAAAGGGTGGTAATGACTATTTTAAATGCTAGGTTCTTGTAAAATAATTCTCAATAACTTGCAACACACTGCAAAATGTGCCGTACGCCTTCCTGACTACTTCTCCAGTTATTTTCTCATATTTTTGGAACCGGGAAAGTAAACTTTGCTAACTAAGCCCCATCATCATCATCGTTACAATGATCTGCACGCTGATGACCTGAGATGTTAAAGAGCGTCCATAAATAAACAATGATCTGTCCAGTTTCAAAACTCCATCGCTCTCTAGGTCTGCCAATGTCTCTTCTCCCACTTGGACGATATATCCAAGACTGTTTCGGAAATATGGCTTCCATCCTCTGTAGGTGTTAAACGCATCGCTTCTTGTAATTGTGAACTTGCTGTTATTTCAAACTTATTCCGTATCGTTTAGCTCCTTATATGATCTCGTCTTGCGCATCCGTTAACTGCTTGCAAAATTTTCCTTTCTGTTCACTCAATGTTACCAATTTATCTCTGCATCAGGAACCAATTCTCGCTACCATATAACAAAGGAGGAACTGCCATGGTCTTATGTAGGAGTGGCGAAACGAGTCTAGAAGTTAGCAAACCGATTCGCTTCACTTCTAAGTTGTGGACAGCATTTCAGAATCGTCATAACATAATGCAATCGATCCATAACGCACTGCGGCCCTTCGCTGCTATGCTTTGTGGGCATAGTATAATTTGGAGCTTACCATGCGCGACCAGTGCTGGTCTCAAGTATTTTAACTGTGTTTCTTTTCTCGTTTTATTCCTCAGTGCGATTGTACCACTCATAACTTGGTATTTAAAACGGTTTGATCTTCTAAACTATGCTTACAAAAGGAAACTAAAATTTTAAAGGTAAGTTAATAACTTGAAATGCGACAGAATCCAAAATATCTTGAAAAAGTGAGTGCATGATGCATACAGTTTTGAAAGAGAACCACTATGAGATTTGCAAAAACTTAGCGAAAACAATTCTAAAGTTCAGAAACCGTTTATTCTAGAGCCTATTGTTGTATTCCTTAAAAAAAAAAAAAAAAAAAAAACCTGCCATATTTACTATCTTTAATCATTCTTCTAGAAGGCGCTGAATACTAGTAGCAGCGATTTTATTGGTGAGCCCTACTGCTGAAGGATTATTTTCCTTGTATCGAAACGTTTCCCTTTAGCTTGGGGTAGAGATCGAAGTATCAGAAGCTAAATGAAAGATGTTTAAATACTTTCTACTCCCACCACATCACCAACGGGATGCAATTTTCCCATATTTATTCAATCCTTTCAACACCCGCAATATTATTGTATGATTTATTGTCCCCTTAAGTAGAGATTGAATTGACTCCATGTACGGTGCTGCAGTGTCAGGCCGATCTGCATATGACGCATCTTCCACGCATTTATCATATCCTTGCTGAAACGCGACACCGAATGCCCCACTGTCCGGACCTGCCAAGGCATCATTGCCATATGCTTCCAATACACTCACATGACATTCTTTAGCTCTGCTACAACAAACGTCAATTTTGACCCATGTCCCTTGTTCGCACTAACGAAACAAATTTTAAGGCGGTGCTTTTTGACATCAGTACTTCAACCTTCGTCCAATATGAAAGCATTTTAATAGCGACAATGCTAGCAACGGTAGCAAAATATCATTCTTCGGTTCAAAAATGAGTAGCAGATCAAAATTAATAGTTAGGTATAAAAAAGGGAAACAGAAGACAAGGAGAAAGAAGAGGAATGAAAGGAGGTAGAGAAGGTGAACATAATTCAATTGTAAAATGGAAGCACTCTATGAAAATGTTTTTCTCAAATTCAAAATTTTAAGAGCTTGTTATTTGTGTATTTATGTTATTTGCAAAACTAATTTTAATCTACATCGAGACAACGACGGAAAGCATATAATTACAAATTTTCCAAGATGAAAAAGTAAAGTTTGAAACATGGGGGCTCACTATGTAACGGTAACGTGACAAAACTGTTAAAGATAACATTAATACATTTTTTTAAGAAGTGTAAACAATGCAAAAACCTTGACATTCATTGACCATACTACCCGCTAAACTCGCTACGGAAAGAGACAGGTGCCCCCCGTCTTATATTCCAAAATGAATGAATTGTGTTTAACGCCCGTTTTCGCTACAGAGGCGCCACAGGCGTTGGACACTGGTGATACATGAAATGAAATGATACGTTGGGAAAGGATTTATTTTTAAGGAAGGAAACGTTCCAAGCCTAAGTTTAGGGTACCTCCCTGGCATTTGCCATTTATGAGGACTGAGGAAAACCTGGCAAGTACCTCAGTCAGGGAGGACGGTCCTGGCGGGATTCGAACTGCTGACCTCCCGCTCACGAGTCAGCGATTTAACGACCTCGGCCATCCGTGGCGGTCATATTTTCCAAGTAATATATATTGAGTAGATGGGGTTTGTGGTGCCGTAGGCTCGTATATGATGTGCTTGAAGGATTGCCTGCATTCTATTCATTTTCTTTGTGCTTATCCTCTTATACTTTCCAATGAGATACAACATATTCTGTAGGAGGTTTAATGCATTCAACTGTTTAGGAAGCAATAGATATAATCTGGGGCTAATAGCAGCATATCTGCATCGACTTTTATTCTTATTGATATTTTATCTCCATTTTTTTTGTGCGCCGTTTCCGATAAATAACCATTCACGGCATTTCCGTTATTCCTGAAATAAAGAGCGAGGGAATGTGTATATTTTAAAAGCTTTTAACCATAAAGGCCAAATGCCATAATTCTTCAGAACGATGAACGAAATAGAAGCTACTGTGTGGGGAAAAGCAACTCAAAATACCTGACATTTTCTTTTTCAGAGTTAACAAAAAATTCCGAAAAATTTTGTCCTTGCCACCATAATGTGTAGGATGAGTAACCAACTCCCTTGGCCAATGTGCTGTCTTATCGTGATCAATCTGAAGTACAGAAAACACTTTCATTGGCAATTCCGATAGTGAAATGAGCAGGTATGCAGTCATGTTCAAACCACCTAGGAAGATAAGGTAAGCACGGTATATTAAAAGGTATTTTTCAACTATCACAAACATAGCTTAGTATCATGCATTAGTGAGCGAAGCGGCTCAGGTGGTAATGCTTGGGACTCGCATTTGGAAAGAACTGAGTTCAAATCCCTTGGATCCAGTCATCCTGAACTGGGATTTTTCTTTACCTTCTCCATTTCATTTCATTTTATTGGTTCTGATACAGGATCGAAAGTCCCAGGCCAAGGTGCTGTGGTACAGTGTGATGGGTTCATTTGTTTTGGAAAGATATCTGTCCCGGCGTCTGGCATGGAAGCGGTCCTTCTGATGGGTTCGATTTCTTTATAATGGAGCCCTACTGACATTCGGATGTTCTATCTGGAAACATTGTTAGAGATACGGTCTACATCCGTTCCTCTTCGCACCTTGAGTGCTGATCGCCCGGTGTCTCCCTCATCCCATCTCTTCCTTCCGGAAGTGCCTCCACTAACAGTGTAGACACACATGGCCAGCGCTTAAGCAAGGCTGAAGTAGAAAATAGCATATTCCTAACTTATCAATCAAATCAATATATCACATTTATAGGTTGGTATAAACTTTCTTTTTGTTTCTATACGATAAGCCTAAGCATTTATTTCATGCAATTTACGTTTTACTCCTAGTATATGTTGTCATATGAAAATTTTCATCAAAGACAGATATGCACGATACAACAACTTGCAGATCCGGATCCTTGGAAAGCATTAGTTGACAACAAAAACTGGTGATTAATTATTTACTTTATCAAACTTTATCTGGAGTGTCAGAGTAGTCAATGACTTGGAAAGACTAGAGTGGTCACACTAAATAATAGTCTCACTTTAATTCCATTAACAACGTGCCCTTTTTGAACGAGAATCGAATCGTTCATTCGCTTACTGATTCGCCCTGATATGAACACAGGAGGGAAAGTTTACATTCGCCATTGGATGGTATTTGTATACCTTAGGCATAAAAAATTAAAGTTTTGAATTCACTGAAAAAATTAATTCCATATCTTCTGCAAAATATTATCAACTGCAAATGCTCAAATGGCATTCAGTTAAAATATTACTTTGTAATCCATCACTTCAAAATCATAAAAGCATAAAATGAAATTGAAGAATGTACTTGTAAGACAATTATTATAACACTTAGGCTTGAATATTATCATACAACTACTTTTTAAAGAAATGTTGTATTTAATATGAAGAAAGCTAATCATTTAAACAGTAACCATTACGTTCTTTCTCTGCAGTGCTGAAAACCGCCATGAAACAAAATCAGCGTTTTTACTCTTGTTAACTTCACAGCCATAGCATAAAGTGGTAATGCTCTTTGATATTGTCAAGCCTTAAGCGGCTTATATTTCGGAACTTTTCGTGGACTTATCGTAATAGGATGGTTGTTAAAAACTCTCAACAAATTCATGAGCTAAGTGCAACTTTTACGTAGAAGGATTTTGTTTCCTGTAAGGCTGTATCGTATTACAGGAACAAAATGTTAGCCTGCAGCATTTATCTTCATATTTTACTACTTTTTTCCTTGTCCTTTTTATCCTCGACGTCCTCATTTCTACGCACACATTTGAGACAGTCAAAAGCATAATACTGAATAACGTAGAAACATTTTATTGCTTTCAGTTTAAGTATTACTCACATATTTAATACATCGCGTTTTCTTAGAGCTTTTGTTTAAAGAAAAATCATGAAAATTGGACAACATGCGACTTGAACTATATTCCATGCTATTAGAAATTTCACTCTCGTCACCCTAAAGAATTTGGGGATAGACATAGGATTTTTTGTTTTGTTTTATTTACGGATGCTCTTTACCATCTCAGGTCCTCGGCGTCCCATTTTATTTAGGGCGTGAAACGGCCGACAAATTTTGCTCATAGGCCTCTTTTTTCAGGCTTGAGGTTCTTTTTCGTGCCGTAAATGTGCGACATGGGACCCACGATTTTACTTCCTTTCCGAAGGAACCATACTTAGGGATTTTTACGCCTTGAAAAAATCCATCGATCATGGCCAGGTTTGAACCCACGATT
Organism: Metallyticus violacea; assembly: GCA_030762175.1. Taxonomy (NCBI): domain Eukaryota; kingdom Metazoa; phylum Arthropoda; class Insecta; order Mantodea; family Metallyticidae; genus Metallyticus; species Metallyticus violacea. The sequence continues at coordinate 357,013,807 of CM060846.1, read as the reverse complement.
TTGGGTTTAGGAGGCAAGCATGGTTACCACTACACCACCAGGACGGACGTAGACATAGGATGATTAAACAATTCAAAAGCATAAAAAGATAACAGGAAATTGCTCAAAGCGCTAGTAGACTGTGTACACTTTGGATAATAAAATAAGGAATTATCATATTTATAATTGGAAGTAACAATTACAGGGTACCAGAATATATAGATATTGCAAAATATTATTGCTACACAAACAGATTAAATCTACTCAAGCTATAAAATGGCCTGAACGATTTAGAAGTTTTGTGTTCCTTAATAGTTCTCAGTATAACATTCTGTTCTAAGACTTCTCTATCATATCTGGAGTTGGCCTCGAAATGGCTTCTCTTCAGGAGTAGACGAAATACTTATTACAATTTAGCATACCGCAAAACTCTCTCTATTCTTTTTGCTGTACGATGCACAAATCCCATGCCCATAAAAGGAACATTCATAGCATTACTTTACGTCTTAGAGGAAGTCATTTCAACAGTACTGGTATTTTTTCGACGACCCTTGCTACACTTTATAGAAAGTGCAACCCCTTCTTTCCGCTCGAACTTTAATATTGATGTCCAAAATGACTAAGCTAGAATAAGGCATCTGGTTTACTTTTACACTTTACAAGGTGAAAACATACAAATTATTGCTTCATTTACTGGTCAGGAATTTTTACTGCCGTTGCCAAGGGGCGATAAAGCCTTCGAAAAATAAAATAAAAATAAAAACCGGGGCCGCAAAGATTAACTGTTAAAAATGCATGACTCTGGAGTTGAAACAACTGATAATAATGCCTTAACATCATTAGGATCAATAGTCATCCAAACACATGATGTGAGTGGAGATTGTCAACTATATGCCAATAGCATTTTAATTCTTAAGATTGATGATGATGATTATTGGTTAAGGGCGCAAAACAGCAATGGTCATTAGCGCCCAAACAAACTAAAAACTGCGCCAGAATTAAAATAAATAGTTACCACAAATCAGTGTATAAGTTAAACAACAGTAGCACGTTGTGCAATAAAATAAAAAACCCCAAAACAAATAACAAGGGTAAAATGGTCAAAAAAGAGAAGACTGGTACTAAACAATAGCCGCAAGAGCGGAAAGCACAACAGTCAAAAGTCTAAAATGGTAACAATAAAATCCCAAAAAGAAATAACAAGGACTATAAGCAACACAACTGTTAACGACTGGTACTAAAACGATACTGCAAAAGCTGAAATAACAACAGCCTTAAAATAGTCTAAAAATACCGTCATGAGTAAAACGGCAGAGCCTCACACCTTGCTCCAAAAACCACATACACGGATAAAACGGAGCACTCGCTCAACAGCAACCACATCATCTGCAAGCATCTCCGCAATGCAGGAGGGCATACCCAAGGAAAGTCTAAAAGCTGCCAGATGATGGCAATCAAGTAAAATGTGACGCAATGTAACGGAGAGGTAACAATAAGGGCAAGCTGGAGCTGATTTTTTTTTAAATTATTTATTTATGGACGCTCTTTAACAGCTCAGGTCATCAGCGTCCCATTCAACTCAGGGCGTGAAACGGCAGACAAATTTTGCTCAGAGGCCTCTCCTTCAGGCTTGAGGTTCTTTTTCGTGCCGTAAATTTACGACACGGGACCCACGGCTTTACTTCCCTTCCGAAGGAAGCCATACTTAGGATTTTACGCCCCGAAAAAAATCCATCGGTCCTAGCCGGGTTCGAACCCGCGATCTTGGGTTTAGGAGGCAAGTATGGTAACCACTACACCACCAGGACCGACAAGCTGGAGCTGAAAGGGGCGGATTTACATTCCCGAAGCTTATTGGCAGGTATTAAATCCCATTCACCGCGCCAGCGCGAGAGAATGCCTCTCCGTAAAGAGTGTTTAAAATCCCCAAAATAAAAACGTTGCTCGCACTCAGCAGGGTTTAAAAGGGCGGATTTAGCTGCGAAGTCTGCGGCTTCATCTTTGTACAAGAGAGTGGTGGTTGTACAGATTTCTAAAACTTAAATGGCACTCAAAGATTCGGAACAGATAACACTATTTCCCAGCCCCTGATCAGAAATAAATAAAATCGCCCGATAAATAGCATACAGCTCCGCCATAAAAATAGATGTCGTAACGTTAAGACCATACGTAAAACTGGCTCCATTAAAAACAAAAGCACATCCTACTCCTGTGTCAGATTTCGAGCCGTCGGTATATATAAAATTCCAACCATTAAAAGAAGAAACGATCTCGCTAAAATGACGATGAATTAGAGGTGCTGCAGTCGAAGACTTAGAGCACGATATAAGCCCAAGATGAACGGAGGCCTCTGCTAAAATCTAAGGTGGAGAAGAAGTTTCCCCGGTTAAGAAGAAAGCAGGCAACTCACCTTCCAACGTCCTTAATAGCTCCCGAAAACGAAAGCCAGCAGGCTTAGGAGTAAATGACCGAGCAGCGTAAAAACCATCGAAAGACGCATTAAAAAGGGTCATTCGTTGGATGACGAGGTTGCGCAGCTAAGCGACAACCGTAAGTAGAAAGTGAAACATCCCTACAACAATGCAACGCAGGTTCTCCAGACTCCGCACATAAACTTAACACAGGACTGATTGGGAATGCTCCAATGGCAACACGGGTACCCCAGTGATGAATGGGGTTAAGGCGACGAAGAACAGAAGGTCGCGCAGAGCGGTAAACAACACAGCCAAAATCCAGTTTGGAGCGGATGAGAGAGCGGTAAAAACGTAAAAGAACCGTCCGGTCAGCTCCCCAGGATGTGCCACTTAAAACACGTAAAACACAAAGAGAACGTTCACACTTGCCCCTGAGTTGTACTATATGCGATGCCCAGCATAATTTCCTATGAAATATTAAACCAAGGAATCGAACTTCGTCTGCGAAAGCAAGAGCATCTGGGCCAAGATGGAGAGACGGAAATGGATAGTCCTTATAGCGCCAGATGTTCATGCAGATGGTTTTCTCTGCGAAGAAACTGAACCCGTGGTGTACACTTCAAGCGTAAAGGCGGTCGAGAAAGCATTGGAGGCGGCGTTCCAAAAGACAAGTTCTCCGAGAGGAAAGATAGATGGCAAAATCGTCAACGAACAACGACGATTGTATTCCTGGAGGTAAACACTCCGTGATGGAACTGATAGCAATGGCAAACAGTGTGCAACTAAGTACCGAGCCCTGAGGTACACCGGTCTCTTGAATAAAACTAGATGATAAAACTGATCCCACGCGAACATTAAAAACCCGGTCTTTCATAAATTCCTGAATAAAAACAGACATACGACCGCGTACATGCCAATCGTGAAGCGTCTGACGGATACCGCCTCTCCAGCAAGTATCATAAGCTTTCTCCAGATCGAAAAAAACGGCGATCGTTTGGCATTTCCGTACAAAACCGTCCATAATATGGCTGGTTAGAGACACAAGATGGTCGACTGAGGAACGATGACGCCGAAAACCGCAATGAGCGTTCGTTAGTAAATGCCTCGACTCTAACCACCACATAAGCCGTCCGTTACTCATGAGTTCCATCACCTAGCAGACACAGCTGGTGAGGGAAATCGGACGGTAAATGGAAGGAAGGCGTGGGTCCTTACCAGGTTTAGGTATTGGTATCACGGTGGCCTATCGCCAAGTACTAGGAAATGTTCCGTTGCACCTAACAGAATTACAAATATGGAGTAAAAAAGATTTGCCTTTTGTTGATAAATGCTGCAACTTAGAAACACGAACACCATCCGGTGTCTAGAGTTCGTAAGGGCGTGCTCCAAATCCCTGAAGGAAAATGGGACATTATTTCACTCTTGCTGGTCGGAGGCAAAACAGAAACCCTTCGACTCAACCTGCTGTTTTAACGCTCAAAAGCAGGGCATTTGGCGGAGTTCGAAACATCAGCGAAGGTGCGCCCTAAAATATTGACAACGTCAAACGGAGTGGTAGCCACTCGATTTGACATCCGTAAACCGGGTATAGGCGTATATCTTGGTTTGCCTGCAACGAGACGTAGCTGTTCCCAAACAACAGAGGAAGTCGTTGTTGGATTAAAAGAGGAGGCAAAAGCAGTCCAAGACGCCTTTTTGCTATCCTTAATGATACGACGAAATTTGGCGCGCATTTGCTTGTAGCGGATCATGTTCGCTGAAGTAGGAGGGCGACGAAAAACTCGTAGAGCACCTCGGCGTGCACGCAACGCATCCCGGCAATCTCCACCAGGGAACCGGTAAGCGTCTGGAGTGGCAAGACCACCGGGGAATAGCCTGATCTGCGGCATGAAAGATGACCGTTTCAAGGTGCTCGATCACATCGTCGATTGTTGGAAAGTCCAACCCTGAAAATATGGCCAGAGAGCGGAAGAGTGGCCAATTCGCCTTTGCAATAAGCCATCTTGGCGCGCGGAGAATGTGCGTTTGAAGAGAGTAAATGTATCTGACACGGAAAATAGTCACTAGAATATAAATCGGAGATTACGTTCCGAGTAAAATGTACAGCAAGTGAGGCAGAACAAAAAGCTAGGTCCAAGTGAGAAAAACAAGCGAGTGCTGTCAGAAATAAAAGTGGGATGACCAGTTTTGAGCAGAATTAGATGGTGGTGGTCTAGAAAGTCTGGCAACAAGCTACCTCTGGCACACTCCGGGTTGGAACCCCATTGGGGATGGTGCGCATTAAAATCCCCCAAAACTAGGACAGGAGGTGGTAGCTATATGTTTATATAGTCGAGATCAGCCGTTGTGACTGTACCAACGGAGGCAAGTATAAACTACAGATGGAAAAACTAAGGCCAGAGAAGTGAACTGTAGTTGCAGCAGCTTGGAAAGGAGTCTGGAGCTGTAGTGAAGTACAGTACACGTCATCTCTAATTAAAATTAAAACTCCGCCGTGAGCGGGAGTGCCATCTGCGGGAGGGAGATGAAACCTCACCGAAAAGTAACCCCACATACTAAAAGAATCTTGTGGCCGAAGTTTTGTCTCTTGGAGACACACAAGCGGAGAGTCAGTCGATCGTAAAAGTAATTCCAAGTCAGGTCTTCGACTGCGGAGTCCACGCACTTTCCACGTATAAGGATAGCCATGATTAAAATTAGATAAAAATAAGTTAAAAATTTAACACCTTACTTTGTGGACGGCCCAGGGCGAATCAAACGTCCTATCTTCAGTCGCTTGGGACTAGGTGGTTTCACAGGAGCAGGCGCACCCTGCTCCATCACCTCCTCAGATGGAGGGCTCTCCCGATGAGAAGCATCCACCTATTCCAACACCTGGAATCGGTTGGATATTGATATAGGCGGTGATGACTGTCTAGCGGGTTTGCTCCCGTCATGGGAGCGGGACTTCCGAGGAGGAGAAGGGCTCTTTCGCTTATCTACATGAGTGGGCGTCTTGGTAAAATCGGTCTTGAACTTAATTTCCGGGGCATTAAACACAACCGGCTTAGGTTTCACGGTAGTTCGTTTCAGAGAACTTGGCACATTAGGGACCCGTGAAAATACAAGGTCACAAGTCTGCGTACTACTGTCGCGTTTCTTGGTCGCTGAAGAAGCTACTGCGCTGTATGTACCGGTCTTAGGTACTGTGGGCTGGCGAGATTGAAAGCGCTTCCGGGCATCCACAAAGGAAAGTTTTTCCTTAACCCGGATTTCCTAGATACAGCGTTCTTCGCGATAGCGAGGACAGTCACGGGATGAGGCTGGGTGATCCCCTCGACAATTCACGCAGTCTGGAGCCGATAAACATGCGCTTTCATGACTTTCCATACCGCAGGCTCCACATATGGAAGTGGCGCTCTTACAAGATATGCGTGTATGGCCAAAACGCTGGCACTGATAACATCGCAGCGGGCTCGGAATATACGGACGCACCTCGATCACCTTGCAGCCCGCTTTAATCCTCTGCGGTAGGTCAACCTTGTTAAATGTGAGGAAGAGAGTACGGGTAGGCTGTAGTTCTCCGTCTCTCCTCGCCTGCACTCGATACATGGACGTGACCCCTTGGTCTTCCAAACAACTTTTGATTTCCGGGTCGGACATACCGCCAAGAACATTAGTTGTTATAACTCCTCGCGACGAATTTAGCTATTTATGAGGCTCGACACGGATCGGATATCCGTGGAGAATCGCCGCCTTGAGCAATGAGTTACTCTGCGACATTCCAACTGTCTCCACTAAAAGACATCCATTGCGAAGTCGTTTGCAGGATTTCACGGGTCCAGCTATGGTGTCTATGCCCTTCTGAATAATAAATGGGTTTACCCTTGTAAAGGACTGACTGTCTTCCGTACGACTAATAACCAAGTAACGAGAAAAGGGCTTCTCAGTTACTTCTTTTACTTCCACTCTCTTTCGTTTTATTTGGGTAAAATTATATTCATTAACCATAGCGATTTAATCCCCCACCATTGCAACCGTTCCCGATGGCAGGCCGGTTCCTGGGCGCCACCCCGGCTTAGGTTACACGCTCTGGCCTGAACAATGTAACCTCAGGGTCACACCTTCCTATGGGTTGACAAAGGGATCAAATTGCCTGCAGGAAGTACAACAGCTCATGCAATGGCTCTTCCTTTAGCAGGGGATACGCTCCCGTCCTACATGATAACCCAGTGCTGGGGGTTACGCCGTTACCCAGTCACCTTTTACCGCGTCAAACACGGGGATACCCATCAGACAAAGAACAGGGAAGTAGGACATCCCTACTAATGAAAAATATTAATTTCTTGCTTATTTAAAAAAAAATTGGTAGATTTTATATGTTTTAATTGATGTTATGAATGGAATTATTGAGGTTATGGCTTTTTATCTCAACAAATTAAACGATAGAGGTACATAACAAACTTTGTACGTATTTGATGGGAATTACCAACTATTACACAATTTAATACACATACCTTAGTACACTAATGTTTCATAAGAACTTTTATATATAGCACTATAAAAGCTTCGATTTGATTCTCATAATGTTTTATTATTGATTTATTTTTTTATGGATGCTCTTTAAAATCTCGGGTCATCAGCGACCCATTCAATTCAGGACATGAACCGGCCGATAAGTTTTGCTTAGAGGCCTCTCCTTTTGAGCTTGAGGTTCTTTTACATGTCGTAAATCTACGACACGGGACCTACGGCTTTACTTCTCCTCTGAAGGAAGGCATACTAAGGATTATTAGGCGCAAGAACATCCATTGACCCTGTCTAGGATAGAATCCGCGATCTTGGGCTTACGAGACCAAGTATGGTTACGAATAGACACCAGGAGCGACTTTCAGCACAGTGCGTATACAATGGCTCATTTCCGAAAAATGCAAAGACCAAAGCAATTGGTCCATGTTATGTTTCTGGCCCAAGTAACCCCATTTGATACTTATAAAAATGTAGAAATAAAAATACTAATAATCAACATTCTAATTTACTACCCCCAAACAATAATTACCGCCGCTTCAATATCCACAGATTTAGATGTTTTTTCCATGCCTTCCTAGTAAGAAATAAGCAAAATATATCTTTGAAACTAGAAAAGTTTCGGGATAACTAAAGTGCATTTAAATTATTTGAAAATATTCATTGTTCAAAACTGCTGTATAATACATGTGTTAAACGTTTCTTTTATTTTCTTGGTAGTCATATAAAATAAAATAACACTTGACTATTAATAGTTATCAATTTTCTTCAATGAATTACAGTGCATGGCTACAACGTTTGACTGCCACGGGTGGCCGAGATCGTTAAGGCGCGGACTCGTGAGCGGGAGGTCTGGGATTCGAATCCCGCCAGGATCGTCCTACCAGACTGGGTTTTTTTTTCCCCAGGTTTTCCTCACTCCTCATAACTGGCAAATGCCGGGGAGATAACCTAAAATTAGGCCTGGAACGTTTCCTTCGTTTAAAAAAATCCTTTCCCAATATATCATTTCATTTAATGTATCACCAGTGTTCACCGCCTGTGGTGCCTCAGTAGTAAAAACGGGCGTTAAACACAATTAAAAAAAAAAAAGGTGGCCGAGGTCGTTAAGGGACGGACTCGTGAGCCGGTCTGGGGTTCGAATCCCACCAGGACCGTCTTCCCTGACAGATTTGTTCCAGATTTTCCTCAGTCCTCATAAAATGCCGAGGAGGTACTCTAAATAGGCCTGGAACGTTTCCTTCCTTAAAAAAATTCTTTCCCAGTTTATCATTTCATTCCGTGTAACGCAGTGTCCACCGCCTGTGATGCCTCAGTGGTTAAAAGGGCGTAGGAGTAAATTGTTTTCATTAATTCCAAAACGGTTTTTCAGGTTCTACACAAGAAGAAAACTCATGTTTTAATCACACAAGCTCGTGAATTTGAAGTAGCATGAACTTTGGTATTTGTCTGAAAATGACATAATTCACGTTTTCTGAAATGTATAAAACTGGTATGCGGAACAATTCGCGTTCACGTATTTACTATCGGTGTTGAGGATAATTCAAACACTCCACACAGATGCAGCCGATGAAATAAGTAGTTGTACAAAGATAAGCAACGAAAAAAGGGGAAATAGAAATAGAAATTCCAAGTATAAACCCTGCGGCACTATTAGTTCTACCTGCCGCATAAATTCTGCATTTCTTGGCAAATTCACTCCATTTTACCATACACTTACAATATTTAATTAAGATAAATCACGAAATTTCGGATACATTAGTCAAATATTTTCTCAGCAAAAACTTGTGATTTTTATGTGCCCTCTAATTCAATTCTCCTTCCTGTACGGTTTTCAAAATTTTTTTGGAAAAAAAAAAAAAAAGGAACTGCAATTGTGTTTCCAAACACAAGTCCTATGCATAATATTTATTAGAATAAATTAATATTTTATAAATGTGTCTCACTCTGACTTTGTTGCATTTTATTGTTAACTTTAAAATAAGCCTAAAAGCAAACATTTTTTTAGTTTTCTTAGAGTTCTTGTTTCTTAGTTTTTTTATTCATACCTCAAGAGTGTCTGGTGAAAATTTCAATTTGGAACATGATACAAGTATTTAGGGACAATTTGAATTTCTATACCTGAAAAAAATAGCTTTTTTATAAAAAAAAATAAGTTTTATTAATGAAGAAAAGATCTGTACCACTAACAGACATTTAAAGACGCTTAAGAAATCTGACGACAGTGCCAGTCTTGATGGATAATTGAGAGCGACAGGCACCAGACGAGAGTTCCGTTGTGGTAGAAGCCATAAACGAGGAATACCACACCTTGCTCTGTAATAGTCATATAGAAAGGAGAAAGTAGAGAGGAAAGTGGAGGGGTATTTATGGAATGAAATCGGGGAAACGGGAAAATCTTGAGAAAGAAGCTAAAAGATGCCAAATTTGTGCATCACAAATTCCGATATTCGAACTTGAGTGTTATAGTTACATATAAAAACAAATAAAAATAATAACTTTACCTAATTCCCATGATTAATAGTTTCAGCAAAAGTTGCCGCTAAGCGTGTAAGCACTAGTGTAGTTGTTGACGAGAAAATGTTCATTATTGCGGAAAACGAAATGACAAACCATAGTACCGTCTCGTCACAAAAATATAAACAGTGCCTAGAGGGAATAATATTACGAAAATAATATGTACATTCGTGCGTCATTATTTGCACCGAATGATGTACTACATGACAATTATAAAGTATTAGAAAATATATATATAGTGTTTTAAACAAGATTTTAATGAAAATCATCTTTCAGGGCCCAAAAATGAACTGATCTTCACGAAGCTATAGAGTAAAATAACCTGAAACGAGCAATGTATACATACACATTCAAGCACCTACAACGTGTCTAGCAGTTCGGTTCCAATACAAGACCGCTCCATGACTGGACATGAGAATGCGTCTTTACGAAACAACTTTGTTTGTGTCTGATTTGTATAGAACTCTTGCCATGATAAACGAATCTGCTAGGTTCCGCTCAAGCCTGCCAGCGACAAAGATATGTAGATCTGTAGCACCTGGTGAAATGCGATTTGAACTCAGTTCAATTTGTAACCGGAAGTGAAAATGCTATACATTTATTCGCTTGAATAGTGCACTATTACCAACTTCCCCTGAATCCCATCCAAAAAAGGACTTCTGTGCTTGCCATCTATTCCGATTTCTCTTGCAGTGCTTTTCCACTGAGAGGATCGCGTTCAGGGAGAGAAAGGAGAACGGGTGTAAAGATAAATCTAGAGTTTTTAGACCTAACACAAATTACAAGAACATTTTGCTGTAAATCTATTGAATTAGAATATTTGCAACTTCACATCGGTGAGCGTGTACTGAAATACCTATAGTAATTTCGTTTTTAATTTGTTTCTTAAATGTATCTTATTTTAGATTACGAAAAATATTTTGATATTGTAAACAGAAAAAAATAAACCTCTGGAAATCTGTAGAAGAAACAGAGATTGCACTCCTGAGAGAAGCAATTCAATCCTCCAGCAAAAGAAAATTAACAATATAAACGCTGGAGCAGGAGTAAATGACAAGAACATGCTAATTAATTGAGTTGAAAGGTAAGGCTATAGACTTTCGCCAATGCTGTTTAACTTATACATAACAGAATGAAAACTTTGAGAAACTTGAATGGGTATAAGCATGTATAACTGCAAAAATATGTATATCCTGCCCTTTGTGGATGATCAGTTTCTACTAGCAGAAAATGAAGAGTTTTTATAAATTCTACTGAACAAATTACAATTCGAAAATATCAGAAAATAAAACTAAAATAATGGTTTTACGAGAAAATTGTGCAATCGGAGCAAAAAGAGTAATTAATAACGAATGCCTTGAACAAGTGTCTAACTTAAGATACACTTTGCTGTGGTGTAACATTCGAAGGTCAGTTAAATGAAAATGAGAAATCGATTACCAAAAAATTAGGTAACTCGCCGCTACGAGGGAAAGTTTTGGAGTGATATTACTGCTTAAGAGATGTACTTGTATTGTCTGAGGTTGGCCAACCTGCAGTAGGACATAAATTGCAAACCGGAGCGTCCAAGTTCTCGCACTGTAATGTGGAGCAGTTTCTAGCCGCCGAAGGTGTTTCACCAGTCGTATGGAGAAGTTGTACTTTTTTTGTGCGTTTAACGTCCGTTTTTACTACTAAGACACCGCAGGCGGTGGACACTGATGATACATGAGATGAAATTATCCATTGGGGAAGGATATTTTCATTTTAGGAAGGAAACGTTCCAGGCCTAAGTTTAGGGTACCTCCCCGGCATTTGCCATTTATGAGGACTGAGGAAAACCTGGAAAAAACCTGTCAGGGAGGACGGTCCTTGCAGGATTCAAACCCCAGATCTCCCGCTCACGAGTCCGCGCCTTAACGACCTCGGCCACCCGTGGCGGTAAGTTGTACGTGGGCAAAGCGATCCACCAAGGGCGAACATCATTGGAGGACGACTCGCGCCTTGGCACCGAGTGCGACTTGCAACATCTGATGCTGCCAACTTCTTGGAATGTTTATGAAACATTGTGTCGTCCTGTCACACTGCAAATTACAGATTTTCGGCAAGCTCAATTACTCTGAAATTGACGGGGAGTCAGTGACAGCTTCAACTAGTACGATCACTAAACAAAAACAGCAGAAATGACTTTTCTAAGACAAGTTGCTGGTTATAAAAATCTGACGGAAAAAAATGATATATTAGAAATATTTAGAATATAAATGATAGCAGAAAATAATAGAAAATATTGGATAGACCATGTAAAAAGAATGGATAAATTGAGCATCAAAATGTATTACTGACTATAGACCAAGAGGTCGAACAAATCTTATACAGCAAGATGGTAGTAATGAGAATAATTCCTTCAAATCCAAAACGGGCCTGTAGCCCAATCTGTGTTTTGACTCAAGTTGTTTCTCACACCTAGTCAGAAGGAAGTTTCTTTTGGAACATCATTTTTTGCCGTGACGGCGACAAAGCAATTAAGAATTTGCGTATTTTAAAACGATAGATTTAATTTTCTTTTCCGGAAAATACTACAGTGCCCCACTCATTACGACTGTAAAGGATGGCCTTCCACGGCTACTGTGGCACCATTTACCTACTTAGCGTGGGTCCGTACGATGGCACGTTGTGCTTTATGAGGCACGCTGTCGCACGAGCGATATGAAACTCGTAGGGACCTCGCCACCATTTTTACCGGAGAGGGGGTGAACAGATGGCTGGGCGACTGGGAAGGGGTAAGCGGACTGAATTAATGTGTGAACTCTTGTCATTAAACTTCCATCTCATTGCCGTTTCACAACAAAATTGCACATGAATGTTTTAACATAATACGGCAATTGTAGCAGATGGAAGTTAAGAAACTAAGACAGTCAGAGCCAGCTGCTGATACAGAAAAGATTCATTTCTAGCATACAAAGCTACGAGCGAATTTTTTTCCGGAGTAAAAAATATGTGATAGGCATTTTAGCAGTAACAACAAACTGTAGAAAATAAAGCGAGGAATTTGCGAATCGAACCCACATTATGCATTCGACCATGTGCATTAATTCAAATTTTAAAATTATATTTTTTTTCTCCGATTACAGACCGTGCAAATTCCCGCTTTCCAGTAACTTTTAAAATTGTAGGAATTGTCCCCATTCTTAATCGGAGTATTCATTATATAGGGTTCCTATCGATCGCGTAGTAAAAATATAAATAATAGCCTCATTTAGAACTCTGTATCTATAAAGACATAAGCGTTTCAAAAATGACAATTGAATATGCAGCGAAAACCTTAAACACGGAGTTTTTTTTAATAATTCTAACATACCACACTTCTATATCACCGGTATTATCTAGCAAATTAAATCATTAATAACAAATATGTCTTTAATTACATTCCACAGGTATCATTGAAGAACACCAAAATAATTTCTTAAAGGTATTTGAGACCCAGTGTCACCAACTTAAAATCTCCCAGATATGGGGCATTAAAGTGACAATTTTATACTCAGATTTTAATAACGAAGCTCTCTTACTGTTCGAAATAAGTTTATTGATAATCCATCAACAGCTTAACATAATAATGTAAGCAATTTCTGAAAAAATTGTAGGCTAACATGATTGCACGCCATTGTAGTGATATGCACATCTTTTTAATAGCAAAAATGCTATTCAGCGTTTTCCTTGTGTTGCGAGATACAGAGCTTTCATTTGGATGCATGGCCGACTTAACGGGCATTTTCTTGCCCTGTTTCTAACCGGTTCTGTTTCCCCCTCCACTTTTCCGCCTCTTAATGTGCTGTAGAGAAGTTGAAACGTTTTGAGGCCATGTGTTTCAGTGTTATTGTTATAATAGTGTGTTAGTGCTTTTATAATGCCAAAAAGTGTATACTTTAGCACACAAAATCTTCACGTATGATTCCTATGTGACAACAAGCTCATGTGGAGAATTGAGATGACGGCCTATAGACAGATTCACTGCTGTTCGTACTCCTTACAGAGAAACCTACTGTCTTGAGACATTGAAAGATCATTCAATTTTCCTTTTATTGCATTTTCATTAAGATATTTCCATGTAAGAGTCTTACATTTTTGCCATTAAAGTTTAACTACATGCATTAAGGCATTTTGCCTCTTACTTGAAGTTATGTGTAATGTTAAAACTAACCATTTTATACTTGAAGTGTAATTTTAATGATGTATTAAGCCTTGTCTTTTGTATTTATTTAGTATCCGTGTAGAATGTAAATACAAGTTTCTTTCTTTTGTCGATTAAATACAAAAGAGACTTAATGATAGACTCCAACTTTTAGTCAACCGGACAAAAGAATTGGGTATACCGACTATAACCTTGGGCATTTCGTAACGCATGACAAGCTAACAAACTCATGCTGCCGTTTGGCACTTAGTCGGTAAACTTAAAAAATAGTCATTGGGAAAAAATATAGCAGTAGTATTAAAAATGGATTTATTTCAATAGCACCAATACAATAAAACTTCAACAGGCACGCTGTTCCAACCGGTCGTTAGTATTTTTATAATACACTAGGTCTGTTTGATTTAATACAATATATTGGATTAGATACTCCAAAATAATTTATAAAAGAAATATGTATTCAAAAAGTATAATAGATTTAAAAAATATTAACAAGTTACGTTAGGAATAACAAACACACAGTCGGAGACAATAAATTTTTTTCCCCAATCCCCTTTCCGATTATCAGTCTTTTCACAACTGAGTTGTCTTACTTTTATCAGAAATTTACCTAATTTCTTCTTCCCTTACTTACCTGCCAGAAGATCGCAGTAAGACCAACTTCCTCTGTTCGATTCCGTAAAGGAATTTGGTAGACACTTTCTGTCCATTCTTCCGTGCTTTACATTCAACCAGTATATATGTCCATATTTCCTCCCTTTACAAATAGGGGAAAGTTTCTGCTCATAGTCGCCATGCCCATAGTCTGAGGCACTCGAGTCCCTGTCTAGTGAGTATGGTCCCTGATTTGATGCACTGCTCCATCCCCCATTCAGAATTTGGTCCCGATTGTACTTCCAGCGAAATCATCTCCCCGCATCGTGCAATTATCTACTATCTATCCATATCCCTTGAGCATTTCTTAACCTTCCTTCATACGCTCTTTCTATTTCTCTAACCCCCATGGAAATGGAGTTCAGGCCCATTGCTTCCAGCCCCTTTGTTAATTTGCTTATATGATGTTCCTCTCCATCCCTAGCTGCTCATGGCAGCACAATGCGCTAATTAAAATTTGATTCCCGTAAATTCTTCACTACTCTTATTTTGCACGCTATGATCTCGCTGTAGACCCCAAATTTCCTCTTAATTGCGCAATTAGCTCTGCCCCTCCCGAGCCCCCAAATTCATTTCATTAAGGAAGTAAATGTCAACCAAATAATGATTTCTCTGTTTTATACAGGATTTCTGTAACATATATAAGCCACAATAGCTATATTCCATCAGATAGTCAGTGTACCTCTTTAAATCACATTATACGATTATGAACAATTTAAATGTTTCAAATTAAAATTTACTTCACAGCTAAAAGTTTGTACCTTCAAAGGCTTTTCAATTTTTATTTTGATAAATTCACCTCATCACAATTCTACACCACAACTCCTGTGAACAGTAAGTCACCTGAGACCGCGGATTGGTCAGTTGCTAGAGAATGGAGGGAAATGTGTCCAAATGGTTAGTTCTGGCAGAAGAGAAGGGACGTTAAGAGAAAAAGATTACATGACCTAGACTCGCCTATTTCGAGTGAAAACATTAAGAGTCTGAAGAACCAGATAACTAATTCTGGATTTCTTGCCCCCATACTTCGAGGTTGAGTAAATACGAATTTGTTGTTGCTGCTGCACGGAATTGGTGAAGCGCGGAAAGGAAGCAGTTTGGGTAACGCGGTTTGGAATAAATGTACATTTACATTCATGTGCACAAAAAACAAGACTTATATCATATGGTATGTACTACTACACATAGAAGCCATAATAACAGAAACTTTAAAAATATTTATACTGTAAAGGTTGTACATAGGATTTAATCTTCCATCAAGTTAACACATAAAACAAGTCTCATTTCTAGAGATCAACAAAACGTATTCACCAATCTTTTGAAGCAAGCACGTGAATCCATTGAACATGTTTCTTGCTATGAGGCAGGAATCGGGAATTATCAATTACTATGACATTAATAATGATAAATTGAAAGGAGAAATGTTGATGCTTTCATGGCGCCAATCAAAATTAATGGCAGTCATAATTTGAGAATATCGTTCGAAACTATCTTTTGGTCTTAAGTGTTGCATATGCTTTGGCATTATAGTCATGTTGTATGAAATATGCAATCATTTTTGTACTCACTGTATGAGTAATGCAGTAATAATTTAAACCGAGTAAAAGCTTTTTATTAATGCTACTAACAACCGAAATCCACCTCTAGTGATATAACTGTCATGGCCGACACTATTATGATGAACGAAATGTGGAAGAACATTTTTTTATGTGCGCACACCCGACTTTGGATATACAAAATGATAATTCAAGTGCTTAAAATTTACTTTTTCTAGTAATCTGTATACACAGATCAGCTCATCAATATGCGTTTTGAAATAATCAGCTGAATTAAAGTGGTAGACAACGATTAGGCACTTTCATATAAAAAAGCGTAGGCAAACGGAATACTTTATGAATATTTTTCTTAGAGCACAAAACACCATAATTTTGAAAATTTTAACGCCTTCCTTCTTTTAACTTTGAAGAGACTAAAATGAAAACCTCTGCATTTGCACAGCTACCATAAAAAGTAACCCAATTATAAACCAACAGAGGCCTTGGCGTATAAAATTACGCAATGTTGACATCACAACACGCGACCATTCGGCACCCTAACAGAAAAATGCGGTGTAAAATATTCACTACAATATTGTGCTATGTGTAACTTTGCTAAATATATACACTGATATCAGTTAATTTTACTGGCATTTCTAACATTTATCTAGCTATACCGTTATGTTAACCGCGAGGAGCTCGGAACCACGGTTTCGTGTCTCTTTTATTGAAAAATGCAAACAAAAGACTTTACTAAGTATAGGAGGGAAGAAAAGTAACGCATTCTTTACATTACAAGGTAAAATTACGATTTGCAACATTATGCGAATTTTTTAATTAATCATAATACTGTAAACTGTACATAGAATAAATATTTTTTATCATGAACGGAACTATACAGACTGACGTATATAAGAATTGCATGTAAACTGAATTACAAATAAAATGTAAATTTTAAAATAATTTTAGAAGAAGAAAAATGTTACATGTACATGAGTCCGGAAACGCTTTATTTCCATGTTAGAACTGATTTTCTACAACTCTTCATAGTACATTAATCAGGGGAAACACGCAGCAGCAGAACGTACTATCATACCACGTGAAACTCTTTCTTACATGAAATGTTCAAAACGCCCTCTTGATTACGTCTGTTAAGTTGCAATTCTTAGGTTCACCGCCAGTGTTTTGTTTCATTTGAACGAAGGTAATGTTGAAATGCAACGACCTAAAATCACTAGATTTTTATTAGTGAGGGAAATTGAAAGCTCTTGTGCATCGAACCCCGGTACAAGATACAGAAAATCTTTGTGCCATTATTATGAAAGGCTGTGAAACAATGTTCAGCTCTCCGGGGATACATCAGCGCATCAGGGATTCAGATGTTGCATGTACTCGTATCAATGCTAACTGAGGGCATTTTGAACATTTCATGTAAGAAAGTTTCATGCGCTATGCTGGTACGCTCTGTTCCTGTGCGTTTCCCATATGTATTATGAAGAGTTGTAACATGGAAATAAAGCGTTTCCGGACCCATGTACATACAACACATTTTCTTCTACGTGTGAGAAATGTTCCTGAAAGTTTCGCCGTGCGTTATTGTTACACCCTGTATTCACACACTGTGAATGGTTTACTGTGAATTCAAAACAATTCACGTGCAGCCTTGAATCTACGTAGAGGACGGTGTAAAAGATGTAGGAGAATAGTGCGTTAAAAATGCAGATAAAATAAAAATGTTGGTAAAAATAAATTTTTGTCTCTTTATTTTTAAAATTATTGCTACGTTTACCTCGCACTGTACCTCCCGACTCATTTTCCCTGCCCCACTGCTGCAGTTATGCATGGTTCTCACTAAACCTCCCAGAAATTCAAATCGTTTTCCTTGTTTGGTTCTGTTGTTGATTTTGGAATTTCATGTAATTAAATCGACTATTCTAGCTGTTATGTTCATCAGTAATTTCATTCAACACCGGCTTATCGTCACATTTTACTCGAAAGCAAGGATACTAAAAAAGAGGAAAATGAAGGCGAAGAGCTCCAAAAGTGGATAGGGGTGTTAGTGTCGAATAAACTGATAGAAAATGGTGAAAGAAGATCAAGAGGAGCTGTGCGAACGACCATTTCCAAGTTTCGTTTTATGTCTCTCGTTCCTCGTTGGCTTTTTGTCGCTCTCAAACCCTAGAGCTGGGTGTAGCGCAGTCACAATTCACATCAGCTGCTACTGACAGCCAACTCTCTTTCTCCCCAAGTCTACTTCCTGATCCTGGCGTTCCTTTCTGTCCAGAGTGAGAGGGACGCAGTGGACAGATAACGATAGACATGGGCGTGGTAGGAATGTCACAAGCAAGCCACAAGTAGTGCCTGAGTCCTAGTTAATGGCCTATCCTTGTAGACGCATCGTTACAGTTTTACTTCACTCCTAGTGTTTTAAGATATTTCGCTTGTTTTATTCTCTAGTCTGCCTCGGTTGATGCATTTCCACGCTTCCTAAAACCATCGGATTGTAACAAGAAACCACGTTTTTAATAAACAGGCGAACAACAAATTTTGCCTAATTCTTCATAAAAATATAATAATTATACCCAAAACAATTTTTCACAATCAAATTATACTAATTAAATCATTATTACAAAAAAAAATCAAATTCAATCTTTAATCTCACTAAATATGATGATAAATTGTAATGTAAATAGTCAATAAACATTCCGTTCCACGCATATTCTTAACAGCAGAAAAATATTGAGGATTTTAGCACTGGAAATGTCAGCCGTCTTTTTTCAGTATTTTTCATAGAGCATTTGTAATATTAGTATTTTATTGTAAACGAGCCGAAAGGAAAAAATAATTCTCAAGTCCACTACAGGCAGTATGACGTCATCATTTACATAATTGACACTCTCTTTCTCCATCATAGCCGCATTATAATTACATGTTGTGATTATATAGCTTTGTACAAGGCTCTTTTGGTTTTTAATGGGGCCAGTTTTATGGCTACCTTTGCAAATTGGGTGTTTTATGCATTCGTTATTCCTATTTCAGATCAGGAGCGCTTTAAACTTCTGCAAACTTTAATGCCGTAAGTTGAACTGTTCTAAAGGATATGATAAGGTTCTCGATTTAGGTCATATGTGTGTTTACTGAAAGGGGTTAAGCATTGTGCTGCAAATTTAATTAGCGTTACTATAAAGGGCTCAATTATGTATACGGATTGCTGGAAAGTTTAGAAACATAAATATTTGGAAGTAATAGCTTTTAAAAAATTTGCAGTAAATCACACTGCAATTTTATCGATCCAACTTTGGGGTGCACGCACAGCTTAGACCTATGTCGGGTACTTAAAAATAAAGAAACAAAGTGCAAACGTTATGATAGCTAACTGAAATTTTGTTGCATTCACCTGTTCAAGAGCGGAATCCGTTTATGAACTTGTTGAAGACCGTTGTGCAATTATTTCCAATATCTTAGTACCGTCGCGTCGACCATGATAGTGGGGTCACCAGCGGCGACTAGTAGGAATTCCTTTCGGCGCTGTAATAGAATAATGGCGTAATGTTGATAGTATTTAAATATGAGTTTTAAATAACCGGGGAGAGTGCCAATGCAACTATACATGCTGTCGTTGAAGTCATGTCCTCCTGCAAACGAGTAAATAAATAAATAAATAAATAAATAAATAACAAATAGGAAATAAAACGAAACTCAGTTTAGAAGTTCGTAATTCTAAAATCATGCACTAGAATAGTTCATTTGTTTCATTTTGACAAATCCGAAATTCTAATAATAAGTAACAGATCTTCCTGTATCAACACTGAAAGAATAGCCCTCTGAGCAAATTTAACCGGCCCTTTCACGTCCTGAATTGAATGGGACGCTGATGACCTGAGATGTTAAAGAGCGTCCATGAATAAACCAAATCAACAACGATCTTCCTGTGTAGTTTCTATGCAGTGGGATGGACGTTATCCAGTAAATGAATCAAAAGACTTTGTGGTCTACGTTTTCCAGGCATTCCCTTAAACAACTGAGGGAAATCTCCTGAAAACCTTTCAACTAGGAAACTAACTCAACCGGGAATAGAATACTTGACCGGCGCATGGACAGCGCAAATGCCACCGCTAAATTAAGACGTGTCTATGGAAGTTTCAGGTCCATTAAGCTCTTAATGTGACGGTAGGTATCTGCCTTTTCCGTTAAAAAGGGGGGGAGGGGAAATCATCCTTTTCTAAATGCCTATGTTGACTCGATTTAAAACATTATAGGCGTCTATTAAATCTTTTCTCCCTTGCTGCTGCCATGATTCTGAGGATATTTCTTCTATAAGAGCTTAACACATGTTAGTGTGAATTATTTGGAATTGCTAAGCTGTCAATGCCAGAATTTTGATTTATTTAATCTAAAATGGAAGTTCCCGGGACGGAGAATGTTGCAAAAAAGATTTTATATCATCTGCATTTCTAGAACGACTGCTTCCAGCATTTCTGTGATTATATCACTTTTTTGTTTACTTTTCTGAATTACAACTTTCACAGTCCTTGCCTTGCAATTTTTGTGAACAAGTTCCCTAAACCACCTTCGAATCATCCTTACTTTTATTTAAAGCAAGTATTGATGTCAATAAGCGCACATACAAAACAAATATTTATTCCCACTTGAGCGTAATTTTAAATGAAGCAAGAAATGTTAGATTAACAAAACAAATAGTTAACAATAATATAATAAAGAAAGAATAAACAAATAGATCTTTACTAAATTGAAAGTTAATTCTGAAATATAGTATGTTATACTGGGCTATTACCAAAGCTCCTGGAAAACGTAACAAATTTGTATTATTATAAAAATTAAAACATAGACTTAGATATCTGCTAAGACTCATGCCTCAGACAGTCGTAGTTTTAGAATTACATATTCCGATGCATTTTAGAACACCCGGTACATTTAGTAAGAGGGTACTTTGGCTCGCATACTAATAAAGGGAAACATGTAGTTATAAAGTTTACTTTCTATGTATAAATATTCTATAATCACAAGTGATTATTATAACTAATTGTTAGGCAATTGTTTAAACACAAGCGTTTTGAATGACAGTGAAAAGTGGATAAGGTATTCGTGGTGTGATTCATTTCTTTTTTCTGCAAGGGAAAACAGCAAAGGAAATTAATGGCAGGATTTTGCCTAGATTGCATGAAATATGCCCCTCGTATATCACCGATCGACTTTGGGTAAATGAGTTCAAGCATGTCAGAACAAGCATCGAAGACGCTCCACGTCCTGGAGCTGCAAAATTGTTTGTGACGCCAGAAATCATTGATAAAGCACATCATATTTTATATTGCATAATGGATTATACCTGAAAATACTTTGCCTAAAATGGGTGCTCCTTCCGCTCACTACGGAGCAAATGGGAAATCGCATGCGAACATCCGCCGATGGTTTGTAAAGGTTTAGGATATAATTAAACCAATTTTACGGCGTTTAGTAACTATGAACGAAGCGTTGATTGTATACACCGGAGTCTATGTGGACCACACAAGGCGAACGTTCTCTTGATTTACTTCTTGGAGGAGGGCAAAACCATTACTGCAGAATACTACGCCATCACTTTTGGAGAAACTGAGGTCAGCGATTGGGGATAAAAGTCCGGCAATGACCAAAAAGAAAGAGTTCCTTTATCACGACAATATGCCATTGCATGCAAGCCCGTTGCTCATGACAAACTGACCTTCTATTTGAAGTACTTCTACATCTGCCATAATAACCTGATATCGCTCCCTAGGATTACCGAAACCTATAACCGATCTCACTGGGCACAATTTTAGGCCAAAAGGAAGAGATGCAGGAGGTAAGGGAGTATTTAGAGGTCCTTGAAGGAATTACGAACCTGAAGAAACGTTGAAGCAAATTACGTCGAGAAATAAAGCACGTTGCCAGTCTGAACTTACTCTCGTTAATATAATACCAAGTCAGTTATCAAACCACCCTCGTAACACTGAAATAACATCAGTCAGAATAAACAAAGTAAATGTATACATACACACATACTTTTAACAGAAACATAAAAGTCTCTTGTTGAGACATAACTCTATAGAAGTAATGTCTCCCGTCGCGAACAAGAGCCAGGCTATCGTGTTTTCTAAGCAGTATTGTACAGTGTAAATGTTAATCTCTTTGCCGCTGAAGAGAGTATACATTAACAGAGGTGCAGGGGATAACATACCAGCTGTACTCGTAGCCAGCACGAGAATATATAAATTGATAAGATGACGGTACGCTTGAACCGAGACCATAGTGGAAATTTCTGTAAATCCTAAACAAGTTTAACAACGAATATTATTCCATATCAGGGTGCAAAAGAATGTTTTGTTACCTTGAGTTTATTTAGAATTCTTTATCAGTAAACATAAAAGGTTATTTGGACCTAATGACTTTGCATTAGCATAAGTGTCGACCCATGACCCCTGTAGAAGGGTGAGAGAGAGGTGATAACTACACGATACCCAAATAGCATGGGGGAAGATCTCTTTAATCAAGACCTCTTCTCCACACCGACATCCTCTCATAACTGTATGTTGTGCCATAAACTTCTGGTTTATATGGAACTCTTTTAATTCAGCTGTTAAAGTACGCCTAAATTCACAATTACATGAATGTAATATCTGTCCTTCCATCGGCCTCTACAGAGAAGAAATTTGCCCTTCCTATTTCATTTCTATCCTCATCCTACACGCTGCAGCCAAAATGTTTTCCAAACCATAAAAGAAAACCTTTTTAATTTTGTGCCATCTTGCTGAGTAAGCTATTCAGTTAATGAGGTCTAAATCGTTTCACTTTCAACTTAACAGTTAAATGGGGTCTTCAATAAAACATTGCTGCAAAACAATTACGGTTTTTTTGTAACTTAAGTGTTAACATGTGAAAGACAAACAGTGATAAAGCCACTCAACTTCAAAGTGCGAAATCCATCCCTAGTCAGTTATGCGAGGTGTCAGTGGTCTCTCTCCTAAGACAAGAGAGAATACCGAGCGCTGATTATGGGCCGTCATCCTTCTGTCTCAAGAGAACCCAGAAATAAGCAAGAAAAAGGCTAACGTATGTTTTAGGTAGACATTATAAATCCTTGTAAATCTTTGCTTGCCCATGAAGGTATAAGGTTAAAGCGTAAAATTTTCCGGAATGACCCATGAGCTGCCCGCGCTAGCGGAGGACCCGCATGCTACCGCAATAACAGTAGAAAGGAAATGCGCTTATTGCGTATGATAGAATACAAACTAATCGGTAATACATCGCTGTTTTCATGTTTTTTTTTTATAAGATGACCAGGAGAAGAGAAAATGGGAAATAATTATGACATTTTCTTTGGGCCGCCCCTGAATAGCATCATATTATAAGCTTATAAATATA
Organism: Metallyticus violacea; assembly: GCA_030762175.1. Taxonomy (NCBI): domain Eukaryota; kingdom Metazoa; phylum Arthropoda; class Insecta; order Mantodea; family Metallyticidae; genus Metallyticus; species Metallyticus violacea. The sequence continues at coordinate 356,990,639 of CM060846.1, read as the reverse complement.
AGCTATTACTTGGGTTTTCAGTATTGTGCAACATGGTGACTGTTAAAGGCAGGGCTTCAGAAAAATTAATAAAATAATAAGGCAATGGGATAAATACACATAGAACGTTTAGTGCGTGACTTAATCTGGAGAGAATTACCTAGAGCCGAGACAAATCCACCTTGGTCTTTAATTATCCGGGCCTTGATTGTATACATCACGTGAAGGTGATAACAATGTGCAAACAAGCCGAGATTCAATTGCACGTACAAAGTATAGTAGTATGGTAAACAGCAAACTGCCTGATTGCGTTCAACCTATATACAACTATCCACTTCACAGCGCAATTAGATACTGTTATTGGAAAGCGCACGTTCTCTTGCCCGGGCACTTTGACGTAGTTACGCTGTTATGTTGTACAGTCATTTATAGTAATGCTTCCTATCTTGTCAATTTGTCTCATCTATCCCTATCTCTATTATGCTACTACAGGTTAAAGGTTCGATGAATAATAATGTGGTTGCAATTCAGTATAAAAAGCCAAATTTAGGAATATCCTTCAATTTTCAGCTTGTCTGTAAATAATTTTAGCACTTCATACTCATAAATTTAAGTCTTATTTTCATCATTCTCGCTAGGTCATTGAAAGCGATATGCTTTATAGATAAAAAGAAAAAAGAACTCAACATTTTCTTTTCTGACTGCACTTGTTTTGACCTTGAGCTTTGCACATAATTGGGCAATTATTTGTTTTATTACTGTGGAATAAATAAAGTTTTACAGTTTCAGATTATTCACCACTGAGAGGTCTTTAGGATGGAGAATGAAATAATCAAATTTATGGAGGCACGTTAAGAAAAGCTTGCAAACTTTTCCCCTTAATATAAAGGCAGGATAGGAAAGAAATTTACTATGGGGATTAGGAACCAACCTTGAAGCGTATCAGCCTATTTTGAAGCTTAGTATAACGTCATATATATAATGAATTAATTCTACGGTGCCACAAGACCCATCTGCCAACCCTGCGTAGGCATGCCACAGGACATCCATGTTGCTTTGGCAAACAGAAGGCGAGGTCCACCCCTGTAAGAACAAATAGGCTCCTCGCTTCATATACTTCTTCTTCTTCTTCTTCTTCTTCTTCTTCTTCTTCTTCTTCTTCCGTCTCTCAAAAAGGATTAGCCTATTCACTTAATCGTCCTATGTCCCTATAGGGTTACTTTGTAAGCCCATTTTAGGAACTATTTCCTCCGATAGGCCAAGATGTCCCTTTTCACTATTGCCTATGGTGTTTTACGTGTTCTATCATTTATTGCATATAATTTAAATTCTTCCTGACTTTTTCAATTGAAATTTTATCTATTTACGTGCAAATTTTGAATGACTTTAGAAACTTCATTTCGGTTCCTTGGATATGAGAATAATCTTTCTTCTTCATCACGCAACATTCACTGCAAGAACAAGACAAGAACTGCCACCACTATAAAAGTTTAATATGTGTTTCTTAGTATTCTTTGCTCATAATACCATTTCCAAATTTGTAAAGGAAAAGTAAGAACTAAATTCTGTAGAATTGAAGATGTCCTTGTTTTCCTCAGAAACGTGGCCAGAAGTAGTGAAACGGAGGAAGAAAGCATAGCGTGTTAATGAATTAAAATGTAGAAAGAGGGAGAACACTGAAAAAAAAAACAACTTTAAAGTTTCAGTTTTTATTATTTTACAGTTGTTTGCCGTCTTCAAGATAAATTTATTGCTTTATTTCGAAATTCATAAATAACGTTAACGCTTAAGAGCAAGGAAGATTGCAATATTTAATATGAAACATCTTATGTACTTTGAGATGATGCATTAGATACTCATTACCTATAGCGGATCTTCACGAAGTAAATGCAATCAAGTGCCAAGCGCGTAAATGAGCTTGAATCTCATTAATAGACAAGCACCCATTATGGTTTGAACGATGATGCACCGAGTAAGAAAGATGCCTCGTGAAATTAACCATGGGGTTTGCATTGAACGGTGTACGTTGTTTCTTGCACAATACCAACAGACTTTCCACACATTTTAATTTAGACTAAAGTACTGTAACATACATTACACAGACATAACTCATGTAAAAAGTGCTCATAGTTAGGGATTCAAAGCGGATCTCACTGCCCAGAAGCAGTCAAGTCCTGCGAGCTGTGATATACAGTGTGTTTATTATTCCGACACAATGGATGAAATAAATTGCTTTAAGATGTAATATTAGTTCCTTTATATGCACTGCCGGGAATTTCTTATAGTCATAATATTAATACCACCCAAAACACTTAAAAGATATCGGTTTTTCATATTGCAAATATTTTATATTGCATCCGCACCTGAGAGCACCTAGCGCTAGGCCAACACTGCCTAATCGTCCGTCATAATAATATTACCCTCGCTGATGGCTGCATGTGAATAGTTAATTGGAGTTTGCTGTTATGAGAGCAATCATTATTTCTGTATCTGTGTTATTATAACTAAGTTTGCTGTTAAGAATGAATGCTATCAAGTATTTGTGTTATTACAGAGCACGGTGTGCTACTGTTATTAATTACAGAGCTTTAGTGAATTAAAATTGTTGTAAAAATGTTACCACTATAACAAAGAGATAATAAAGTCTACAAGAACAACCTCATATTGCAGAAGAATTAAAAGAAGATATCGAGGCAGAACGAAAGCAAAGCTGTTGCGAGGGTATGCGAACTACATTTAAGTATGGTAGAAATATTGACTGCAGACATTCAGCACTCCGAGCAACCCCTATAACCAGATTAGCGATCATTATGAAATAAAGCTAATATTGTGCGCATGCTACTATTGATCAAGGTTTCGCAAATAGAAATGCGAAGGGAACTTGTGCATTGACTGAACTGGCGAATTGCGCTTAGCTGCGGACGCAGGCCAGAACTAACTCTCTGTAATGTGTGCATTTTCCCTTTAACAGTAAGCCATTTAACTGATATGTAAGAAATATTTCACAGGAAGTCTTTAAAAGTGGGCAAAATATGTAGTTTGCCTTAATATTTGAATTTATTTATTTTGCACATGAAAATTCAAAGATCTGTTATTCAATCAAGTTGGGCTAAAATGCATACTTGCTCTTTAGAAACTACAGATATTTTAGCTATACAGCACGTAAACTTCAGTCCCTGATTTTATTCCCTTTAGAATTTATGGAGAAACCAAAATGGGGGGGGGGGGTGTATCCTTTTGCGGAAACTTTCGGGAAGGGAAGTGATCCAGAAGATTTAATTAATTTTTTTTTTCATTTCACGCTTAAATTCATAACTTCAGCCCTTTAATCACTATTTTTTCGGCATTTAATAATCTTTTACAAAGATTATACGAAATTTAGTTACCTATTATGGTTTATTTTATTTTAGCAATGTAATTCAGGTCATATAAACCGACATTCATTTTGATGTGTTGTTCTAAAATTGCGGAAATTCTCCATCAACAACTACCGCATTCAATTAGTTTATGTTAAAACAAGAAATAACCGCTCAATCCACCTAATATATTACATCAGTACTTTGACAAGCATATTGAAACCACTAAAAATCCCAAGTACCCTGTGGGATGTTTATGAACAATTGAACCGAACTTGAAAGTTTCAGCATTAGTGTTGGTGTGTGCAAATCAAAGAATGCTATATTAAATTTATGGTCATAAATTTCATTCGTTGCATGTTGAGCACGCAAATACAGCAGCGTATTATTGATAACACACGGAGATAGACTGGCATGAGCTTCAAGTAAGAACACGTAATTATCACATCTCGTGCAGTTAATTCCCAGTAACAATAGACCATGAACAAGCTGCAGTCCCTTACTATACATTTGTTATGAGTTCTCTTTGTATGAACGAGTATTAATCATTATCTTTGTAATCTAAATATTCATGTGTTCAGAGAAGACCTCGTGTTGTATTGTTCAACCTGCCTCACTCTACTACATCTTGAGAGCATGGGCTCCGCTTCCTAACACGCAATAAGTTCTCTCTTTTCTGCATGCTTTGTGCATTTCTATCTACAGACTTGCTCTCGTGCATTTATGCCGTTATGGACTCTTTCTGCAGTATATATTTTCTATCCATCAATTTCTTTATTTCTTTAGCTATGCACTTAGTTGTAACGTTCCTTTTTTTTCCCTACTTTCAGACATGTAGGAGTATTGTTTAAGCTCTAACAATATTTCAGATTAATTATTTTGTGTTTTGCTTTACAAAATCTTCTTCCTCTCACACTTAGCGATCAGTTCCAAAATCAGATGTATTTCTGATATCATCAAATGGGAGGTCAAAACATGTTCCTGTAACCTCTTAGTTTATAATTTCACTCTTAATAGTACCCACAAGTGAAATTTATAAATATTGAAAATTTGAGGCTTTTTCTTTAAACTTTCATTACAGGCTGTTCAATCTGTATAATACCCATGGCCACGTTTTCAAGTATGTAGATAGCTCTAATTTTTTTTAAAAAAAATGTGCTAAATTTCCACACATGCATATTTTATATTTCTGAACAAATAAATATATTTACAAATTAATTTCAGATTGCAAAATATTTGCCATATAGATTTTTTTTCGCTCTCTTTTGGTTGATGCAGAAAATATACCTGAACTTTTAGTGCTACATTTTTCATATTTTTAATACTTGATCATATTAAATTATTTTATATCTCGAATAATGTAAAAGTGATCTAAATATTGAATGACATTTTTTTATTAATAATGTCTGATTAAATGCTGAAAACCTGAGGAATAATTAGATAAACAGTGCACTGTGTGCAACATTTTATATGAAAAAATATAAGAAATATTAATTTCGAAAAACATGAATTTTAAAACCCAACTATAGTTTTATAATAATATTTTTGCTTCTCAATGGGAGCTGAAAACCCTCTAATGGGATAAAGTTATACATATACAGTGTCCCATTTATCTTGCTAACCCAAAATATGTTCTTCCTGGTGTGTCAAATGAAATCTGTTTTAAACAACCTGTTTTATCATCATAATTTATTTTGGGTGACTAAGATAAATGAGACCCCTTTACATATAACGAAAGTGCGAGATTTCCAGTTTTTTAAGCTTTAAAACAAAAATTGAAATTGAACGAACATGTTGACCAAATTACTCATGTGTATACCCTTAATACACGTTGATACTAGTTATGTTTTATTTCTTCATTTCCCTCAGTAAAGTCAAATATTTTTTATGTTCACCCATACTTTTTATTTGGTTTATGAGGTAATATCGTGAAATGTGTTTGCTGACTAAACCTCATACTTCTTTCTTATTCAAAATCCAGTTCTCTGCCCCACATGTCAACACGAATTCGGCCATAATTTTGAGCAGCTTCAGTTGTGTTTCTTACTTATTTTATTTCGGAGAGTTTTTTCTTCATCAAATGGAATGCGTTTAATTTCAAATCAACATCTGATTCGTACTCCCTGTGGGTGGAATGGGGCGGCGCAGACTCTCCACTCGAAGCGTTAATTTCTCGTAAGTTTTGCTCAATTTACGGCATGTCTCTGCGCTGTGATCTCACAGCCTTTAGCCTTAGCAGTCACGCCAAATTTCCCTTTTCAGATGTCTACCGGTTAAAAGTAGCGGTGTAGTGATGAAAACTACCGAATTTCGACTTCTACTCATAGATGTATTGTTTTATTAGTAATGTGTGGCATGATATAACTTGAAATTACAAAGACGTACTTGAATTAAGGCATTTATACCCGCAAAAAATAAAGTAATTTTTGTTTTCAAAATAAGTATGAAATTAATAATTATTTAAAATAAAAAAGGGCAATTTATGTTTTACTTTTATATTTTCACTTTATAATATCCATTAATGTGGTATTTATCTTGAAGAGTAAGATGATTAAGTTTGACTGTTTTGTTTGAGAAAAATACTTTAAATTAAAACATATCTTGTTCATATATATTAAAAATATTATTTGCAAAATATAACAAATCTTCAAGCATAACGAGGATTCGAACCTACGTAGTTATTATTACTAGACACGTGTTTTTGTTCACACAACCTTCAGAGCACGCGGTCCGAGCAAACGCAATTCCTGTTTATGGCATAACTTGAACATAAACTGAAGACGGAATTAAAACGTGCATTGTGAACCCAGCGTTAGCGAATGTTTCCGATGGTTTACGAGCCGGTCATGGTTTCTGGCCGTTCTCCTTTTCTGCTTAATTGTGTACATGAAATGTTATATTTATATACCTGCTATATTAGTGTACTATTTATAATAATTTTAAAGCAATAGTGTTATTTTTTCTTGCAAACCATTATTTGTATTTTACTATCACAAACTTTCAAATATATTTACATAATTTTGCTGAATTCATTGAACTTTTTGCATTTAATTTCCATTTCCGCTAGAAACTTGATGGTCGGCAATTAAAATATTTACCAGTTGAATAGAACTTAGGCGAAATTGGGAAATCTTTTTCGAGTCTTTCACTTATTCAAATTGGTTTTATTGTTTTAGCTCCTGTCAAGTTTCATCTATATGTGGTATATATTTTTATTACATAATTTCAGGGGAGCCTTTTGCTCTCGTAAATTCTCCAAAATTTCTAACAACACTATCAAAGTATATTCACAAACAAAGTGTAAATGATACTATGTACTTTTTTTCTATTGGTTGTTTTAGGTTGCAAACAGTGCCGTCTTTTTCTAAAACCATTATGATATGCTTTATATGCTCAGTTCAATGGTCTTGTCCATCGGTAATTACCACATTCGTGTTGATAGTCGTTTATAAATAAAAGTTATGATTAATTTGTTTTTCCACTCTACCGTTCCGAGATTACATATAAATTTAGTATTCGAATTTTTAATTCAAATGAGCGTATTTCGGAAATGTATATTATATCGATCCTGCGATTTTATATTCTTAATGTAAATTTATTTATCATACATTCCTGTCTTATATGACTGAATTTTAACGATTCCGTTACTACTATCTATTAGGTCATCCAATTACCTAATGACCGACGTGCTGCGAATACTGCATCATAGCTGCGGCTAGACGGTCTACACTAGAGTCGGAGCGGGCGAACGGACTGTGCAACACTAGCGCTTCTAGTGGTAGAAACACTAGAATGACTATTCAATAAATTCTAATGGACTTAAATGCTATTCATCCACGTCACAAAAGCAGATGTAACTGCCTTTATTTTTCACACATTTTCTGGCATCTGCTTATGAAATTAATTATAACCCTTACTAATTCTCTTTGAAAAATTAAATTTATTTCTTGACGTATGCTATCCAATAGTTCGTCCAAAGTGCACGGATACAGCTAATGTATGGATCGCATTTCTAGTTGTAATCGAATTGCTTACGAGTTTCATTTCATACAGTCTCTTGGTAGAACGAGCGGACTTCCTACGAATTATAAATACTCGATGTGGAATAATTTTTGTTATTCAGTGTTTGAAGCACTCTTACTTTAGCATTTGATACTTATTTCTTTCCCTGTTCATGCACTCGATTCAAGGCCAATGTAATAGTTCGATAACACCCGTCCACCCTAACTGGTATAGTCCGGCTGGCCTTGAGCGATGCAGACAGCCGCCGTCGCTTCGGTTGTGAAATAATTGGAGGTCCGATATAATGTTGCCATTTCGTTTCCTACAGATTTTACAATGGGACTTGTATTATGTACCATGATATTTTTATATATGCCTCATAAAGTAGGAGAGCGTGAGCAATTTATTATAAACTAATAAATTTACGTCGTGGCAAACAATGCGATGGGTGATCTAAAGTTGCTGGAATATAGTTCCACGATTAAGTGTCAGTACACACGATGTCCAAATATAGACCAACCTGTTATTTGGCTTAGCTCTTGTTACATTCTCATTGTGAAGCGACATCTACGCCCTTGCTGCGCAGGAGTCATCAGATTTTCTCATTATACGGAGTTGCGTTTTGGGTACTAGTGCCCCATATTGCTTCCGGCTACCGAGCTGGCTGTTTCCAAGGAAAAAATTGAAACATCTGGCCAAGATACTCGATACATTCAGAGTGGGTTTTTGTAAGGAACGAAACTGAATGAAAGATATTGTTAGAAAGCGTTAACATGTATTTCTCGCTACATGTGTAAGTAAATATTAAAAATGGAATCTATATACTTGCAATTTAATTCATTGGATAGCCCATTAGCAACAACAAAATACAAATTTTAAACACATTATATTACCATCCTATTTTATATGTAAATTTCAGTCCACCATAAATGCATTTGTTTATAATAAATTGAAAATATTCAAAGATAGATTATAAGGTTATCTGATATATTAGGAATAAGCTAAGCGAGTTGCAATAATAACATAAGTAATTTTAAATACTTAAATGCAAATATGACTGTCTTTAAACAGCTTTATTTATAAATAGTTTCATTCTTCATATAATTGCTAATTTTCTGCATGCATAAGTCACATAACGTTAAAACAAATTCATTGCTTTAACTGCAGTTTATTGGCATTTCTTTAGAGTTAAATAAAATAGGTGGTATCGTAATATCACGTATGCAAATTAACATAGCTATGTAAAAATTTAAATTGTCTCTGCACATACAACATCGTTCCTTTAACTTGCACAAAATGTCCAACTACTTCGCAAAGTTGAAGCCGGAAATAAGGCTGCCTTTATTAATTTAATAACTAAAAGGCTGCAGAGTTATATTTATAAAGGCATTATATTTGATAAGGATAATTGTTATGTATGTGTATAAGAAAATCATTTTGAGATAGGTATAACAGGAATCGAAATAATTTGTAACTTGTATGTCATTTGACAGGTGATGGTATCTTACAAAAGGGTTTTTGTATACATTTTGTGTAAAATATGTTAGAAAGAGACAGATGTATACCTGACACCTCTCCACTGACCGCTCCTTAGACAAGGCTGAAGAAAGGGTAAACTATCTTTTGTTAGGTCACGAACCTTCTACCCAGGAAATACTTAGGAGTTGACAATAAGAGAAACATGTGGTCGTAACGGGACAGTTTTTAACAAAGTCAGACGTAGCAATAATTTAAGAGAAAATGAAAATGTCAGAACGGAGACGAAAATGTTTTATTACAGGAAAGCCGAAAACAGCCATAAACACGTGCTTTATCTCTGAGAACATTTGGAAATCTACAAACTAAGGAAGGCAAAAGATTATCAATATAAATCAGAATGTAAGGAAAGGGCCGAAATTTATGACAGGTTGTTCTGGGAAAATTCAAGTTCGTGGGAAGACATTAGATCAGGGGGGAAAGAATAATTCTAGCCAATGGTCTTCGGATAAAAGTTAACGAATCAGGAGAACTTAAATACAAATAAATAATTTTAGGATAGCCAATGATGAAAGTACAACACGAAAATAGGATAAAATACGAAGAAATTTAATTTAGCGAAAGGCGTGGCGATGTAGTAGAAAAACTAGAGTACAGAAGTCAGAGGACACATTCACAGATTCGCACATTCACACTCGCAGAAGTCAGACATTCACACATTCAGTAGACATTCTCTCGCACATTCAGACCTTCGCAGATCGAGATTCAGACATTCAATAGAAACAGGGACATCATACGAGAGACGCGAAAGTAATATACGGAATCAGGCAGTCTGAGTCATCCGAAAGTAATCAGTCTAGATCATATCTAAAGTTCAGTTGAGGGCAGTGTAAGTCATTTCTAAGGTCAGTCTAAGTGAGTAGTGAGGTCAACTACGAGCCGTCAGGAAGTAACCTGCCAAGTTGTTAAATAACTCAAATGTTCAAACAGTGCCAGACTTATTAATACAGTGAACAATCTCCTTCCCCCCCTAACGACTTTCAAGTCGTTAAAAACAGTCCAAATTTACCCTGAGAACCCATCAATCCCCCTACATTGGAACAACTATATTAACCTGCTGCAAATTAAGGAACACAGTGGAACCACAATTATAACCGTTCCAAAGTATTGCACAATTCCTAAATATAAAGCCAATTTGAAAACCTAACAATATGGACAGAGTATTTTTCTTACTTTTAGGATCCATGCTTGCCCAAATGTTTTGTTTCTGTAGCCTAAACAAAATATAAATCTTATATTACACATAGGCTTCGATATTCTCATTTTGAGATATTTTAGCAGTGATTAGTAAAATAAATTCCCTGCGTCATCTGTAAGCACCTTAAGCAAAATTTCATCTTTACTTTCTAGATTTTACATAGAATATTATACGTTTTGACACACAGGTTATTTTGCTACAGGTCTGTTTATACCATCTTGAGCCCATAATTTTAACTGGTGTAATAAGTCAATACAGACATTTCTGGACGCTGCATGACATCAGCGTGTTAAAGATGCAACAGACAAAGATCTGAAGTAGGTTATCTTTGTCGAGCGAAGTTGGGATCCCGAGTCTTAATTCTTTTACGCAGTAAGAAGTACGTACTGCAGGCCAACTTTTGCCATTTGGGAACTCCCTACCTTAAAGGCAACGGCGCTTTCTCTCTCGCACTAGTGCAAGATTAATGTAAAGGATGAGCAGGGATGAGGGGTAATGTATAAGTATGCCTATGCCCCCAAGTCTCTAACTTAGAAATCACGAAAGAACAAAGGCCTGTTCTCCGTGCTCGATAACGAGCAACAATCTTTGTAATACAGCCTTTGCTCACAAATGTATACACGTGGACGGTTAACTGACAAAAAACCGGCACCACCTACCATGCTGGATTATTTGTGTGCATAAGAAACACTGTGTCATTAATTTAGCAGTAATTTTTATTTCATTTTGATTTAATTCCATAAGTTGTACTGACATAGACAGATATTAATTTTGGAAAATAAAAGTTGTGTTTAATTGCAGTTCTTATGATAAGTGTTACATGATACACGTTTTATTTTCTGTAAAATATCCCACATTTAAAATTGCGCAAAATGCATAATTTACAATGGTACACACTACATAGTTTTCAACGCTTTTCTAACGACGTGTGTTTGCATTTTCATTGACTACTAATGATATGAACAGTAAAGAACTTTCACCATAAATGATCAGCTTACGATAATTTCAAGTTGTAAAATTACGCGATAAAGTAAAAGTTATACCTAGATATGAATACACTGCACACATGCTTAAATAAAAAATTCTTCAGCAGAAAACAACAATACAGACCAGATTAAAACATACAATTCCCGGGCAGGCGTTTGTCGCCTAAGTACATTTTTGTTATAATTTAGTAATCAAGTGGAAAGTTTACCATATGACGTCTCTATAAATATAAAAGAATACTACAGATAAAAATAGAGAAGATTTCAGGCAAGTCAATTGCTTTTAACAACTTTATTTGAAATGAACAGATTTAATTTAATTCAAATAGAAATATTTTATCTTTTAGGAATCCACATAAATAAAACTGAACGTGTAAGTTTGATGCTCTAAGCATTTTATTAGAAAATTACTCAAAACGCAGAAAGAGATTTAATATATATACTTGTCTAGCATCTTGCCATTGAAGAACTCCAGTAGTTTGAAATATAGCAATTTCAAGTGTGAATTTATCTAAGTGTTTTATCCTTATCTACTTTTATTATTACTCTTAATTTGTTACATTGTTAATAGTTTTATTTTATTTTTATTTTTCATTTATATATATTAAATAATGTGTCCAAAGTTAAAATTATAATACAAAATAGCTAAAGATAATCTTTAGATAAGAATAAAAAGAATAGATCACTAAATTCCGTAAAATTTAAAGTAGATTCCAATAGAACTATTAAACAGAACATAAAAGAAAAACATATCCCTTTAAATATGTCTATTCCCACTATAATGCATGGTTAAAAATGTCGATGTAACTCATAGTTGAGAAAGGAATATGTTGCACAAACCAGGCTAACAGTATAAAAGAAGTGAGGGTGCAAAAAAGAGATAATAAAGAAAAAAAAAGCATTGCAAAATAACAGCAAGAACATAAATGTATATTCACAGGATGGAAAGGATCTAAGTGATATAATTTTACGGCACATTTCCGTCGATAAATGGAATAAAAATTTCTAATAGTATTTTGGCAGCTTGGCATAAAATAATTCTGCATCATCTAATCTGTTAACTCACCGGAATCCATACATTGTAACAGGTAAAATAATTACAAGAAAAACAGAAATAGAACAAACACTTGTCATTTGCTATTATTTCATGATTCGAAGCGTTTTGACATAAATTTAATTGATTTATGTTAATTACTGAGCTTAATATTGTCGTCATAGCATTGATGTTAAATTAAATTAAAAGTTAACAACGCTAGTTATGAACTTTTTTCACAATAAGGTTGTGCAAAGGAAAACATACTGAATATTTGCAATTACTGCATTTTTAATATTGTGGCATATGCATTGTTTACATTATTGTAGAGTGTTAGGTAATTATTGGGGGAAAAGTCAGTTAAGGAGAACGTTCGTTGATGGTGGTTTGTTGTCAGAAATTTCTAGAAGCAAGTCTTGTGCTTTAACCCGATTGCTGTTGGGAGTTTTCCCACCCGCGTGGCAAGTTGTGTACCATTTAGTTGGGAACTATCCACTATAGGGGTAGAACGTGTCCTATGTTACACCTTTCCCCCAGCCTAGAAATAGGCACCCCTAACTATGTTGAAAAATCGGATTGGTAGGAATTGTAATACTTACGCTTTGAGAGTGTTAAAATGCGATGTAGTGAAAAATTTGGTTTAATAATAAAAGCATAAACAGAAGAGTGTAGAATAACTAAGTAGCTATGTTTAGGTAGTAGACCCCGTAAGGCTACTTCTTGATATTATGCAATAGCTGTAAGCAATGGAATCACAATGGTGATAATATATAAGCTAGCAGCGACAGAATATTAATCAGGTTACTACTTGGCAGCAGATATATTTACTTTCTCATAAACTCTTAAAAAAATATTAAATATTTATTAAACTCTATATTATCACTTTATTTATTGCACGTTGCTCCTTTTCAACCTGTTAATATTTATATATTTATATTTGAAAAGAAACTGAAATTACTACGACGGACGAATGTAGGCTATCTGAAGAACTATTTTAGCACAAATAAGAAGAAAAACATTATTGCAAGACCCCTAAATGATTGATCCTGACGAATCTATCTAGGGAAGAAATTATATTAATTTCTTCACATGGTTGGAGAATAAAAAGTAAGTATGTACATGCACTTAGAGAGCACCTTTTGATAAAGATTACCCCAGCTTTTAGTTTTCTATTTACGAGAAAAAGTTCCTTTCATACTAAGCACAATAAACGTTAAAATAGTATTTAAATGTTTATACTTATTCTAGCATTATGTAATCTTCGTCACTAGACAAACATGGAAATTATCCTCAACTAAAACAATGTGTACATGAACCAATTTTTAATTTTGTCCAGAATATTGGCATGTGTTTAAAATTTCTGCCATATTTCTTCTAACTGTTAACTTGCTGAGTGTTTTGTGAAGCATTAGGGACGCCACAACATTTTTCGAATAGAAGACAGAAATTCTAAGTGTGTGTCCAAAAAGGATTAAAGCTTTGGAACACATCTAACAAAATAGATGTCACTTCGTTGAAAAGTTAAAAGATGCGAGTGACGACTCTTGCTAGAGCGTGTGCAAAGAAGCCTCGTTACAGCGAAGTTACTTATCTGATTTCAATGTCAGCCTGGTTTAATTGCAGGGATATAAGACAAGATCTGCTTTAAAGCTCTTCCTTTTGCATATGTATTTTTGCAGTTAAGGAGCCTTCAGGTGGTTTGATGCATGAACGGCTACATGAGCGGAAGGCAGAGGATAAGAGGTTTGGAAAACGCCAGAGTGCTTCCGTTTTAGCAGCTTCAGTACCTTGTAGACGAAACAAAACAAGCTACTTCAGCCCAGAGAAAAATGTTATTATGTGAACTAGTTATTATGACAGTGCCCCATTGGAAATAAAAGACTTTCCATTTTTGAAAAACGCAATAGCACAAAAGAATTTAGCCAAAAACTGTGACCAAATATACGACTTGTAAATGAATTGACCTAATTAGATAATTATAATACTGCCTTAATATAATGTTTTTCTATAGGGATTAAATGTATTAATCCGGTATAAGGTGTTGTAATTATAATGAAACAAATATTAAAACTACATTTCAACACCTAAATAAATATTTCTGCCCCAAAATTACTTCAGAATAACAAGTTAATCATTTTAAAACTCTTACTTATTCTACAGGCACAAAATGTCTTTAAAATGTCATAAATATTTTACACGTTTTGAGTTACTGTTGAAGTTACTGACTCAAAATATCTATAAAATCTTCTGCAATTTCTACGCTCAGGGTCACATATCAGTAAGCTCTGTCTTGTCAGTTGGAGTCTTGCTTGCATTGTTATAATTACTTCTAATTTGCCTGTGACTTCATTAATGTGTGTGTGAATAAAATTTAGTGTATTGAAATAGAGCTCAAAAGCTAAACTAGAACAGAGAATATTTGTTTGTACTATGTGAAAACATATGATCTTGTGCAGCAATGTACAGGCTATTTGTGGAGATTTCGTGAGGTTTCATATCAACACAGGGAATACTTTAAGAAGATTTGTTCTTATATTTAGGAAATAATAGAATTTGTAATCGAAAACGACGTATTCTAACGGAAGACAAACTTGATATACGAAAAACACTGGAGCGTTCTCAAAACAAATCATTATGTCGTGTTATCACAGCAAATAATCGCATCTACAAGCTTAGCCCATAGAGACACTAAACTGCTGCACACTTATAACTTACAGAGTAATATTAGTCCGAGAATTACAGCCGTTTGGCGAAGTTTTGCAATTGAGATGAGATAATTTTCTCTGATGAGGCTTGGTTTCATTTGTGTTCACAAAACTACCTGCACCAGAGAACAGAAAACTCATTCATGAAATATACTTCAATTATGAAAAAAAAAATTAAGTTTGGTATGCAGTAACTGCAAGACAAAAATAGGGCACGTATTCGCTCTGTTTACAATTATTTGACTCTGAGAAATAACATTAATATTTTCAAAAATATTCTGTCACATTTCATAACACTGTAATTCTTTGGGAACTTAAGGAAGGTTTTTAATGACAAAATAATTTCTAGAGTCACACTCTTTAGGTATCTCAGACTTACCGCTGAGAAACCCTAAAAAATAAAGTACAACGGGTGATTAATAAAACACCAACAACGCTTAGAATACTGTGCGAAATGGCAAACTGATAATTTTTCAAGAGGAAATACATATCCGGAAATGCATGATTTGGGCGCTATGGGGCGTCAAAATACCGCAAGTCTTTGACTGTGTGCATCGCTCAATGTGCACGCTGAAACCGCTTTTAAAATTAAAAGAATGCTATGATGCTTCTTGTTACATTGAAGAAAGTTTCTTGACAAAATGTGTACCAAGTGTTGTAGCAGTTTTTCTAAATCTTTCTGTAGAACTAACCCTCGCTCAATAGATGAAATGAAAGACAATATAAACAAAAAATTCCAAATATTTCGGAAGTATTACTTTTACATATAAGTGCTAATTTTATCATTTGCCAATACCTAAATGCACTAGGACACCACTTTGAACATTTGCTACAGCAATGGTTACTTATTATAGCGTAAAAATAAGTGTGCATATACTTATTAATCAAAGGTGTATGAGCGTTTAATATACAGACAGATTACGGACCGATAAAACCAAGACCTGGCCGGCTGGCCGGCTGATTGTTCAGTCAACCACAATCGGTGAGCGCTATCGGCAGATGGCTTACTGGGACGCACGGTATTTTCCTGTACTTTAAGTAATATAAAGATATTTTTAAATTGTGTCATATACTTTTAGTTATATACTTTGGTAGAGTTGGCGCATTATGTAGTATATCTTCTCAATTATGCAAACTACTAAACCGAGTTTTAAAATTCCTAAAACATTTTGAAATCAAGAGTAAACTATAGGTTAATCTTAGGAGTGTAAATTTTTTAACATTACAAAAATTTATAACATTGATAAAAATACTTCTTTTATTAAATTACGTTGATTTCATTGCAGCTGTAAAACAAAAATATTCAGGGTTAAACATACAATCAAACAGAAATTGAATGATATATGATGGTTTCTCATCTGCGGTGTATTACAATAGTAACATGTTTTAATATTAAACCGTAATATTTAATTGCATTGTTGTGTATATTTAATATTTCCACCAAGCCAGTGTTGTTTGTGTTATATTTAGTAGATATATGAGAAAAGTTAATTAAAGTCCCGTGACCCAAACCAAGGGTTTCCGCACGGCACACATTTTGGTCATCGATACACACCGTACTGCACTGCATGCCGGCTCTGTGAAAGCTGCAGCTTTCATATCCTCTCAAGTCTTGGTAAATATTCGCAAATAAAATTCTTAGGTGCCAAAAGCTGTAGCAGCAAAATCTCTGTGTTGTTAGGGAGCAATACTGTACTCTAGTTCAGTCACTCTCAGTCGTTCTCTTATTAAACCAAAGCGTTGTTTAAATTCATAGGAATCCACCACAACTATTTCTACTGTGATCTAAAACTTCATTCCTATGGACTATCACCAAACTACGATCAATACATTTTTCTCTTTCAGTTTTTTTGCTTTACTTTACTTTTAAATGGACATAGCCGTTCAACTTTTTTGGCTATACACTGTCATTTTTCAACATAATCGCCTTGCAAACCTATGATTTTGCACTACTTAGATGAAAAGTCATGGATTTGTTTAATTTAAGGACGCTCTTTAACATCCCAAGTCATCAGCGTCCCATTCAAATCAGGGTGTGAAACGACCGACAAATTTTGCTTAGAGTCCTCTTTTTCAGGCTTGAGGTTCTTTTTCGTGCCGTAAATGTACGACACGGGACCCACTGCTTTACTTCCCTTCCGAAGGAAGCCATACTTACAATTTTTACGCCTCAAAAAAGTCATCGGTCCTGGCCGGGATCGAACCGGCGAACATCCCTGGTCAT
The DNA here is from genome assembly GCA_030762175.1 of Metallyticus violacea. Taxonomy (NCBI): domain Eukaryota; kingdom Metazoa; phylum Arthropoda; class Insecta; order Mantodea; family Metallyticidae; genus Metallyticus; species Metallyticus violacea. Next base: position 356,973,620 of record CM060846.1, on the reverse strand, counting down.
CAGCGTCCCATTCAAATCAGGGCGTGAAACGACCGACAAATTTTGCCTAGAGGCCTCTTTTTCAGGCTTGAGGTTCTTTTTCGTGCCGTAAATGTACGACACGGGACCCACGGCTTTGCTTCCCTTCCGAAGGAAGCCATACTTACGATTTTTACGCCTTAACAAATTCATCGGCCTTGGCCGGGATCGAACCGGCGACATTGGGTTTATGAGGCAGGTATGGTTACGACTACACCACCAGGACTGGCCAAAAATTCATGTATGAATCCAGAAGGGCTGGAAATCTGAAGGTGCAGATCCGGGCTTTAGTACACCGAAGTTTAATGATCTCTACTCGCTTGCGTGTCTTCGCGTTTTCGTGAAGAATTTTCTTCATGTCTTTTTAAGTGCAGATGCGCAGGAACCGATTCTTCAACTTCCAAAGAGCAGTGAAATAAATTTGCGGTTTTATGTTTTTCCACGAGGCAACACATCGATAAAAATTAATTTCTTTACAGCCGCAGGAGAATGAGGCAGTGACTTCAGTGGCAGACAGTGCTGTCAAGTACAACAACGCATTCTAAAAATACAATGAATGAATTCTTGAGGAAACGAGTGCGTAAATAAGCTCGGTGTCCACAACGTTTAATGTTACCTAGCACGGGGCAGTCTCTTCGCATTTATCTACCACCCATCTTTCCATATACATTTCTTAAACTCTTCTAATTATTGGTGATGATCCCATTTTCCGGCAAAAGAAATTCAAATATCACTCTTATTTATAGTTAGAGCCGTCACCTTTGGTGTCACTTTGAATACACGTGAAATATTAATCAATCACAGAACCTTCGCTTGGAACGGAGAGCTTTGTGAGTAAAACCACTTCCAACTACAAGGAAGGCGCCTTCATATAATATTACCCTAAGTGGCGGGCATAGGCGCCAAGCAATACTCCATGCACCGTTACACAGATGCGGAGTGCTTGGAGCTTCACGGTGTCCAAAGATATGACTCTATTTATAACATACGTCACTAAGAGGCCCCATTTGGAAAGCCCACTGCATTCTTTTCCCCCAGAAAAAAAAATGAAACTGCATAAAGTTCAAAAGAAAAACTAGCCCAGAAAAGCAAGTGATACATTATTTATTCAATGTCCATCGTATGAACATATATTCATAATGCTGTATTTCAAGAGATGTGAAATAAATATTTTCATTTACCCCAAAAATACTTAAGATGTTTGGATGTCACATTTTGAAAATGTATGGACCAATCTGTGTTACGTATTCGATAAAAGATTACAGTGTGTTCATATGCAATACTTGCAAATTTGATTGTGAGATACCATCTTTCTGGGCCCTTTCGAAGCAAGAAGAAACGTACATTCTTTGTAACAAGTTTAAAATCTTGCACATACCTATTCTAAGTTGCCGAGTTTGGCATCAGTCCCAATTTTCCACTGTTTCACTTATCAGGAATCGCAATCTTATCAATATTTAAAATTAAGGTGAAAAATGCTAGATGTTTATTTGAGTTCTTTTGAATGTAATGTCAAATTTGTTTAATTTTCTGAATACACAAAACTCGGTTCAATTTCAGTTGTAGATATTTTCTGTTTTTTTTTTTTTTTTTGAGACTCTCTGGTTTATTTATATATCTCTCCCTGAATTTGTTTTTATATGGTGTGGGGGTCTTAACCCCATCAGAATATATGCATCATTCAAATTTATATTGTAATTTGATGAATCAGGGAAAATAAATGGAAGTAATCGATTTATCTCGCCTCAACCCCACTGCTTTGCAATGTATTAATGCCATCGATCGTAGTTTTTTTGATATTTTGGCTCAAGATACAGATCACATGACCTCTTCATTGCTTATGTTTGTGTATGGAGAACGGGAAAAAACAATGCCTCTCAATTTCTGCATTATCTTGAGCCTGTAGTAGCCGTAGGTGGCTGAGCATTATCGTACAGGAAATGAAGTAAATCTATGGCCTCTTCTTTCTGTTTCGGATGACTATTTTATTGAACTTTCGATGAGACGTGAGTTGTGCTCTGCATTTATATCCCATCGTTCTGTATAGAAATATACACCCCACTTATCTAAAATACGATAAAAATAGTCGTAATTTCGTCCAGTGAAAAAGTAGACTAGTCGACTTAGGGGCTGTGGATTGACATTGCTGCATTAAAGCTCCTTTGATTTCGAATACCAAGCAGTTCACAGCAATGAGGAAACATTTATATTGCGTTTTGGTTAATTAGCAATGGAACCCAAGATGCACACAGCTTGTAATACAGGAGTGGCATTAATGATATTGTGCACACTATAAATAAATACTCTAATTTAGGCCCCCAAGAGTCTCGTAATTTTCTGCAGAATTCCTCCCGTCTTCAGTGTTCATGGGCGTCAGAATCTCGACGCATTATTGCTTTTCTGTTATAGCTTTCTTATGTCTGAAGTTTCCTCTGCATACCGTGTGTATTTGTCCTTGAAAATATAGTACTGAAAAATTAAATCTAAAAACTTTTGTGACCTTGTATGTGACATCAAAACAAAAACAAAACAAAAAATAAATAAAATAAAGTTTCTGAACATTTTCCTGTGCCAGATGATGTATGCATTCTGCAGGTGTAACGATTGTTGAAGTTTGGAATTGTGCAGCATGTCTTTGTCCAGTACATTGTTTGCTTTGATATTTCCTTTCTAAATTTATAGTGCGTGTTAAGAAAAACAAGTTGCGGAAATAATTTTAATGGATGAACATCTTTTTTACTCCTAAATTACCGGGTTTGTATCCTTTTATTTTTATTACCTACTTATAGCATGAAGAAAAATTTTTATACCCATATAAAGGATGTTGGCTTAAATTACTGTAAAGAACAAAACAATTTTAAATGTACGTAGCAGTGCACAATAAATGATGAAATCTTAAATTAATGTTTGAGTTCTTAGCGTTTCTATGTAACGGTAAATTTGAGAGCCAATGACAGCCAAAGTGATAATCGTGGAGTAATATTTCACTATAAAGTTACGATGGACAGATTATAACATGAAGCTAATGTACTTGGTTTGTACATTTTTAAATCAATAATTTCGTCTCCTCTGGAGATTTTCTGTAGGATCCAATACGTGATCTTGTTTACGAGAACGCATTTGAAACAGAAGATGATCTGGTAGCCAGGATGGTTGCAGCTGCAGAGAACGTTAAAAGCAATCCTGAAGTCTTTGAAACGTTAGAAACACTATGTTTCAACGATTTAATCTTTGATTAGAGGTCAACGGAGTCAATTTGAACATATTTTGTAAAATAAAGTTATTAATTTTTTGTAAATCTGTCAAGGCAAATAGTTTACGTTATTTAATATATGCTGTTTTCGAAAAACAATGCCTCATAGGAAAATATGGCATAAGAAACAAATTTTTATTTTGGCGCTTCGCTCCAGTTCAAATTTTGTCATTTAATATTTTTAATTCAGTATTTGGGCAAAAAAAAACTAAAACAAAGAAAACCAAATAAAAGCCTCATTAAAATTTCATAGCAATGTGCTTCATATGGGTATCACTGCTAAATCGTGATATTTGGCGCAAAAGTCTCAAAATTCACATAATATATAAAATAATCACGTTTTTAAATACTGGCTTGTCACATAAGTCCGTTATTGTTTAAACTTTGAGTAGAGGTACACGGAGTCAATTTTAAACTTAGGTCTATCAAGGCAAATAGTTATTTAAGGTATGGTGTTCTCGAAAAACAATATCTCATAAGAAAATATGACATAAGAAACAAATTTTTGTTTTGGTGTCCCGTTCGAGCTCAAATTTTATACTTTTAATTTTTTTCTAGAAGAAAGAAGGAAACAAAATAAACAGAAAACTTCACTTGAAATTTCATAGTAATGTGCTGTATATGGATACCACTGCTAAATCGTGTTGATTGGCGCAAAAGCATCAAAGTTCACATTATATCTAAAATAATCAAGTTGGCTTGTCACTTCTGTTTTTATCATAAATTCCATCGATTTGCATTACACTACCGGACTTGGGACACTATATTCTCTTACAGTGGAGGTATCTTGATCTTAGGTCAATGTTGGGAGCTTAACACGTTTGCATCAACATGAACGTTATAACACTATAGGCGGGTAAAAATATATACAAAAAATTAAAGAAAAAAAAACAGCTTGACATTTATAATTTTAGAACTGGAAAGAAATAGTTGTGATTTAATTTATTTGCGGATGCTCTTTAACATCTCAGGTCATCAGCGACCCAATCAATTCAGGGCATGAAACAATCAATAAATTAAATATCCTATCCCAATTTATCATTTCATCTCATGTATCATCAGTGTCCACCGCCTGCGGTACCTCAGTAGTAAAAAACGGACATTAAACACTACTCAAAAAAAGTCAATAAATTTTGCTCACAGGTCTGTTCTTTCAGGATAAGGGTTCTTTTATATGCTGTAAATCTACTGCATGGGAACCACGACTTTACTTCCCTTACGAAGGAAATCATGCTTGGGATTTTACGCCCGAAAAAATCCATCGATCATGGCCGGGATTGAACGCGCGATATTGGGTTTAGGGAACGAATTGTCTCAGACGCTTCAACATGCAACTACAAACATCGATATGGATCAACGTCATAGCTACTTTACGATGTGACGTTAATTCATAGCCAATCAAATGTAAATCATTGTTATGGCTGAGGCGCATTTGTGAAATAGTACCTTAAATCTAACCACAAAAGTCACATACTGTTACTGAATGTACAAGTTTCATGAAATTGGTAAGGCATTTCGAGAACTACAGTAGGTATTATAAACGACTACTATACTCGAACTGCAATTAATTAATTAGGACGTGTGGTTTACTGTACTAATAAATTTATTTAGCAGAGTGAATTGTTTGTTTTCAGTTTTTTTCACCATCCATTAACACATTTGTAGCTTTGCAGTTAACGCCTATAGCACCACAACGAGACTATTAGTTCCTATTCTGAAAAAACCCATTTTCCAACTCCTTTCTACTCGCTAATTCTCTGTGCATATTTTTCAGCATTCTATATACAGAGGGTGCCAAAATAATTATACACATTTGAAGCAAAGAAAAATCTGTTAATATAACAAAACTGAATTCACACAAACAGAAAATTATGATCACTAATAAATAATCTTAGACTTTTATAGTTACAACACTTACAACAGTTGCTCAAAATATCCACCGTCAGCGTCGATACACTCCTCAGTACGTTGAACTACTGATTGAGCAACGTTTGCAAAAGTGTCCACAGCGATTGCAGCACATTCCGTTTCAATTTCTTCCCGAAGTGCTGCCAATGTATATGGTTTTCTACTCCAGTTGGCGGTTCTGTTCTGTACACATGACTCCATTGACTTTGAACAAAGTCTCGGTTTTCCAAAAACTGCTTTCCGCTGTTCAAACGTCAGTCTTGGCTCCAATTTGTTGTAGCAACGTTAGCATAACGTAATGTGAGCCACATCTGTTTACAGAACATCATACGACAATCTTGGTTTCATTTGTTCATTGTTTATTTACCTGTCACGTAGCAACGCTATCATAATGTATGCGAGTCACATCTATTTACGGTACATCATACTGCACATTGCCTTTGTTTTTCGGTCCAACTTTGAAATATATTAAATAGATATCTCTATGAAAGTGTGTATACATTTTTTGGCACCCGCGGTATTTAACTTTGTATGACCTTATGTTTAATTATGGACTTTATATGATATTGCACACTATTTTAAATATGTTGTGTACAACAATGGTGCATACTATACAAAATAAAGTTTGTACTAAATCGAATACTTCATTAATATGCTTAACTCTGAATAATCGTGCATTTAAAACCTGCCCGATTGTTCGGCAGCTTCTATTCATGCTGTGTTGGGGGTGTGTATGTTCTCAGGTGATTTTATAATAATAATGCTGGTTGCTGCAACGTAACAAAGCAAAGAACAAATTTATGTGACAACCCTATACTTTTATTGGAAAAATATGTCCACTGGAGCCACCTTAGCGTGTAAACAATTTGAAGATTTTCTTAATCTTCACCAGCACAGATTAATAAATGTGTATACTAGTTTTACCTGTAGATGCAACAAAGTTAATTTAAAACTACACTTGCTAGAACGGAAAAAGACACTAATTGTTTGTGTATGTATAAAAGCAGCACAGGTTTCAAATTCTGCTTTTTTCACTCTGTAATATTCTCTTAAGCTGTGTTGCAATTTATTTGTAAGCATATGCCTTTGTACGTGTTTCTTATCACCAGGACGAAGCTGTATTTGTAAAGCAGAATCCGGTTTCCACCAACACTGCTTATTAGACTGTCATTTCTAACTCTATTATCTCCATGGCAGAGGTCAGAAAACACAGTTTCCCGCATATTCTCGTTTTATATAAAGCACCTGGATACCTCTCGAAAATTTACGACGGCTATTATCTACCAGTATTTTATATCACCCTATTTAGTGCCACGCTGGATTCATTTCATAGGGTGTTCACTTTAATTGTGTACAGATAGCAAGGGAATTAATGTTCCCGGCTTAAAACGTTGTTACAAAGCCTTAAATATAAATGGACGCTAAATGAAGAATGTTGCATTTATGCTAGGACATTAATATGCCCTCCAGTTTCAAGAAATCTGCACTTTTAGCATATTCCCGGTGTATGTATAAGATTACTGTTACCTACTATGCAGTTCTGTGCCTTTCATACGGATAATAACAAAAACAATAAAATATTATTACCAAAAATTATATATTTTCATTCCGTTACTGTGAAATTTGAATGCAAAAATGTTCATTTTACAGTGATTTTGTTACAGTTGCTAAAAACTAATAACACATACATTTTCTCTTACAGTGCGAACCAGCCAAGAGTTTATGCATATTACACGGGCAGGGTGAGAAGCGCTTTAGTTGTAAATGCGCACAATATTTTCCACTTCCAACTACATCATATTTAATTTTTTCGGCAATAGTTGAAAAGTGTTTGGCGCGTGCTGTCTACAATAGAATGCCAATAATGTGCGGTTATCTTAACTGGACGTGCATTACTGATGAACGCAGTCGGTGGCAGTTTTTAAATACAATTGAACTGTTGTTCAGCCATAGTACGATTTGCTTAAAAGTTGAGAGAAAAAGGCTTTGTCTGCGGAAAAAAGGCCTGTAGATAGTTCTTTTAAAAGAAACACTTGAAGATATGCCAGCTTTTTAAATATAGTTAGCTCGTTCCCTAGGTACCAATTAGTGCGATTTGTTAGGAAATTTAAGCGAAAACCTATAGTGTCAATCCACTAACTATTGAGACTTTGGACAAATAAGTGATGATAGTGACCGGCGAAAAGACAGAAGGCCAGTTGCAATGAGTGTTAGAAACCTTTGATGCAATATTCTAGATGTGCTTCAGTAAAAATTGATACCCCTTACTATGAAATTTATGTAAGATATACACAAATTAAATTATTATTTAAAATTAAAATGTTAATTAATTATTTTATAAACTGTAATGTATTTATTTCTTCACGTGCAAAACGTACAAAATCTCTTGACTGTTTTGTTCAGTAATATATATGTTATAGGCTTAATTTATTACCTTATTAGTTATTTTGAATGAATGTATTACAATATATGTAATTGTTTTATTACAATTTTCATTCCTGAAGTTCTAGCAAATTTAATCAAGTCACGGCAGTCGCTATCATAATAACAGACAGTTCTTGCGCCGATAGCTGTATGTGGTAGTAAGTCGCAGTTTGCTGTTGCAAAAGAAAGCATTATTTCCATTTCGGTTTTTATAACTCAATTTACGGTTAGCATATTATTATAAGCTAATAATGCTGTTTTAATGAAGTTTATTGAAATGTCATCAACACATATTACATTTTCAGGAATAACCTAGGTATGTAGGTAATTAAAGAAATTATCAGTGAGGAATTAACACAATTACGGAAGCAGAGCTGTTGATAGTGCACGCAAATTTCAGTAAAAGATGTCAGAAAGATGTGACTGCAGACATACACCACTTAAAACAACCCCTAAACACAGGTTAGTATTTATCATGAAATAAAATAATATAATGTGCATGGCATTATTGATCAAATGCCAGAACTTGTCCATCGAAAGTTAAAACGACTGGCGATTGGCCCAACACGGTTTGTGTCAGCTGCCAACGACGGCCAAATTAAATATATATATATATATATACACGATTTTATTTCAACTCGAATTTTATTTCAGGAAGAAGACTTGTGTTTCTCAGCGATAATTATTATGTGCTGAAATGTAAAGTTTTTCTTTTCCTATTCACCAAATGGTCTTTCGAGGCAAAACTTCGTTCCTGGTGGTGTAGTGGTAACCATACTTGCCTTCTACTCAAAATCGCGGGTTCGAACCCGGCCAGGATCGGGCGTAAAAATCCTAAGTATGGCTTCCTTCGGAAGGGACGTAAAGCCGTGGGTCCCGTGTCGTACATTTACGGCACGAAAAAGAACCTCATGCCTGAAAGAGAGGCCTCTGAGCAAAATTTGTCGGCCGTGTCATGCCCTGATTTGAATGGGACGCTGATGACCTGAGATATTAAAGAGCGTCGATAAATAAACCAAATCAACAAACAGAGGCAAAACTGATGACGTAATATGCGTCAACGTAAAAAAAATCACTAATTATAAACTAGAGCCTAAGTCATATCCCTTCTTCTCTTTTAGAGTAATGAAAACAACACTCTACAATTTAGTACTATAATTATTTATACACAAAACTAAATAATTGTCTTTAGCTTGCTGTCTATTTTTTAATATGAGAAGACTATTTGCAATATCCAGCAACTGACCGCAGGAAACGGATTACAGCCGATCACTTCTCAATATTCGGACCTCTACACTCTGCTTGCTACCAACTGAGAAAGCCTTATCTCTATGAGGAAGCAGGCACGTTACCTCAAGCAATATTCCAGGAATGTGTTCACTTGCTATTACTTCTATGGTAGTCCTTATGGAGATTCAGGCCACAGAGATACCAGCTCGTGTACGAAAGATCAGCAACTTGCCACAATTTACTTAAATTATTTTCCATTATTTTAAGGGTCATATTAGATAAATGTTGTTTAATCACACGGAAAGTAAACAATCTATAATTTTAGCACTTTGTATAATTAGTAGGCTCCAAATTTTATGATTTTTTTTCTATCGCAAACTCAAACATTTCTTAATTTTGCCTAAGCAGATTGAAGCGTGCTTTTTGCTGACCATATATAATATTTTAAACTTTATTTTCAGTTGTTTTGTAATTTTCCACCATTTTTCACAATTTGGTAAAATTTTCTTATACTTTTTCATCTATTACATAGCTTACAATCATCTCAGAGACTGATTCTGCACACTCCTGAATTGTTGTTTTTAATTTTCTAAAAGTGTTTTACAACCTTAGTGTGAATTAGGAGAATAAGTTAAATCGAAAAAGATACTTGCGTAGTAAGGAACATGTACACAGAAAGAGAACGGTAATTTAGGATATTATTTTCAGCTTTTATAGTAAGACCAACTGCTTCTGTAAGATTGCTGACATTCTGAATGGTATGCCGGCAACATAACAATAATGATTTGACTTATTCCAAACATGTTTCAATGCCTGCAATGTTGATGCAAGTCAATGCTGGTTGACAATACGGCGTCGCTTTTATATGAAACCTTTAAATATGTGTGTTTTTTAGTAATTCACTGAACCACTGAATGTGATAATTATCTTGATTACTAAATAAATTTACAACTAATAATAAAAGTTTATTATTTTAATGTGTTACATTTTTAAACTTTCAGTAACATTTTCATTTAAACAAATGTAATATTTTGAAAATATATAGGAAAGGTTTGTTTTTAGGAAAAGTTATTGCCATATTTTCATAGTTTTACGTCATAAATGCTTACATATTTCCAAAAATTAGGTCATAAACTTCTGAAACTTATTAATATGAAATATAATAACTACAGCGTGGTTATAAATCCTCGATTATTGTTTGAGAATATATCCATATTTTGGAACATGTCAAGACTGTGATGCACATGTAGTAGACATTTATAGAAGTCCTCCACGGTTTAAGAAACCAGCAAAATACGCTAGTCAACTCTTTTGAATATTTTACTCGTTGCGTGCTATAAAGTCATACAAGTAGCCTAATTTCAATATCGAAAACTAAAATATATTATTGTTCTAAAAATGTAATTGACACTATTATCAGTAAAAGTGCGGATTATTCTAAATATTGCTAATATCTGCATTTTCTTATGTGCAGCACATTAAGCATCCATTTGAATGGATGGTGGGGGGGGGGGGGTAGAGAAGTAAAAGTTTTGTTCTGTACAGGCCACCATTCAATAGTTGCGGCTTGGGCCAACAGGTGTCACTGTTACAGTAAGGAGAACCTCGTTGTTCAGCGTCACTTACGCTCGAAATTTGGGAAGAATGCACATTCTTGATTATTTCATTCGCAGATGTTGTTTGCATAATTTGTGCCGTTGGGGCGCTTGTGTAAAGGATAAAGCGGTGCACGTCCCTTCCTGTGACATGCTCTTTTTTTTTTTTTTTTTTTTTTGGGGGTCACCTCGTTCACCAGACTTAATACCGTGTGAATTTTCTTAAGGATAAACTCTTTGTCCCCTCTATATCTTGACTATTCTGTATCTGCAGGGGTGTAGCACAGCTGCCTTTCTAAATATCACGTGGAAATGAGCTATCATGTATGCTAATGGCATATGAAGGTTAACAAATTACTATCGTATCGGCGTTGCAAAACTAAGTGGGAGTGTGCGGACGGGAAACTCTGCACAACAAGCAAGCCTCAATGACCATTTTTTTTTTTTTTTGAGCTTTTGAAATGCTCACACTTGCTCTATTCTGGAGAAAATAAAAATGGTATTAAAACGTGTACTCAATACACATAATTTTCCAACTTTGACTAGAAAATATTGCATGTTCATGTATACAGAAAGCACTTTATTGCTTCTTATGGACTTTTAAGCACACACACACTTTAGTGATGCAGGACTGCCGGACTGTTTTAATTACTTATGCATCTAAAATGATTTACGTCTCCCTCTTTGCTTTCCTTGTGTTTAGCTTATTGCTGAGTAGCAGAATCCAGTGCGAGTCAAGGACAAATATCTCATTACTACGAATCGAACAAACCAGAGACTTGTGCAGACTTGCAGAATATTAAGCCATTCCTGATAATATGGCCGCAATTGTATCTAAATTGTTCTCGGTACTGCCTTCTCAATTTAACAAGTTAACAAACATGTACCATAACTGTCAACATAGAGAAGTGAAGACTACGTTTGATTGGATGCAGCCTGAACATGCCATTAGTCGGTCCTGGTGGTGTAGTGGTAACCATACTTGCCTCCTAAACCCAAGATCGCTGGTTCAAACCCGGCCAAGACCGATGGATTTTTTCGGGGGTAAAAATCCTAAGTATGGCTTCCTTCGGAAGGGAAGCAAAAGAACCTCAAGACTGAAAGAAGAGGCCTCTGAGCAAAATTTGTCGGCCGTTTCACGCCCTGAGTTGAATGGGACGCTCATGACCTGAGATGTTAAAGAATGTCCATAAATAAATCGATAAAAAAAGCATGCAATTAAGATTTGCGTCCGCTTTAGATGACTGTAAGGTGACAAAAGACGTTCATATTTATCATTTATAATGCATGTGGAGAAATCTTGAATGTTCTATAAAATAAAATAAAAGGAGTTTTATTACCATCTCAACTGTTCAAGATGCTATGATATATTAAACCTCTCTGTACAAACATGAATTATTTTCCAGTTATAACAAACTTCTTTCTGATAAGACACATGTTGTTGATGGTATAAAATGATATCCCTTTTGTATAGTATTAAAAGTATACGTCTGTAAATGTTCTGTATATTATTCTTTATTTCCGATATGAAACATCAACTGAAAGTATAATTTCACTTGAAAGTTCATGCCGGGGAGGTACCCTAAATTGAGGCGTGGAACGTTTCCTTCCTTAAAAAAATCCATTCACAATATTTCATCTCGTGTATCATCAGTGTTCACCGCCTGTGGTGCCTCTGTAGTAAAAACGGGCATTAAATACAATGAAAAAAAACTTGAAACTGTTAAAGATAAGCAGGTTTCGACTGGTATTTTTCAAGAGAGATTTCTGCTATTATTATTATTATTATTACTTTTCTTGCAAGATAAATAAGTTGTACATTTAAAAGAATTTCCTCAGAAAACAATTTAATACTTCAAAATATAACCACAGTAGGCAAAAAAAAAAAAAAAGCGTGCAGTTCATTGAAGGAAATGTTTAATGTTGTCCTACATGCACGCCAAGAAAAAAATATTTCCTGTGCTACGAGATAAAAATGCAGTATACTAAAGGATATTAATATATATATATATATATATAAACTAACAGTAATTATAGAAGCTTTTAAAAGGATAAAATACTAAGATAAAGTCACACTTGAAATCGCTATATTTCGAAATCGTCGAGTTCTTCTATGGTAAGAAGACGAGTCTTGTCTGTATTCTTTTAAAAGTTTGTATAATTACTGTTAATTTGTTATATTGCTAATAGTGTTACTTTATTTTTATTTTTCTCTTATATTGTTTGCACCTCTGGTGTTGCTTTAACTTAGCTTATTAAATTAAATTTGCTTTTGTGTGTTTGCTTTTTACTTCTATACTATTTATCTATTATTCTTTTAATTTTTTTCTTACTTTTTCTGCGTTTTCTAGTACACTTTATTGTTTAATACATCATATACTATGACATCTATCCAAGGTAATGTTATGAAATTTTGGTTCAAAAATGTCTTGTCTTCTTGCCATAAAAGAACTCAACGAGTTCGAAATATACCCATTTCAAGAGTGACTTTATCTTAGTGTCCTTTCCTTTTAAAAATTTCTATAATTACTGTTAATTTGTTACATTGCTAATAGTGTTAAGAGTTCATTTCAATTATGAGATAGTTTGTTCACCTCAAATCAAGAGGTTTAATACAACTTTTGTTATTTATTGTAAGTGTTTCAAATATTTTCTTCACATTGCACAAGAAAGTTTGATAGATCAAAACACTTCAATTGGTAAATCCATTTGGAACTGTAAGCAATGTAAACTTTAGACATATCCCATTTAGCAATGAAGCCATATTCCACATTTATGAGCAATTAATACATACAACTGTATCATTTTGGCGCAGTCAGGCGCCACACGCTACCTTTGAGTGCCAAAGGGACACACCAACGATATATGCTGGCTGGATTTCACAAAGACAAAATTTATGATGGTTAATGTTATTTTACTGTCACAAAATTCGCTAGCAATATTCAGTTAAAGCTGGTAAACGGGTATGGTAGCTCGTTAAAATAAAGTTAATATTAAATAACACTGAAAAATAGCAACCTTAATATGGAATGACATCAGAGACAGTAGCGACATTAACCTTTCTGACGTTCCGACGTTCTTTATTTCTGAACATTGCAATGCTTCTTTCCTGTGCTTTTTAAGTATATGATGCAATACACTCGTACTATGCGTGCATATTGTTAATAGTTGCATAATTAAGTCACACATCAGTTTTGATGCTGTTTACAAACAGACGTAAAGAAAGTTATTTTTGGCTTCAGAGTCCTTTCTCATATCTACTCGCAAAGCTTTATGAATTATACCATCCACACGATATTAAGTATATTTCATATTGAAAGCACAGTAGTGTGCATTTAAAGGAGTTTGTATTGAATCATCTTTCATGTCAAACGATAAGTGTGTAGGGAATAATACCAGTGAATGGTTTAGAACAAAGATTTAAATCTACATTTTTTTTATTATTGGTGACCGTCGATTTGAAGCCAATGTGCATGTTCTGCAGTAAAATGTAGTGCGCTTTGCCGCACTCAATCTAGTACATCGTTCATACTCTTATCTTTATCTACAGAGGATTGTAAAACAAGAGTCAAAGTTTTTTTTTTTTTTTTTTTTTGCTTTTTATTTGGAAAGTGACATCAGTTAATCTATGCACGATTTGGAGAATTCTTCATAGAGATTTCACTGCTGGAACAGATTAATGTGTTATACGAACATGTTCAAATATTTTATATAACCGCAAATCTATGCAACTACCAAATGATGTGTAAAACAACACTTAGGCTTATTCTATCGGGTTTCATGTTCTTACTTTCATTCAAGTAACCCCGTAGACAACTTGATTGTGAAAATACGGTGCCTTGGTAAAGGACAATGTACAGTTTCCCTTTAATTCTTCTTTTAAATGTTTACAAACCCCACGAATTTTTTTCTTCTGCTGCTGGCATTCGGAAAATGGAGAAATACATATTGTACCCATTTCTTTAGCTCATTTTAAGAAGAGATATTTCCCATTTTAAACACAGAACTTTCTTTTTTTGAGCAATGATCCGTTTTGAGCACTGCCTGCTGTTCGCATGTGGTGGAATCAGAAACAATAATTTCTTTATTACTATGTTCAGTGACTACATTTAAATTACATTTCTACACAAATTAGAAGCAAGTTTCTTACCTCCATTCTTACACCTCGTTCACTGTTTCCTTTTCACTGCATGATAGCTGTGAATGTGCCTCTACATTGGTTTTTACTCAGCTTTAATTGTAAACTAAGAAATTCAGCTTTTAAATAAGAGGTATCGAAATAATCTGAACAGACGTAAGATTTCTCAGCCTTGCACAGATAAACCCATCTATCACAAAGCTTTCTTCACTAGGAAAGTTATGATGCACCACACATTTGTTGCCATGCATCTTACCCCCGTTTCTACTCGTTAGCCGCATATGTTGATGGCATTTTAGTCAACTATGTATAAAACAGTCACAGGACTCAGTACTATTCTGCTTGATGTCACATGGAAAACCGTGCTTGCCAGCAAGTGACGTCACTTTCTACAGCGCATCCTGGAGTGACGCCTACTCTTTACTCTAGTTATCTTGCTGGGCAAAATCCTGTGTTAAAGGAGTTCTTCAAAGTGATGTCCGTTTGTAGCCACTCATTTCTGACGTCTTTTAATGAAATTTGCATTCACTCCAAAAATCTTCCAAATTCTGTCTACACCTTCTAATTAATACATAACTGTCATATACAAAATGTCTCTTTTCTAGTTCTAACATTTGAATGCATTACAGTATTTTTTTTTCACTAACACTCTAGGCAGCGATTTTCACGGGGCTCCGCAAGCATTAAATACTGTTAAGAGCATTTATTCGTGAATGTATAGGTAAAAAAATAATTATGAGAAAGTGAAAGATACATTTTACGATGCATATTTATTGAGATAAAGTAAATAAGAATCAAATTGAAGATTTTTATTTGTTCCGGAGTAAACTTTCCACCCGAAAACAGGGACCAGGCATAATAATAATAATAATAATAATAATAATAATAATAATAATAATAATAATAATAATAATAATAATAATCTCAATATTAGCTTAATATAAACATACAGAACATAAATCCCCTACTCAGTAGAATAAATGACACAATATCTATACATACATTTTAAATTTAGTTTAGTTCCCCCTGCCCCTCCCCCACTTTTCAACCTTCTCAGACCTGAGCTGTCTCACCTTCGACATGAATTTGCCTACCTGCTCCTCATCCTTGCCTGCCAGCAGAGCCCAGCATGTCCCTTGTACTCTGTTAAGAGTCAGTAAAGGAAGGCACCTGGTACTCAGTGCTGCTACAATTCGCTAGGATGTACGAACATGATTCTTCCTCTCCACATAACCACCTCCTTAGACCCTGGTCTGCCGCCATACTGCAGCCTAAATCCTGCGTGTTCCTATTTAATGAATCTGATTCCTGTTTTGATGTACATCCAGATTTTAATATAGTTAATATTTCCAACGAGATCATCTGCTCACATTGCATGATTGTAAGCTGCCTGTTTATATCCTTCAGGCATCGCCAAGGGTGGCTGAGGTCTTTAAGGCGCGGTCTTGTGCCGTAGGTCTGGGATTCGATTACCCACCAGGATCGTCCTCCCTTACCGAGGATTTTTCCAGGTTTTCCTCAGCCCTCATAACTGGCAAATGCCGGGGAGGTACCCTAAACTTAACCCTGGAACGCTTCCTTCCTTAAAAAAAATCCTTTCCAAATATATCATTTCATCTCATGTATCATCAGTGTCGCCCGCCTGTGGTGCTTCCGTGGTTAAAATGAGCGTTAAAACTGTTAAAAAAAACCTTCAGGCTGTTCCTGACCTTCCTCCATAAAGTTCTCCTGTTACCTCGACCTGCTATGCAAATATTGTCAACCCTTATCTCACTTTGGAATCCCGTCTTATTACATCCCAATCTAAGCTGGTCCTTGAAGCAGATTGCTCTAATTAGAGACAGATCCCCAGAATAATTCGTAGCTAATATTACAGTTTTAGCCTAAGAGTATAGAGAGAATGGATTTGTTATTTGATCGGGTTTTGAAATTATGATGAGAAGATAAGGAGTGAAAACGGGTCAATATAATGCGGAGTTGAGGTGCATAGAACTCGACGCAGAAGAAAGAGGGGGTGTAGTCGATGCCAGAGTAATAATTCAAAAACTGCAGTGATATGAACGCAGGCATTGTAAACAGGTTGTATTCTGGGTCGTAATGCTAGTTAACAGAATGAATCACTGTCGATACAAGTGCTTCTTTCAAAATGAATATAAACCATTCTTAAGCCGGTTTAGGTAATGGAATATTGAAAATATATTTTGACAAGTTGCTTTCGTTTGAATTTACCAATTTAGATTAATGGCAAAATAGGCACCGAGATGTTTTACAAGTTATTTTATTGCAACTTTTATTTTCTTAAGTTTTAGGGAAATGAGTCTGTTTGATTAATTTTGTTTAATGATCGATTACGCCCTATTACTGCCATAGTTTTCCTGGGAACGCACGCTATCTTTCGGCAGCGAACTGCAAATATTACGTCTTTCGTAAAAGTTAATTGTGTGAAAAATCGTTCCATGAACGCATTTGTCTAAAAAAGAATCAAGTACAAAACTGCTTGAAAAACACAAAATCAGAACTCAATACTCTTTAGTAGAGCCCGATATATTACGGCTTGGAACTGAAATGCAGTATCTTTTTTCTCATTTAGGAAGTAAAATAAATCAGTAATGTTATGGAAATTTTATATGATTTATTATTATTATTATTATTATTATTATTATTATTATTATTATTATTATTAAGGATAAACTACAATAGAAAGGTAAATATTACGAAACATATTTCATGTGTTTCTTTAAATTTTTAAACCAGCGATGAACAGTTTTAAAAATGCAAATTGATAATTGATAATTTTTAAGTTGGAGAAGTCAGTCCTGGTGATCTAGTGGTAATTATACTTGCCTCTAAACCCAAGATCGCTGGTTCAATCCCGGCCAGGGTCGATAATTTTTTTCCGACGTAAAAATCCTAAATATGACTTCGTTCGGAAGGAAAGTAAAGCCCTGGGTTCCGTGTCATAGATTTACAGCATGTAAAAAGAACCTCAAGCCTGAAAGATGAGGCCTCTGAACAAAATTTGTTGGCTGTTTCACGCTTTGAATTGAATGGGACGCTGATGGCCTGCGATGTTAAAGAGCGTCTATAAATAAAACGAATCAAAATAATAATAAAAAAGTAAACTTGGAGTTAAAGCTCATTGGTAGGGAGAGGTCTTTAAAGAGGGTACGCAGACAGGGAAAGTTTGAGAACAACTGCTCTAGTGATTTCATTCCCTTTTAAACTTTTAATTATATCTTAAATTGTTCTGTTTTTATTTTTGTTTGTTTTACATTCATACCCATTGATATTAAAAAATTACTCCCATATTTTCAATTAGAGCAAAATGTTTCGCCCAGGAATTATTTCTTAATTTTGTTATTTTAATGTGATATAATTGTATTTTTTTTCAAATAACTCTGAAAATAATTTATTCTTATTATGAACAGAAGGAAAAGTAATACTACGCCTTCAGGGTCATAGGCGATACCTCATTCCGTTGCCATTCCTAGTTTCACGGCAATTAATTTATATTTTCTTTCAATTTCTTAAGTAGCCTTGCTCATAATATGTACATACATTGTGTATGAAGTAAAATTCAGTAAAATATTAGTTATTCTGCATAAGAAACAGCTTCAGACTATGTACCGCAACGATTTCTGGAAGCTTAGCAAGACCAAAATGATATTGTTGATATGCACCTCCACATTTTGCAGCAACTGCTAGAACATATTTGTGCAAACAACGATCACAGGATTTGACAATTTAAGAATGTTTTCTTAGGCGTTTATCAAGTTAATTGCGTAAAAATATAAACACATAAAACGTGTTTTACGAAATAATGGTAGGATGATGAGCTGATAAGCAGGCACTACATATATAGATTATGAAATTATATTTGACTGTACACAACAGGTACGGGGTACAATAGGTCACGAGCTAAAAGCCATTTACTCAACTTAAGATGTCATTCATCAGTTCTGCCAAACGGTATTTATATCCTGTGTTTAATTGTACCTAACTTGAGGTTAAATACTTAAGAATTCCGATGCCTAGTAAGAACCTTGCTTTTGAAACCTACACATAACTAAACTATATAGAACCATTGGGTAAGGTGGACGAAACTTCAGCTGAAAATTTTAATTTAATTTGGAGGAAACGTACACACATATTTTCTTTTATTACTTAATAAATACAGTACCACAAAACAAAGAAAGCATATAATGTATTTAGTAAGATATCACAAGTATTATTATGATAATAGAGCGGCGTGGCTCAACGCTCGGGAATCACATTCGGAAGGCCTTGGGTTCCTATCCCTTGAAGGCGGTCATCGTGAACTTGTTTTCGTAGTTTTACCTGGTCGCTAAAGCCAATGCTGGGGTGTATATTTCCAGGAATTTTCCGCTCTCCCATTCCATTCCTTTGGTTATGTTACAGGGTCGAAAATGCCAGAGCGGTGTGACAGTGGCTTGCGCTTTGGAAATGTATCTGTCCTCATGTTTGGTATAGAAGCGACCCTTCTTAGGAGTTCCAGTTTCTTAGGGAGACTCCACCGGCGTCGGTGTATTCTATCTAGAAACATTGTGAGGTACCGTCACCGCTCGTGAACCCTGCCCTCCGATGTCTCCCTCACTCATCCCTTCCTTCTGGCGGTCCTCCATTGGAGGCGTTGGCACGTAAGCTAGCCGCTGAGTAAGGCTAAGGTAAAGATATCTTCTTCCATCCCTAACCATCCAATTTATTATTACGATACAAAATTAAAAGCGTCGAAAATAGTTAGCATTTACACTTATGTAGAAATAAAAGTGTATTAAATTAAATATTACCAGGCTTTAGCTATAAACTTTGTCCGCCAATGCTGTGTTACATGTCGACTACTAACCGTAACGCAACAGGCAGCCTCCGTGCTACCTACCAAAAATGTGTATACAAAATTACTTTGGAGAAGGTACTGTAATCCTCGCTATCCGTCGACTAATCAGAAATAGAATTCCTTATTCGCCAATAAACAATTTCATTTCACAATATTTAACTACACATAAATATTTGCTTGGAATAAAATATAAATGAATAACAGATGAACACAAACATCAGCAAATACACCATTACGCACTAAAATACAAAGTTGCAAAATATAAAATATACTATGAATGTGTACAGATTGTAATATCGGGAAAGCATATTCCGATTCATAGAATTAAACTTGTCCACCGCAATGTTTCTGATTTCAATGCTAATTTTCTTTACAGTCAGAAATTTCCAGTTGTGCAGATTTCCGGAGGGTTTTGTTTGTGAAAGTTTTCGGGATGTTTTTGATTTTTTGAAACTGTACATTTTTGTTTTTTTCTTTTTCTGCGTTGTACCAATATATTGAAATTTGTGCGCAATATCTAGAATTGCAGTTTTCTAAGGAAACAGTTAATAGGGAAATTCTGAAGACGAGCGCCGATTCATTCTTCAGAATGAATATATACTGCCGTGCGACCGGCAGGGACAGATTCAGAAGGTGACATTCAAGGACATAACAAAGGAGAGTGAAATTGAAGTATGGGTGTTGCCAACTGGAATATAACTGGTAGTAGAGACTTAAAAACTTTGTCCTACATATTGCAAGATGTACAAGAGCAGTAGGATAAAACACTCATGTGGCATAACTTATATGTTCAACAAAGATTAAAACTAAAACTTTCAGAGACTGTATACGTTATATGATTCTGAAAATGAAATTGCAATCCAGAAGACTGGAGAAACCTGCTACATATAAAAGACCGCAATAGGTAATAAAGTATAATTAATGTCTGAATCCAAAAATATTGTAATTGTGTATACTGTGTATACTAATTGTATTCACAATTGTATAATTGTATACTAACTGTATACTAATTGTTGAACTTTTCCACTTAAAATATATTTGGATGACATCATTATGTATCAATGAGATAACAAATGTAGCAGTTTTAATATGAAAAAGTGCTAGCTTTCTTTTCCTACCCTAAAATTATTAGATTTTGTTGCTCAACAACATTGCTGTGGTGAGATATTGACTTTTTGAGCGAAGGAGCGAAATATGATAAGAAGTTCATTGGTAATTAAAGGATATGATACCATTCGCATCGCTTGCAATTCTTTTAGACCTAATAAAGAACACTCCAGTTTGAGCACACCTTGCAGCTGCCAAACACAGTGGTACAAAATGGAAGAGGAGATATTACCACGCAATTTTGGAGTTATATTCCAGTGGTAGAAATAAAATGAAAAGGGAGTGTTTGTTTTGAATGCACATACATATATCTGCGGAGTAATGGAAAGTTGAGGCTTTGCAGAAGAATATTGGAAGCACTGAAGGCAAGGGAACAATGGATGAGTGGGAGGAGCTAAGATAACTGTAAAACCTACCCCCATACAACTATTTATTTAGGTCCAAGAGAAGGTCGCTGTTGTGGCAATAGTCTTTGATATATAACTCCCAAGACAATTACTAGTTTTCTGAAGCCTTAACCTGGTCCCTATAGATGAGCGCAGCCTCCATTTTCTGTCATCCTCCAGAGAGATGCCGAAATGTGCAATTCATGAATACCTAAAATGCTAGGCTGGTTCGTTTATAAGATGGAAAGAGCTTTTTGTGAATTACTTTTCGCTCCCGTCTCACCACCGTATTTTGAACGAACAAAAATATGTTGCAAAGTAGTAAAACAAAAGGTAACTGTCCCTCTTCTTACCTCAAAATGGATTTTCAATAGGAACAAGCACATTGCCATGTAAAATTATGAAAATTTCCACTAATCATCACAATGTTTTTCTAATTAATAAATCTTGCAGTAATAAGTTTATTTTTCAAGCATCCAGAAGTAAGCACATTATGAAGTAAATGCACCCAGAATATGTTGGTAGCCTTTACAACTGCTGTGGGGAAAGTTGGTAACTGAAAAAGAAAATGAACCCATTTCTAATGCTTAAACAGATAAAAATAGTTGTTTACCATATTTTAGTAATAAAAAAATCTGAGTATATTTACAAAATTAATGACACTTTTAATTTTCTTTGGCGCCAACATTTGTTTTCCCCGTTTAATTTACAGAACCTGCAGATGATATAATAATATTGCCACTAGCAGCTATGTTTATGACTAGCTTAAAATTTAAATGTTTGTTGAATTTGATGATGCTCTGAAGTTGGTCAGCGAGAATCCCTTAACATTACGGAAAAGTCTTGGACGCAAATGGAGAAAGCAGAAATGCCGTTAATAGTGACAAGGTAGGTTTAGAACGATCGAATTATCACATTGGTTACACTTATTAGCTCACCAAGTTGTTTGGATTAGTAACTAAAGTCTTACGTAAAAAGGGTGGGGCTTATTGTATATAAATCTTATCTCCGCGAAGCTCTTTAAGTCCTATCAACATTACAGTAAATGAATGAATGATGTTTTAACGCCCGTTTTTACTACAGAGGCACCGTAGGCAATGGACACGGATGATACATGAGATAAAATGAAATATTGGGAAAGGATTTATTTTTAAGGAAGGAATGGTTCCAGGCCAAAATTTAGGGTACCTCCCCGGCATTTACCATTTATGAGGACTGAGGAAAACCTGGAAAAACCTCCGTCAGGGAGGACGGTCCTGGCGTGATTCGAACCCCAGACCTCCCGCTCACGAGTCTGTGCCTTAACGACCTCGGCCATCCGTGGCGGTACATTACAGTGACTAGTGTCTTCATCTTCGTATAATTTGTGACGGGACGAATGCTAAAATGGAAGCTAAGTATCTGCGCATCGACAGTACAGTTTTACGATGTAAGCAAAACAGTTTTCAGGCACTAACAGTATACTTCAGTGAGAGACAAAACTTGCTCACCACGTTGAACATGTAAATTGAAATTCGTTTCTAAGTAGTCTATGTGAAAGGGTGTACGGCGCATTCTACCTGGCGTATGCTGATATCGTGTCCATTAAGCATTTGTTCCATTTCCAGCTTCGGTAAACAGTGCTTCATTCTACTACGCAATCGCAAATTATTGCCGACGGGATGTTACTGCGTAACGGCCTCGCCATTTGTCGTGATTATTAGTAAATAATAATTAATATTGTACTCACCATCATGGTAGATATTCGAGATGCCAGACATGTATGAACCTTTTGGAACGATTTTGAGTTATTCGCTGCAATTCATCCTCCTAAAAATTCTAAACTGCCTCCCAAGTAATTAGTTTAAGAGCATTTGGAGGTTTTAATTCATGTTCAGCAGTATTTTTATATGAATGAAGATGCAGCAGCTGAGTGGCTTTATACCCACTGCAGACAGATACATAAACTTGCTAGGCTTTTTCTCTGTTAAAATTCAATTTTTTTCCAACCCTACTTCTTATCAATGAAAACGCCTTTGGTTAGAATATTTTCACCAATCTGAAAATTACATTTCCAGTGGATAATTTAGCACGCAATTCTCTTTTACGTTACTTGTACATTCTTCGTTCTAGCATATATCTCATTCTCTGCATACTCCACAATACACACATACACAATAGAAAATCTATCATGCAGTTCCTACGGAAATGCAACTGAAACAATTGACGCGATAAACACTGCTGAGCAAGCGCAACTGCCTGTATCTGCGGAACTTTAAATCTAGTATTACTACATCCACTGAAGGTCAAGCAGCGAGTTGCCACTGGTATTTGCAAACTCCGATTGCGTAGCGGAATGAGGGCAACATGCATGGCTAAATGGGTACCGAAATTTATGTATGGCAATATTTTGCATTACACAGAAAGAAAGTAGATGCATTGGTTTCTTACCTCCAAAGCGTTTATTCCTTCCCCGTTTATTCCTTTAAATTATAACATATTAGTTTATAATTCTGTATATTTTAATTAAGAGATTTAATGTAGTAAATATTCATATTATGGAATATAATGCATTTATCAACATGCGTTCTATTCAGACATCTGCTAGCCACGCAAGTAGAGTTCGGCTGGCCGACAACCCAACAACTTCCGATGTTTTCAATCAGCATATGGGTCAGGGGACCACTATACTTACATTTGCCCATGTCATTGCCCATTTGTTTCTTTTGCTACTTTGGTGACACGCAGAGGAGAATACCGAAAATAAAATGAAAGCTGTAGTAAGATAAGGGGGATTTGCAACAAATAAAAAGGAAGCATTTAGAAAAAATTGAGCAGAAACAATTTAACATAAGTTGCTAGGCAAAATTCAAAATATTGAGTGTGTTCAATCCGTGACAGTGAGAAACGATGTTGCAGCACATCAAACGTTATTCTTCTCAAATATTAAAATGGTTCTTTTTGCAATATCATCAAAAAGTTGGATGTAGCACTTGTGCAGAAGAAATTAACTAACGGCTAGTTGATACATGTTCTCTGTTACTTTCTGAAGAGCAATGTGACACCAGACGAGACATATGTCCATTATCATCAGCTGAGAGGAAAAGAGCTAGAGAAGAGTGCTGGCAATCAGTTTCACCAAATCCAGTCAAGTTCGAAACAATTCCAACAGCAGAAAAAATAGAATCGACTGTGTTTTGGTATGCAAACGGCGTAATGGTTAATTCTTTATAAAATATATATGCATTGCATCTTAAAAAAAAAGAATAAAACGGAATTAAATCAACAAATTTCAGTAATTAAGCCCTCATTAAAGAAGCGTTTTGCAGAATAATAATGTTCTCTATGAGACTTGAACAATCATTGAAATCATTAACGGTATGCATATCGTTCATCATCCAGCAATCATTTTTTAAGTTTGACACGAAAATACTTTGTGTTTGAGATGCGAGTGTACGGAAGGACACCAGAGGAGGCGCTACTGTCTTTCATGAGCTCATGAAGGTCATTGCTTGTTTGCTGTCCTCGGTTGTAGTGACGCTATTGTTACGGTATCTTCAACATTCGTCGTGTCTTTGTGCTACAATACGTACAAAACAATATGGACCAGTACCGTGTGAAATAGCATGTGGTTATTGTGAGCGTGTACTAAAAAACTTATTCGATAAAGGAGTGTCATAAACAATTTATTGCGCATTTTGGGATTTATAAAACACCAGTAAATTCCTACATTTAGATTCTGGCAGAGAATGGAAACCGAATAACTGCATCCGAAACTGCTGCATTTAACAGTGCAGGATCCCACAGAGATCTTGCATAAACTGTCGGAGAAGAGGCGGCAACCACAAGCAACTTCCACGGAAAGAGGACCGATTATAGTCATTCTTTTCAGTCTGTGCATATCCAGTTATACTGGACTGCGCCTTGTTCTCTTGAGTAGACACGTTAACATCCAGGGTACCCATATTTGGACTAGTGAGACAGTTTTTCATTATAAAAATTAGAGCTTGGGATACTCTGTCACAACGCCGTATTATTGGCCTCATCTCCATATAGTCCTGAATACCGCAGTCTACATGAAAATCCTCCATTAGTTTGTATATCAGTCGAACGAGGGAACACTTTACTGACTTTTTCAGTAGGATGATGCCACCTGCTACACCTCTAATCCTGCTACATTACTAAATAGTTTCCTTCTTTGGAGATCGTGTCATTTCTAAAGGACCTTGGAGACTAAGGTCGCCTGACTTTACCCTACCACATTCCTTTCTATGCATCATACTGAAATCGAAAATGAATCGCAACAGGCAACAGACTATCGTGGATTTGCAAGAATATATTCGGGAGGAAAGTGATACTTTGACTTCCGATTTGTTGACGAATACCTTCCATAATTTGGAGAGGCATGTGCAGACCTGCCTTGATGCTAATGACAAATGTGTGCGTTTGCTATTAAATTGTTGGGCTTCTTATATACCGAGAATGTGTGTCAATGCCCTGGAGGGGCCGAGAGTGAGTGAAACAGCCTATACACTTTTATTTTACTCTTTTAACGTGCCTCCAAGGATTTCTACTTTTATTGAAATGATGTAAGGCATTAAAAGGAAGAAATGTCAATCGGTTCACGATCTGAAGATTGCAACCACTGGAATCAAACTGTTAAATCATCCAAAGGTATGGACCACAAAAGTAAGGAACTATATAAACTAAATTCCATTTCATTCATTTTGTGATAACTGTGGAAAATCTTACGATATTTACCGAAACATCCCATGTTCTGTATCCCAGATATTGGTGCTTTTCCTTACTTTACGCGAAGACGCGAAGAGATTTTGTTGTTAGTTTTTGGTATGTATGGCTGTAATACTTTTAATGTTTCTTAATTGCAAAACACATATTTTGGATTATTAAAATGTATATACTGGAAGAGAGCTATGTCAACATATGCACGTGTTCCACATAGAGATATCGAGAAATGAGTGATGATTTGAATGTAAATAACGTTTTGTTAACATACATTTTGCATAGCTTGATGTAGAAAATCTACAAATTAGGAAAATAGCCAACGAATTTCTATTCCGCTTAAGACAACACCACTTCATTGTTAGGCTTCACATGCTTACGGTAGCTTGTTAGTTGCGATAACTTACGACGTAGCGCCAGTCCTGTCCTCGCATTAAACATTGGCGCACATGCGCATGAACACTCAAGCGCACATCCTTAACACCATTGCTGCTGCATAAACATGCAAATTTTGTGTGTCTTGTAGGGTGCAATCGTAACAATATCTATCTATTTTTAAAGGTAAGCATTTGTTTCTTGATACCTCTAAGCTGAACACCATGTATAATTTCGTTCTTTCCAATGTTTCCATTGTCTTTTATAACTATTGTTTTTTACGTCTTAGCTGTTTTCTTCTTTCCTACTCTATGAAGCATTTTATATTTGTAGATTTCTTAAATATTAAGATTATGTTGTAGGTAAATAAAATTTAGGAATATAATTACAGCGGCAAAATCGGTAGAAATCTCCATAGTTTATATTTTTAACAGTTATCTATGTTTCTTTAAGGCTGATATATAGTTTGGAAAGAATAGATCCTTAATCCTAATAGGACTGTTCAACATACCATTTCAAGGTTATGGGGTTCGAAACGAAACACCGTACAAAATGGTTCTGAAAACGCAGTCTCAAATAAAAAAATGTTAATTAAAATTGGTTTGTTCTATTGTGTATAATCTGTGCTGTCTGTAATGGTAGAAGGAAAGTGCAAAGATCACTTGTACTCGAGTGTCCAATCTTCACACTCAAGACTTGAAAATAAAGAACAGTTAAGGTGTTGCTAACTGGGTCTCTTCATGTACATGTGGAATGTGTTTCTTGGATATATTGCATTTGTTTAAATATTGCATTTTCAGTGTTCGTGATATTAGGTTTTGTTATCAGCAGGACGCGGATTTTGATAAACGAAATAATTGCAAAAATTGCCTAAAATGCTCCCAAAAACTTGAAAAAAGGCTGAATAATATTTTCAAACAAAAGCGAACATTAACAGTTTTATAAATAAATAATGCTAATTGTACTTTTACAGCTCTTAACATTGCAGTAAACGACAGTGTACATGTGAAGATTCTCGAATGTGAAGGAATATCGAGAAACTCACTGACTGCAGCAACAAAGGTCTTCTTCCCTCTTATTTTTGCCGTAGTTCCCTAGTAACACGAGGGAATATAGTGTTTTTTGTCTTAGTCTGACTCGTACAGAATAAAACGCCGGATGTATCGTTCCATAAAGCGCTTTAAGATTTCGTCTTCTTTTAACGAACTATTCATAGATACTAACCATCGCATAACTACTTTCAGAATGCAGAAAATATACCGGTGTTGTCTCTGGACTTTTGAGTTAGTAGTATTTGAACTGTGTTCCTTACCGAAGCGAAAGATTTCATGTAACCAACATGTTTCACAGGAAAGGCCTTTATTCGAGTTATTACGTCATCACTTTCACACCAACAGTATGCACGCAGAGACTTTGTTATTTACCGAGATTGCAAAGTGCTGACCGCGCTTAGAAGAAAGCGGAAATATATTTGACTCGTGATTCAGGCTCTAAAGCGTATTTTAAAATACCCTAAAAATTGCATTTATATAACCAGCAGCTCGCGTACAATATTCATATATTTACAATCATTGTACAGGTACACGCAAAATAAATATGACATGTTTTCAGAATCTGCGCTCTGATAATAAGTGTAGGTAACTAGCAAAATACCGTTTTTGTAGCCCTTGTAGTATAGCTTAGAGATAAATATTTGCATTAATGTTGAAGTACATTTGACAATTTCTCAGAATGTGAAATATTTCATAAATTTCAAAGTTTTGAACATCACAACTTCTTGGACGACTATATAAATAGAACGCCACACACAAACAGGCTACTTACCAAATGAATTAAAATACTTGGGCTAATTTGAAATTTACGATTAAATGTCGGCGCGCACACACACACACACACACACACACACACACACACACACTCAAAACTATTCTATGAGCTACTGTAGAAAGAGAAAAGGAACTTGAAATTGGTGTATAAATGTTACACAGCGTGATTTATTATTATTATTATTATTATTATTATTATTATTATTATTATTATTATTATTATTATTATTATTATTATTATTAGTAGTAGTAGTAGTAGTAGTAGTAGTAGTAGTAGTATTATTGTTGTTGTTGTTATTATTATTACAAGTTTGTTTTAGATAAATTCATTCACTTTTTCATTACCTATCAAGCACAAATATCACCTGAGAACACTGCATATCCGCAGCATAGTTAATACAAAGAATTTGCCGAAGAACCAGGGGTAGGATATAAAAACAGCCATTCAAAGCAAAGTAAAAACTGTACAGTGTAGTAAAGTTCAAGTCGATTCATTCAAGGTCAGCTACAACCACCAGTTGAACTATCCAAAGCTGGTCTGGATGATTTGGCAACCAGGATAATTCTGATGTACACAGAGCATAGTGTCCGCAGGCGGTTAATGTAATTTAGAGCAATGGAACTTAATGCGATAGCAGAAATTTTCATTTAATACGCTTATCTACCTATTTTTCCACATTAGGTGCATGCATTAGTACTGAAGTATTAATGGGACACCATTTTTCTAAAAATTGCGACTAAAATATTTTACGCCGTTGAGACGCTGTAAAATAGTTTATCTACATGGTGTTAAAGTTCGTTCATTTTTTCCAAACATTTTGTTAGGCGGCTATGAAATTAGCGGAAACAAGTCTACACTTAGAATTTTAAATCGTGAATATATATAGAGTGATTTAGAGAGAGAACCTCTTCCTAAGAACAAAGCATAGTAACTAAATAGTAATAACGGAAACCGTGCATCAAGTTATCAATAATAAACATAAACTATATTGTATAATCATAAAACATTCATGTAAACGATGCATAAAAAGTAATTTCCCCAAAGCAGCATTGTTGGTTTTAAATTCACCCCATACACGTATATAAATATGCAAAACCGAAGGCCTGTTTTAGCACCAGCAGTTAATCCTATTAATTCAATAGCTCCAGTGCAGCGCTTTTGCGTGACGAAGGGAATTGCAGGCTCGTAAAGTTGGCACCTTTCTTCGTGCTTCTACAGGAATCATCTCCAGGGGCTTTTCATTCTCACTACAGGTTTCAGTCGTGTTACCTGCCTGCAGCAGGAGGCTTCTGTTTTCGCGTGTGATACATCTTGTCGGCAACAAACAAATATATCTTTTTTCTTGCTAGATGGTAAAATTTGACTAAGAATTCCAATTCCGATTGAATACAGTGTTAAGTTACTTGAATCTTCGAATGCAAAATGAGCTTCAATACATTATGACCACTCTAGAGAAAAATGAAAAAGCAGTCTCCGTTTAATATTTTATTTAACTAAATTGTGAAAATGCTGGTAATAATGTTTTATATCTTCCAGCATAACATGCAAAGGACGTTACGACAATTATATTATTTGCCCAGACCAAAAACAATTCTGCATATATCCTCCTTTTAATAGATCAAAATTTCTATTAAAATCTAAGTACCGAAGCATTTTCTGCCTGCAGTGATGCTATCTCCCTAAGTAGTAGGTTCACTTTTATTTATATTTATTTTGAATTACCCTTTCTACACTGACCGATTCAATTTATAACATTGTTAAGTTACACTTGACAGAAAGGCCCAATATTCCTACTCTTCCTATGAAATAAAATAATTATAGTTATTTTCCCCAACATAATATGATGTTATTTTATAAGTACTTTTATTTTCATGCTTACCAATAAAACTAAAATGTATTACAGCATTCAACATACCCACTGCGTAAATTTTGCTACGTTCTTGGAACATGTTTACTAACTAATATTGTTGTCTGGGAGAAGTTTTCCTTGCAGTTTCTCCTCGCCAAGAAATTACGAATATTTTGCGAATGAATTAACATTAAATTTCGAACTTATATAACCCACTTGACTGGCTGTGACTTGATACCAGAGTTCACACTAAATTACCCAACGGCCGTGGGTGGCTGAGGTCGTTAAGGCGCGCACTCGTGAGTGGAAGGTTTGGGGTTCGAATCCCACCAGAACCGTCCTCCCTGACTGAGGTTTTTTCCAGGTTTTCCTCAGTCTTCATAAATGGCAAATGCCGGGGAGGTACTTTAAACTTAATCCTGGAAAGTTTTCTTCCTTTAAAAAAAATCCTTTCCTAATATATCATTTAATTGCATGTAACATCAGTGTCCACCGGCTGTGGTGCCTCAGTAGAATAAACAGGCGTTAAACACTATCCAAAAAATAAAACACCATATCGCCCGCATTTCAATCACTCCAATAGGATTCGGCCACAAAGCAAGCTATTATTTACTGATAATGGAACTCTTTTCCGAATGAAGGAATAATTATAAATTAATACTTACAGCATAATTTTGTTGCGGTTTCTAAAAGAGAAATGCAAACATGAATTTCGCAATATTTAAGGTTTTTAGCGCCGTAAGCTGATAGCTTCATTGAAAACTGACAATATTATCTCAAAATGGTTAGATAATAACATAGGAGTCAGACAAGAAAGCAAAGCTCTTTCTCCTCTTATACGCAATTTATATGAATGAAATGAAAAGGAATTTAGTATCAGAGTCAACAATTTTTGTCTATTATCTAGTTCTGTTTGTCCCATTTGAGGATGACTCACAAAGGCCAGTTTATCATTAATAGCCAAAAATTATAATAAGAAAATTATTTTTGAGGTAAAATTTCTTTGAATAAAAATCTTAGAAAAGCTAAATGAAATAATACTTACATTATTCATTCTTTTGAAAACTTAAGGTTACCGGAGAAATTTAAAAAGTAATAAATATATGGACATCATTTAGAATCATTAGCCCAGCAGCATTCACCTATACGGGTCCCTGAATCGCCGTGCACTTTTTCAAGTTATACCCTCGCGTACTTTCATAGCATGCGTGCCAAGTCGGTTGCATTTTACAGGAGTCTCAAGGATGGTCAAATTAGAAGCTAAATAGGATGACTTCTTTTATTTTCTCTACAATTTCTATTGCCGTATAAACAAACCTACTATTAAATTGATGCACAGATATTAATGTATGTTCATTTTCTATTCTACTTCTGTATCTACATAATGCATAATTTCTTTCGTCTGTTAGTGATTCTGAACATGTAAATTGCATCAATTCATATGAGTCAAGTATTCACGGAATGACAGTCAGTGAAACAAAGGAAACAATTTTCAAAGAAAATGAATGTACGTAATGTGTAGCACGTTGTCAGTAGTCAGGTTGTTAAATCAGTTTCTGCTTTCATCCGAAACTTGTGGCGATTCTGGGACATGGTATGTAGAAGTTTGGATCTGTAGCCTGGTATGGGCACCAAGTCCTTACTTACGTAGATTGACTTCTAATAAAATTTCTACGTGGAACAGCAGAATGCGTCAAAGGGTCTTTATAGAGGAATACTGATCGTTAAATTTTGAATTAAAATCCATTTTTATTTGAATCTCAAGGTACCTATGATGTAAAAATGCTTCGGTTTTTTTATAACAGTTTTTTCAGAGCTCAGCTTCTGAGAAAGCTGAAGACGAAGCCCGGGTACCAAAGAAATTTGGGGTAATAAATTGATAGGGCTGGATAAAAAGTAGTGGCAACACTGGCAGCACGCAGCGGTCGCGTTCTTATGTAGATCCGGTACTGGAATGTCCGATGACCTTCAGCAGCGAGTGGCGATGATTGTTCAACTATTCAGTGACGTATTGCGGTGCCTTGGTGGATAGTGCAAGCGCTTTAGCAAATGTTTTTTGAAATCTGAACAACGCTAGTAGATCAAAGCTGAAGTTGCTGAAGATTGTTATCGGGTACTACGTGAAGCATGTGGTGATACAGTGTTGCCACATCGCACGCGATAAGACGGGTTAAATTTTTTCGTGCAGGCACAGATGCTATTCAGTTTGACTCCAAACTGACAGTCACTCAATTTAGCTCCTTGTTTCCTTGTTGCATGTTGATCGCCTATGGACTGCGCATAGTTAAACGTATACCACAAAATCGTACTCCATATTCTAGGGTTCCGCAAAATTGCAGCGCGTTGCGTGCTCCATGTCATCATGCGCAACATTGGCACCGTTAGGCAGTTGCACAGGACTTGCTAATGAGGACTTCCTTGGACTCTCCTCATCCAAAGATAGTGCGTTTTTTGAACATGGTGTGAAGGTGAGGATCATACTGTACCTCAAAGGCAAAGGGTAAATGCTGCCTACTATTGCAATTTATTGAAACCATCTTCGTCCAGCGACGACATTTGATGGCAGTGAGACCCATCATCCTTCATGACAATGCGAGGTATTACACTGCTAACACTGTCCGTAGAATGGAACATCTATCATACACACCTGATATGAGTCCGTGTGACTGCGATCTATTCGCAAAATTGAAAGAACCTCCTTGAAGCAGGCGTTCCCCACACAAAAAGTCATTATCAATGAGGTAGGGCGGTCACTTCAGGACGTTAACAGAGGTGGACTCGCTGATGGAGTACGGCGCCTTCCACATGCGTGGCACAGAGTGTTAGACATGGCAGTAGAACACATTTAAGCTTTTCTCTGATAATAAATCCCTCTAGGCATTACAGCACGGTTGCCATTACTTTTTATCCAGCCGACATATTTACAGTTGTAAATTACCTGGTGATCGAATTTCATGAGTTCTGAAAAATTCGATTCAGGTAATTTTCAATCTGTAAAATGCAAACACTATAGTGTTTTTTTTTTCTTGTGGTAGAATGAAATGATTCGGAAGCATTTCCTCCTGCACCTGTATAAGAGATCGAAACTCTGCCCTACCATTTATTTAATATTTGCTCGATGGTAACTTTGCTTTATATTGAACTTGATAGCAGGACAAGGTTCAGCACTATATCCTTATAATCACCATATATTTGAGCACAGCGGCAGTATGAAATGATACACGTTGGGCACTGCAACAGAGAGGCGTGGAACAGAGAGAGAGAGACTGAAGCAATATTATCGTGTCAAAATGTCACGGCGTGTCGTACATCTGTCAGAGCGCGTTGCAGGAAAACTCCCCTTGTTGATATTATTGCTACTGATGCACGGATCCTGGGCTCATGTTGGCTTGGGATTAGGTAACGAACTGGGGGTGGGCTAGTGATGGAAATACCATATATATCATCTTCTAGGGGACATTTCCAATAACTCGTAGCTTGCAAGGTAACGGGACAAAAAATTATACATTTTGCTGAGCGTATAGGAATTGGCAGTTTCAAAAAGAAAAGAACTTCGTAGTGTAATTCACTACATATTATGAATTTTTATTTTCATGTAGGAGGCTTATATAAGCTCGACATGTATTTATAAATATATGGTCTATCTCTCAGCCTTAACAAACCTCTACACTATTTAGATTCATAGAAGTTACAACTGAAAGTTAAATGAAATGACATCATGCTTTGTTCGATTTTCTTTAGTTACAAATAACCAATATGATTGGGAAAAGACTATTTTATTTTGTTTATATAGGTGCAGTCAGGCAATCTGCAAACTCGGTAACCTTTAGAAGAGTATAAAATTCTGTTCTTAAGTGGACGATTGTATTTTGATACAATTTTCATCTATGTAGGTGAGTGTTGGTTTGTTTGCATTTTAGCATGGTTCAGAAATGCCCACGAGAGTATTGTCATTCAAAAATATGCTTCCGTTCAACACCAACAATTAAACTGAATATACAAAGCCTTATTACTAAATTTTCAAATTAATATATTGAGTTGCTACATTTCTTTATATTTTTGTATATATATATTTTATTTCTTGATACCATACAATTATATTTTAAAGTAACACGTATTCAGATATTTAATGCATCTGCTCTGTTAGCATAACATAAACTACTAAAAAAATTTAATGAACAATAAAGACAACTTTCTGTTGAATGCTTCAGTGTGTTTGCATATTCGAGTGTTCCAATGTTCAACTAAAGAATTGTTTGAAGAATTTTTCAGTAATGTGTCACAGAGAATAATTTGAGAGCTAATTGGTCTTTTATTTATTTATTAACGCTCTTTAACATTTCAGATCACCAGCGTCCCATTCAATTCAAGGTGTGATGCGACCGATAAATTTTACTCACAGGCTTCTCCATGCAGGCTTTTATGTGCTTTAAATCTACGACATGGGACCCAAAATTTTACTCCCTTCCGAAGAAAACCACACTTTGGACATTTACTCCCAAAAAATCAGACAACCCTGGCAGGAACTGAACCCGCTATCTTGGGTCTACAAGGCATCATTAGACCACCAGAACCGACTCTAATTGATGCAAAAAGTAACCAGTCAGGCATGGTACATCGACGTAAAGCTATCGGGATTGTTTTGAATAGTGTTTGACGCCCGTTTTTACTACTGAGGCATCACAGGCGGTGCACACTGATGATACATGAGATGAAACGATAAGCTGGGAAAGGCATTTTTAAAGGATGAAACGTTTTGGACCTAAGTTTAGGGTACTTTCCAGGAATTTGCATTTATGAGGACTGGAAGAAAATCTGGAAAAATCCTCTGTCAGAGAGCATGGCTCTAGTGAGAATCAAACTCCAGACCTGCCACTCACGAGTCTGCGCCTTAACGACCTAGGCCATCGTGGCGGTGCTATCCGAGATGCCTCTGCACTAATGTACTTCAACCATCTTGACTTATCTTGTATTTTGAAGTTGTGTTCTAGATAATTATCAAATTTACGAATGATAAAGTAATAAGTCATGGCAATAAGTTTTTTTTCTCTCGCGAAGGGACAACACGAAAATTTTAAGATATATGATTGAAAGTATATGGCATTTACTGCCTAGTAATGACATCAACGGAAGGCTGGATGTAGGCGGTCCTAGTAGGGAAGAAGCAAAACACAGGTAACCGGTTCATTATGACATGAGGAAAAGCTATACACTGCTTACTCAGGGTTGCAAGTTATCACACGGGGGGGGGGGTCTCCCAAGTAATTCACGGGGCGGGCAGCCTTCGAAGCAGCCTCTAAGTACATCGCTAGCGATGATGAGGCCTCTGTCTACCTCGCCATTCTTCGATAGGTCAGGGGCACGCGCACCCAATAGCTCTTTGTGTCATTCTCGTGTATTTCTATTGCTATTTTCAAATACGTACGTGAACTCCATTCCAGACCAATATCACTCACCAACTAAAATTCGGGGCGTGAGGCACATACACCATCTAGTGGCTTCGTTCAAAAGTATACTCCATACAGTTTCAGCCGTTTACATTTTTCGTGTTAATTCTTGTTCGTGGGAAAAACAATTGTTTTCATGGCTTATGACATCCCTCGTATTTGTTAGATATACAAGAGCCAAAAAGTAAATTTAATATGGCAAATTTATTTAGTGTGCGGTTGTAAGTACTATACATATGTTTTATAAATAGAAGTGGAACACCCTAGCCACGCTGACCTAATAGGAAGTTTGTAAGAAACCAGCAGACATTCGTCATATAACGAAATGACAGCATAGAACTCCGTGTGTTTAAGACTGGCACAGGAACTTTCAATACGAATTGTCAACTTTGAATAATGCAGTTCTCTTCAGCCGCTCAAAGCTATTGCTGAATTTAATAGGTAAAATCGACACGAAACAGTCGATTTTATGACCAAAGATTTACAGCTCAGTGCATCATCCACAATGCTAAAGTCTCCGCTAGGTGGCTACCAAAACAACTCATCCACCAGCTGGGAAGAAAAAAATTTGACGTTACAAACTGACCGTTCCTGCGGACGAAGTTGACGATCCGTAGCGAAGAAAACCGACTGATTACGATTTCAGTAGGGTTTCACACATTCCTCTGTTAGCGCCTGAAGCAGGAAATAATGCTGCCTTTATTAATTTAATAACTAAAGGCTACAGAGTTATATTTATAAGGGCATTAGATTTGATGAAGGTAATTGTTATGTTTAGATATAAGAAAATCATTTAGAGATAGGTATAACAGAAATAGAAATAATTTGTAACTTGTAACTTACAAAAGGATTTTGTATACATTTTGTGTAAAATATGTGAGAAAGAGACAGATGTATACCTGACGACTCGTCCGCGGACCGCTCCTTAGACAAGGCTGAAGAAAGGGTAAACTATCTTTTGTTAGGTCACGAACCTTCTACCCAGGAAATACTTAGGAGTTCACAATAAGGGAAACATGTGGCCGTAACGGGACAGTATTTAACAAAGCCAAACGTAGCAATAATTTAAGAGAAAATGAAAATGTCAGAACGAAGACGAAAATGTTTTATTTCAGGAAAGCCGAAAATCAGCCCATCAACACGCGCCGTATTTCTGAGAACATTTGGAAATCTACAAACTAAGGAAGGCAAAAGATTATTAATAGAAATCAGAATGTAAGGAACGGGCCGAAATTTATGACAGACTGTTCTGGAAAAATTCAAGTTCGTGGGAAGACATTAGATCAGGGGGAAAGAATAATTCTAGCCAATGGTCTTCGGATAAAAGTTAACGAATCAGGAGAACTTAGATACAAATAAATAATTTTATGATAGCCAATGACGAACATGTAACACAGAAATAGATCAAATACGAGGGAATTTAATTTAGCAGAGGCGTGGCGATGTGGTAGAAAAACTGGAGTACAGAAGTCAGAGGGTTATTCATAGATTCACATTCAGATTCAGACATTCAGGAGAGACACATTCAGACATTCAGAGGCACATTCACGTTCACAAATTCAGACATCCAGACATTCATTCAGGCGAGACACGAGAGGATTCACTCCGGAGATATACGGAAGCCGGCAGCCTAAGTCACACTAAAGCAATCCGCCTAAGCCACACGAAAACAATCAATTTAAGTCTTTTCTAAAGTCAGTCTAAGTGTGTAGTGAGGTCAGCTACGAGCCGTCAGGAAGTAACCTGCCAAGTTGTTAAATAAATCAAATGTTCAAACAGTGCCGGACTTATTAATACACCGAACAATCTCCTCCCCCCCCTAATGACTTCAAGTCGTTAGAAACAGTCCAAAATTACCCTGAGAACCCATCAAATCCCCCTACATTTGGAACAACTACATTAACCGTTCCAAATTGTCGACCAACTGTGGAACCACCAATTATAACCGTTCTACGCCAAATTGTTAAATGTTATTAATATGACTTAAGTCACTTGAGGCTATAGCAAAAATGCATTAATAATTTATACAGTATCTCTAAATATTGTGGAAAAATTATGAAGATAAAAAAAAAATACCCGGGGGGAATCGAGCTCACCCTTTTACATCATTAGCACAACGCTCCCACCTACTGAGCCAACAAGGTTTTATGCTCATTGTAGAAAGTATATGCCTATCAGTCGTGTGAATCGAAGACGATGGAGATGATTTTTTTACACTGTGTAGTCATCAGTGACGAATTCTGAGTCTTCTTTCTCCAATTGCAGAGAGTCAGCAACCAGTAAAGTTCGTATAGCTAGGTCGATCGGCAAAATGATATTCACGTCTTTATAGGTCTATAAATGTCGTTTCAGGGTCAAATTCAGAGTCAAGTGTCAAAATATTGAGGCTTGCTAGCACCTGTAAACAGCTGTGACGGAGTGTGTTTCAAGCCGTGTATACTCATGGAATCTCGCACACACCGATTTTCATGTGTTAGGATATGACCCATCAGGAGACAGTGTAAAGACAATGAGATAAAATAGAATGGCCTGTACACCAACGCGGTTTGGGAAATGCTTTTCTCTTGAAAATCAGGCATTACTAAAGCACTGGCACTGCTGCGCTTTATCGTGAAATGAAGAAATTTCATGTCATATTTGCACATTTGCGCATACTCTGTGAATTTCACTCTACCTTGTGCATATTCTTTACCATATCACTAACGGAAAGTGGTACAAAATATGGTTTACTAACTCATTACGGCGTAATATTGTGACGCAAGCTTCGACTTTATGAATTGCTATCTCTTGCGTCTTTTATGATATGTTTTTAGGGATGATGTTTTAATAGCGGGCTCTTTTCTGAGCACCACTACAAGCCCCTCTGTCTGAAAAGTGTCTGATATTGCAGGTTTATGGAATGCACATGTTGTATGTCTCTTAATTTATTTACGTGCAAAGAGATTCGCAAATATTGTGAATTGGTTCTTGCTCCGAACTTACCTCAAATTATACAGAAGTAGAGAGTATACAATATTTATTAAACCTGGTATGAAACAAAACTCCTGTGATATTGAAACTTCACTAAATTCTGCCTTCTTTATACACTAAGGACTCCGATTTTTTTAAAAATGCCCTCCTCAGTGCTCAGGGCTATTCTACAAATAGGAGCAATATCTCTAAAAGCTCCCAGCCTGCAGACCCTTGTGGAAGCTTAGCAATAGCGTTTCTTTCTTTTCCATTGCATTTATGACTACGCCTACTTATAGATACAAAATAACGCCTATATTCCAATAGACAAATATGATCTGTAAGTCCATATTTTAACATTACGATTATTTCCCCTTCATAAGCATCTCTCATTCCCTTCCTCAACAA
Source organism: Metallyticus violacea (assembly GCA_030762175.1). Taxonomy (NCBI): domain Eukaryota; kingdom Metazoa; phylum Arthropoda; class Insecta; order Mantodea; family Metallyticidae; genus Metallyticus; species Metallyticus violacea. Next base: position 356,935,129 of record CM060846.1, on the reverse strand, counting down.
TTGCCACTTTATTTTACCTGCCGTGACTTTGTATTCAAAATATTGGATAAGCATAAATTATTGGAACATTTTGTAAAACCATCCTTTTACCAATACTAAACAGAAATGTATGGTATTTCCATCATTTTAAGTACTTCTAGTTTCATACTAACAGTTGCAGCGCCATTGGCATATCGTGGGTAAAACGTGCATCACTTTTGATAAAATGGCTACTTTACAGATTATTATACAGAGATGAAAAATTATATACACTAAAGTCTTTTTCATTGAAACAGCAGTATGTGATTAGTCCTAAGTACAATAAACAGAATTCACAGAATTTATACAAATGCAAAGACGACATTTAGACATTGCGGTATATTTTTCGCAATGTTTGGCTAATTTTTTCAGGCAATGTTGGTAGCAGTATTGATTATATTCAGTATTACAGATTTCGAGTTGTTACAGATGTTCCAACTGCTAATATTTTATTAATTTTTGTCCACTTCACGTTAAGTTATTTGTAATATCTAATGGTGATGTGGGCAACCTCCTTGGTCTAATGGTTAGCGTTGTTCACTACTGGCCGGAAGGACCGGGTTTGATTCCTGGTATCTACTTAGGAATTTTTCTAAGTTAGGGAGGTCTAGAAAGGGCACATCCAGCCTGGTGAGGACAGTTCATTCGCTTATTTCATAAACCAGTTAAGCGCCAAAATAAGAAAAAATGAGTTAGTGGCGGAATTTATGAGGGATACGCACATTTTAGTGCACATATTAAACAACCTGCCTGTAATGGTTAGGAATGATATGGAATTTCGTGTTTAAGTCAGAAAGCAATCAAGCGACATTGCTCGACTTGTTTCTGCAGTAAACTGCACATACATTTGTGTTTATGTTACCCAATACGATAAAGAAACTGATCCTTTATAGTGATGGTCCATCAGGACAAAACAAGAATCACACAGCTGTTAGTTTTTTTTATAAACCTTTGTGACAAAGGGTGATTTGATAGTATGACTCACAACTCACAACCCACCCAGATGGCGTATCTTTCAGGAAAAATAAAGTTTATAAATATAATTTATTAAGCTTACCAAAAATTTACTTAGGCTTACATGTAACAATATTCTTTCATGCAAAATTTATCAAAAATTTAAAATATGTTATAGCCTAAATGTTTGAACACAATTCATTCATGTTTAGGTTTAAGCCTTACATTATTTCATTATTGTTTTAAGTTCCCATGAGTATTAAGAAGATACAAGTCCTAAATGCCCTAATATCTGGTGGGATATGAACATATTTTGACAGCATTTTGCAATGGTACAGAGGCAGAATCTGCTGTGGAGTTTGTTTGTGAAGATTGATTAGCTTACTAATATTTTCTTTTTCCACAAGTTTGGGTTTTATGACAAAATCCTTAAAAATTGCTGAATTATGCCATAAAATCTTGTTTACACCACTCATTTATTGCAGAAACCAGTAAATAACAAAACATTTACAGAAAAGTAAAAAAGCAGGAAATAAATATATATATATATATATATATATATATATATATTTAGGTAAAAATGTTGAAATTTATACTACTTTCAACAGAAAATATTAAAATCTCTACCAAAGCAGTCTGATACTAGACATTTTTTTAACCGAAATTGGCAAACTTGGTGCTTGATTGCTTTCTGAAATAAACGATTCAATTGAAAAGCTGCTTGAAGGAGAGGTGGCGTTCTTCGATCATGAAAGTCGCATGATAGGCGACCGGCGGGATGCCGGCAAGCTGATCACATCCCCCCCTGTAATACTGCCCTGCCAAGGTTCACCCCCAGGCTTAGCACCAAATGAGAAGAAGAAGAAGAAGAAGAAGAAGAATATGATCAAGCTAAGGGTTCAACTTCTTACCGTTTTAAACGTAATATTTTATTTTCTGGGCCAGAAAATTTTAATTACTATGGAGCTACAAAAACTTACGTTATACGGAGGAAACTAATTTATCGCCTCAAAAAACTAGTACAGAAAGTGAATTAATCCAAAAAATATGGTACACGGAACAGAAAATAGCAAGATTGCACAGTCAGCATAAAATAATTAACAACCAAGTACAACGAAAGGGAAAATGTGAAAGAAAGGGGATATTAAAGCACCGCGCAAAAACAAGCTTTGAACTAAGGAATGAGTTATCTGGAGAAGGAATTGATGTTTCTGCTGGGGAACATTGTGTAAAATTAGAAAAAATCACGAAAGCCTCGCAGAAAGGCAAAAAATCACATCTATTATGGCACAGAAGAGTCTGAAATTGGGGAGTAAAGTTAAGTAGAAAATATATACCATTTTTAATATGATGAGTGTTTTTTTTTTAAATATTAGTAATGGAAAATTTCTATCATTTTCATCAAAATATTGTCTTTGTACAGTTTACTATAAACTTTTTCAAACACTCGTAATTCTTTGCAGATATACTTCAATGATAGTCTACATTGAGTTTTCTAGAAGACTTAAAGAACAATTCCATCTTTAGTCAACTTCACAGACCGCGAAGCACCCTAATGCAGAAATTATACGAAGCATGTATAGCTGGTTGCTTAAACATGTTAACGGTACAATTGTTGTTGATTAGTGTTTAACGCCTGTTTTTAATACTGAGGCACCAAGGACGGTGGACACTGATGATACATGAGATGAAATGATATATTGGAAAAGGATTTTTTAAGGAAGGAAAGGTTCCAGGCGTATGTTTAGGGTACCTCTCCGACGTTTGCCATTTATGAGGACTGAGGAAAGCCTGGAAAAAACCTCATTCAGGGAGGACGGTCCTGGCGGGATTCGAACCCAGACCTACCGCGCCGCGCCTTAACGACCTCGGCCACCTGTGGCGGTTAACGATACTATGAGGCAACACCGGTATATAACAGTACTGCAGAATCATCTACTGTCTCCATTAAAGAACTGTTTTAGGGAAAATGCTTTTAATTTTCATGCATGATCACGCTTCATCCTACAAAGCTAAAATAGGGATAAAAAATGAAAAAGTAAATAAATCAAAATTTCAAAGATATTAAAAATCAGTACTTCCATGACCTACTGATATTCCAGACATTAATTCTACTTCTCTCTCTCTCTCTCTCTCTCTCTCTCTCTCTCTCTCTCTCTCTCACCAACACACACACCCTACTATAGTACAGAAAAAGTTGAAAAAGAGAAAAGTACGTCCTATAAAAAAATAACCAATGAAGGCACTTTCCTACACCATTACTTTGAAAACAAATGGCAAAATCTGATTTATAGCATGCCCAAAATGTTCACCAAATTTTATAAGTTATGAAATTTAACTGCATTTATTTACTTCTGGCTGATAAGAAATGGCATATCCTGGAAATAAAGCAATTAGCAAATCACTCGAAAGGAGGTATGAGTCATTGCGACAGAGGAAGGTCTTCCGTGGAGATAGTTTTGCTGAAGAGACTGCAACAGAATGCGGAAAGGTTTCACTCGGGTATCATTGGAAATCCCTAGGGATAGTCAGCAGAGAATTGTAGGTAGCTACCAAAATCCACTTTGAAGAAGGTTCTACGTAAGAGGTTGCAGCTGTATCTGTACAAATTTCCCAGTCTGATGATGCAACAAACCGCTGATATTTCAACTAACTAACAAGGACGGAAACGTCTGAACGGAACATTTTTAGTGATGAGGCGACATTTCCTATAACCGAATTTGGGGATTCTAGAACCCCCACGCCTTCTTCGAGATGGAACTGATAGCCTCATAATGTGTTTTGTGCCGTTTTTTACAAGAAGTGTTTCTTGTTCGCGGTGGATAAGCTGGAAATTTGACTAATGTCACAACTTGCGGATGAGTAAAGCAAGAGTTGCCAACATATTGGCATTGGGACATCCTGTTTATTATCTAAATAAACATCTTCCAAGTCGCTGGATTGTTAATATAGCCGCCACAGTCATTTTATATTACACCACGGTCACCTATGACTATGTTTACCTCTAAAGGCAATACCGTCACCAGGAAAGGCACATAGGACAAGGTTGAGAAGGTTTGGCTACAATACAAGTACAGATTACACATAGAATGCATTCGCGAATGTCAGTATGAAATTTCCAAAAGCATGCATTGGTGAATATAAAATCTGAACATTATCCATATACACTGTGTACTTTTCATAAAGCTAAACGATGCTCCTGCAGTCTCAACCAGTACTTCAATACTCCACTTAAAGTCAATCTCTAATTGTGATGAAGCCCTTACATCAGAAGCATTCTATCATTTTTTCAACCTTTATCTACCCCTATATATTACTACTCCATATACCCCCCGACTACCCTTCTCAAGCCAAACCACTTCCATTGCTGGTGCTATGTATAAACATTGCCAAATCGTGTTCATCGTTTATCTTTCCTGTTAATGTTGTTTTGTTTCCGCTAACCAGCAGTACTACCTATACCTTCTTCCTAAATAAACCAAATTCGTTACTAAAGGCAATTTCTCCACTTTGCTTAGCCTATTTCGTTTTTAAGTACATTTATCTGTGTCTTATTCTAAATATCTCAGATCCCACGTTAATACACCTTTTAATTTCCTCTATTATATACTTTTATCCAATCACTGCAACAGAGGTTATCACTAAATGTTAAGCATAAAGTAAACCAGAAGTTTTCAAATTACTAATTACTGGCATGTGTTTATTAACTCTTTTAATCTTGCTATTATGTCATCAATGAATAAATTAAAAAGAATTGAATCCAATTTGCAGAGTTCTATCTGCACATATTGCAATTATGAATTCTGTGACTTTGGTAACATTTCCATTCAAACAGTTCGACCATATTATTAACTGTTATTATTATTCTTTTTCCTTTGTGTTATTCATTTAGCGCAAGCCATTCATTACGTTGCAACAAAACTTTTAGATACGTTTTGTATTTCGTTCAACAATGAGATTTAATGGCTATCAGGAAGCCATTAATACAGCAATAATTTGTTTTTGTTCTTGGAATTCTCTAAAATTCTTACTGATTTAAAATGTGACATTTTAAGGTTAAAAATATTTCATAAATTTTTGCAGCGTTGCTGTTTTTTTTTTTTTTTAATTTTTTTATTTTCTCCCTGTTATCTTTAGTTCAGTTCCACAAAGATATACCTGTTTAAATTAAAAGTTATAACCTGAATATTCCAAATACACTACTTTCAAAAGACACTTGTTTTAAGTTTTTTATTTTTTTGGAAATTCTATGCATTGCCTATCAAAATTGCGACATCTATACCAATGCATTCCGCACTGCTGCTTGGACGTCAAAAATAAGGAAAGGCTTAAAAAAAGTTGAACTGGGCTATATTTGGTTAAGGGGACATAGAATCACGCACAATAGCTGGAAGATAGTTAATAGAGATTTACGGGCAAGAAAGGCAAAATACTGAAACTTAATAAGCACAAAATGTATCGCTTAGCCTGCAGGCTCAAATAGATCAGTTGTGGAAGAGGGGATTATCTAGATGTCTGTGTTAGTGAAGAAAGAAGTGGTTTCGCATGGCTCAGATTAAGGGCTTGGAAAGGAAATGAAACAATTAATGCGTCAGGGAAATAATTTGCCCACTGTGAGGAGAAAGCGATACCTGAGGCATATTCTGAAAGAATGCAGGGAAACAGAGCATTTAAGAATTGAGCATTTACCAGCACAATTTCTGAAATCCAACAGAAGTTTGAGAGCCTCCCTGAAAGTGTTGGTGCACGAGAGAGATGCATACAAAAATCGAGAATATTTCTAGATAAGACCCGACAAACAAGATTAATGACTATAGTGAAGAGAGTGGTGTTACAGAGCGGATGAGTAAAGGTTAGGGAAACTCAGGGGTAAGGGTTCTACGCGTGTTAATATACACATATAAGAATTATTAATAGAAAATGTGTGATGTAACTATATCGGCGTGTTTGTATATATGTATATATGCATTGCATGTAAATTTGTATGTTTGTCTATAAGTATGTATCTATTAATAAAAAGTAACATTGGAATTAACGTTACTTTTTTTGGAAGAGGTTTTATATTTTGATGTTAAAAGGACTATATTAATATGTACGGCCATAAGACCCATGCGACAGTTGTAATTATTTGAGTACTTGTAAATTTGTCACAATAAAATTAACTACTACTGCTATTAGATACTCTGGTTGACGACGACCTAAGGCAAGGATAATCATTAGGTTGAGTGCAATGTGTGCAAGTTGCGGGCGACGACTTAAAGCGTCCTTTCTTTGGTAACTTTGGATATACATTAATGTCGTGAATCAAAGAACTTTTTCTTTGAACAGAGAGCACTGCGAGTCCAAACAATTCAAGATGTAGTGAAGGCTCCTACCCTCTACTCCTGCTGGAGAGCTGTGTAAGTAGGGTGGGTTGCCGCCAAGCAATACTCCATACACAGTTACATTATTGCTACATGCTTGCGTCTCCTTGATACTTAAACGTAAGTCTGTACTGATGACCAGGGCCTAGTAGTACATCAATTTTCCGGAAATTACAAATAGTAGAGGATTTCAATGATTAAAAAGTAGTATGACAATGCATTTATGATTTAAAAGCATAAAATGTTAAAAATAAAATTTAAAATATATAGCAATTACAATCACACTTGGTCTACATACTACACATTTATATGTTAAGATAAATTTCTCATTTTTGGATATGTATTACGTTTCACAAACCAAAAATCTCCATGCCCTGCATTCTCCTAAATAAAAATTACCCTCGCGGAAGAACATTGAAAGTTGATTAAATTTCAAAATAAACAAAGGATATAAGTAGTATTAAAATATGTGACAATAACAATATTTATTCTTAGTCTTAGTCTTCAATCAGCAACTAAATTGTTGCCATTGATGACAAAATGACTGAATGAGAATTTTCTCCTGTTATCGCTGAGTATGACCTTGTAACGATGTCGCAAGATGTAACGGAATAAAATTTACATTAAGATTAAAAAAATATTCTCGTACTTCATTTAGAACAGCGAATGAGGATAAATGAATTGCCAATTACTATCTTCGCTCAAGGGAAGAGAGATTAAGGTATAAAACATTTTACAGGTAGTCGAAAAAAAATTTTCCCTCCACGATTACCTTTTCTATTG